>CM062821.1:26389336-26989336 GCA_031772345.1 Himalopsyche anomala
TAAAATCTATTGTGAAGAAAATAATCACATAGATTTCAACATATATTATTATGAATTGGAAGAATCTTTGCTTTCGTGCTCGAGTTATAATATTATGTACAAGATAAAATATTACATTTAGCATATACAAAATGGATACTAGCTTACACTATATAGATTGAAGGATCTACCGGTGCATTTACCGTTATAAAATACGATACAAACCTGTAATAATTAAAAATACAGAGATAAGACCAATCTACTAAAACTACACTACCGGTATATAATAAAGCCTTGGATCAATTGTTTGTCGGGGCATTTATGCTTTGCTCCGCCCAAGGCTTTGTGATCGACCTTTAGGTTGTCCATATGGTTGAATTACCTCTCTTTTATAACGTAAAAAATACTCACTTATTCTAAAGTAGTGATAAACTGATAAATGTCAAATCGTGGCAATGAAAACATACTGTAATAAACAGATAAGTAGCATACGAACAAAAGTAAATATGTTCACTCGGATTCGGTAATTGTATTATTTGACTGTTATATTTTTCCGGAAGTACGTTGCAGATAAATACTTTTAAACAATTATCTTACGTTAGCGACTAATTTCGTTAGGTATTGTTTTTATTGTCCTTTATTTAAATAATTATACTTAATTAAAAAGACAACAGCTTATATTTTAGTATTTACAGTAATAATAATTTATTAATATTAAACATCTCCAAAATACAATCCTTATTTACTAGAAACATTACCGCACTATTCTCATCTTCCGGTATAGTATTTGCAATAATACTCATGACAGTTAAATCCATGTGTGCCCCCAAAACTCATGTGTCAACATAAGTTAAAAATAAAATTAAACAAAAACCTGTTCATTACCTTCTTAAACCAACACACTTATCTTTGCAGTTTTAAATAATGGCGATAACGAAAATAGTCTCATCTTATATTGATAATGTCTAACTAAGAATTCAACGCACACAATGCAGAAACTTAGTATATGCGTATAATATTCGTAAAATGTTTACCCCTCACTGATTCTCAGAAGCAAAATAATGTATTTATATATGAAACATTCATTAATATTCCAAATGAGTATATTCAAGCGAATGACGAAAAATACATATATGTGAAGGTTTAGGTAAAGACGGACGATTAAATGTGTTAAGGTTTATTATTTATTGTATGTTAACATAAAGATTCAACTTTGTAAACGGAAAAAAATGTTTGCATATTTTAGTTAAATTTCACTGATATCCATGCTGACTAATTTTATTGAACTCTGATCGATTGTATATGGATAGGGATTCTGAATCGAGACAACACGAGAATAAATTCCTCGGAAATCGAAGCTTTTTGACTGTCTTGGTATATACGCCCTTCACTACCGAATCTTGGAAAATATGATTATCTTTAATTGGCTAGCAAACGGTTTTTCAAAAAATAGCCTTTGCTGGTATGTCAATCGGCATTATGAAAGATTTCTAAAGAAAAAAACACTTTCACACAGTTTTCTTTTGACTTACATAATTTGAAAAAATGAAAATGAACAGTATGCAGAAATTTGTATGATGTGATTAGTCTCATTGGAAGATTTCTATAAATTTAATTAAAATGTGAAACTGGTTTAAAATTATCTGGGACAAATTTAATGTGAAATTAGCAAGATAATTATGTTTTATTATAATTTCGCTAAGGAAAACCACTTATAATTATTTATGTGGCTAAATAATCTGACGTATGTAAGAGTATTAGTAAATAAATAAAGAAATATTAATGAATGACTTTACATATTATATAAATATTGAGGTTTTTTCAGTTTATTTAAATTGAAGTAGGCTAGATTAAAAGCGAGAATGATCTCACTGGAAAAAATGAATATGTGCCCTCTTATCATGACAACTCTGTTATTTGAAGGCAAGCGATGAATGCAAGTGAAATAAAATACCAAATTTAAATTCACTAAAAATTAATTTCATTTTGCAAAGTGTTATTTACTCTGACAAATAGTTGTCGACCCACCAAATCTTCTTAGAAAAACATTTTTAACGTGAAATAAAATTAGTTATCGGGAAATCTATTTACATGAAAAACAACTAAATTATAGAATGTTCAAAATTATCCGATCAGGGTTACGATAAGGAAATCATTTTTAACTAATTTTATAGTTTATAATACTATATATCGACTGTGGAAAGGAAGAAGGACGTAACCCACACATATCAAATTTTACAAAGGGCGTAAAAAACGTGTTTTGATGATTTTGGGCCATATGCAAATTATTAATTATACACAATCTTAAAGTGCACGGAAACTTCTAAACTGGTGTTTAATGGACATAATATAATATTAACTAAGAAATTATCTAGGAAAAACCTTTATTTTAGTCTTTTCTCTTCGTTTTAATTTTTTACAAGGTCATCTTTTAAAAGTTAAATTTAAATACTAATTAGGCATTTGCAAGTTGTATACATTATGATTATCGAAAAAAAGCTGTTTTGAAAAATTGAGGGTTACGTCCTTTTTCCTTTCCACAGTCAATATGTTTAGGTATGCGTGTTCTTTTTGAGCTGAAACAATTTCTTCGGATATTACATTTTTTAATATCATAACTATTTCGTCTATTTCTAATATAGCCCGCTGTGAAAATCGAGTTTAACATGGCTGTTATATATAATTATGTTTTATTACTGTTATCTATGAGTTTCGGGTATCTAGTTCACTTACCACTATTATCAATTGCGTTATCAAAAAATCTCTACAAGGAAAGTAATGCTTCATACAGACAATAGTTAACGCGTATTGCTCACCTTTATCAACAATTTCTTTGGTGCACGAGACAGAATCTACTGTTATGGTAATGCAAATGAAAGTTGGCCCTATTGGAATGCCAGCTCCAGTACAATATGATATCGCTTGGTTACAAGTTACATCTATGACAAAGCAATAATGGCTGAATGTTGGAATATTGGTTATTTTATCCTATTTCTACTAAGCCAATGCTGTAAAAAACCTTAACCTCAATATTTAAACTTTGGAATAAATCAATCATATCAAACCTATGTTCATATTTATAGGTATTATATTTAATTTGACTTTAACAATACAGTTGATAATAATTGGCCGTTAAACTTTAATATTTTGTATGTGTATTATTAACGTTTAATAGCTATTAAACATATTTTTTAAATGTTTACAATAAAAAGACAGCATCAGTTAGCATAATTTGGATTACGTTTTAACAATAAAAACCTTGCAGTCACCGTAACATACTTTTGAAGTCAAATATAAAACGAGGAATCAGTATTTAAAAAAAGAAACAATTGAATGACTGTATAGCAAAGGTATTAATTTAAATTATGTATACATTAGTATTAAACATGTGCAAAAAGATTATGAAATTTATTTTCAAAAAGATTTGACTCTTAAAAATCCACTATTTCCTATTATGCAGTAGACACAGGTCATGCCATATTATATAACAAGTTTTAAAAAAACGGCAAAGCGAATTATCATATTTATTTAAATAAAAATAATATCTATGTAAGATAAAGAGATTAAAGTTTCAACCTTTTAACGTCTCACGAACATAATATTACATAGTTGTTTGTAAAAAAAGGTCCAACATAACATACCTCTGTCAACAGATTTAATGACAAAATGTTAATCAACAATGTGAACTTTTTTGAAATCCATGTCCGCTCCCAATGTGGAGCATATGTCAAAAAATGAAGGTATCTAACAGATTTTTTCTACGAGGACAGCTTATTAATTAGTTGCTCAACCTCTCTTTTTTTCGAAAAGAATAGGGATAGAAATGATAGGGTTAAGTCAGTTCTAGTGGTAAGCTAATCGCTCTCGGTACACCCCGTTATTTTAAGATTGGAAGGGTGGTAGGGAATTATTAGATCACATACATCCATGCCCTCGAACAGAAATTGATAAATCGATTGAAAAATGTTGTTCGTACTAGGATTCGAACCCGTGAGGTCTGGCATGGAAGCCAACGACGTTGACCACTGTGCCATAGACACGACAAATATGTGCCATGGAACTCAATAGAAGAAGTTTTTAGATTAATAGAAATAAATTGAAATGAAGTTCTCTTAAACATTATAATATTGCACGCTTGGTCATTTTCTGCTGTGTGACAAAGGTATAATATTATAATCAGCGGTAGGCTGGAGAGGGCTCGGGGGGGGGGGCTCGCGCGAGACCCTTGATAAATTTTGGCGCGGCCGGCGAGCCCCTTGTTAGGATTAGAAAGTCATTTGTCTCAAATGAAATTAGCACCTAATAGCAAATTTCTACAGATGATTAAATTTTATTATTTAACAAGACTTGGTTGCCCTTTCATTTATTTAAAAAAATACATTAACTTCGGTTGCATAATAAAAGAGACCCTAGCTGACCGCATGTGGCTCGCGGGTCACGGTTTATGCATCACCTATATTCGATGACTTCAATGCATTATGGATGAGATTTACCGAGCCTCTTGTTAAGATATTGGCAGCCCACCGCTGATTATAATCGTGATTCGTTTGGAACGCTGTACACAATGGTATATTGAGACTAAATTGAAAATTTTAAAGAATATATAGTTTGGTATATCATATGCAGTGGCGGATTAACCTATAAGCGAATGAGGCGCACGCTTGGAGCCTCCGAATCTAAGGGGCCTCAAAAATAGCTTTTATTATATAGCTCATATATTTTTTGCTCGTTATTTTTTGTATTTTCATATATGAATTAATTATTTTACATGGAATTTTGTGACATTTTTATGTTATCCGAAAAACAGGGCCTCCAAATTTTATTGCGCCTAAGGCCTGTGCTTAATCCGCCACTGATCATATGCCTATCTCAGATTACACATTTTGAGATTAAGAATGATTCTAAATCCGTAATGTAATCAAAATTGCTACCACACTGTAATAAACATAGAAATAATAAATTATTTACATTAGCACATATCATGTTTCGCCCAACATCGTCAAAATAATTAAAAAAATCGATGCATATTACTTCCATGTCAATATAATTACTGACCTGTTTGTTAAAACAAGTAGCATAGTCTTCAGACAAAGGATTTAATAAAATTATTCTAAACGTGGGCGTTAATAGCTTATACCAACATAATAAAACACTCCAATTCTATCATGTTGGTATGGGAGTGATTCCATTGGTGAAGTGAGTAACTCGTGCACTTGTTGTAATGTGAATACAGTGAAACTCTGATTCTACGTTTTCCAAGGGACAGTAAAAAAACAGCGAATAATGCGGGAAAACGAACAATGCGAGGACGGTAGGTAGGGGTTCCATTGTATGTTTAACCATGTCCGGTGATCCCAGAAGTGGAACAAAATATCTGGACTTCTAATGCAGTTTTTAGAACTCATTATAGATATAAATATTGATCTGAGAAGACATTGAAAGATCGCCTTATGATTTTTGATACTACCTGAGCGTAATTGATGAATGTTAGCGTTCTGGAATCAATGCAAATCGTGAAACTCTTCAAATCACAAAAACGTTTTAATTTGCATATTTATCGTTTTTGGGTATATTTTTAGTATTTAATATGTTATATAAACCTTGTTATTTTTACAAAATTCAGTTTAAGATAAAAAAAAAAAAACATCGTCAAAGTGGCATTTGCAATCTTAGTTGACAAAATTATAATTTAACGGTTATTGGTGTGAATAATATGAATATAATCATTTTTAATGCATATTAAACATAACTTTATTATTATTATTTATGCTATTGAAATATCACTAGATTAGCTATAAATTAGCCCCTGTGAAGTGAAGTTAGCTAAAAGATATTGTAGAAAAATCAAGGTAGTATGTCTTACATGCTTGAAGTAGTGTTTAGTAAATACACACTGAAATAGTGTTTTCACCCTAAAATAAAAATATGCAATCCACTGAAACACTCGAGTAAAGAAGTGAGATTGTTTTTTAAATTGCAATAGAAAAATTTCACCAATTTGCTACTTGACTTCCGACAATTTTCAAGAGCTCAAATTTTAGTTAGATTAATTAACTAGCGCGTCTAAAAAATCAAAATCTAATAGCGCAATAAAATTAATCACATTGTCTATTGGCATTTCAGTGTTATGTTCAACCGATATTTAATGAATAGTCTCGAGGTATGTAATAAGTTTTAAATTTAAAAGTAACTATTTTTTCTTAGTTAAATCGAGCATGTATTTAAATTTATTTGCTACATAAAATAAATAATTTACTAAATGTTCAGTACCTCGTAAAGAGCAACCGAACTTCTTTAATTGATATAATTGAAAAATATAAATCTGTGATATGTCAAATATTGTCAAAGATTCATATCATCGTCAGAACTAATTTCGTAAATTCATAAATAGACAACCTCCTCAAGACATGAAGGAAGCTTATATCTGTATTAAAAAATATTACTTGTTAAATAAATCTCTCCATAAAATTGAACTTAATTAAATAGGTTGATAATTTGTTTGTATATCTTATTTATGCTTTGAAGATAGAGTTTATTGTAGAGAAAAAATCTGTCAAGCATAGTTTCAACGGTGTCATCTATATATATAAAACAAAGTCGGGTTATTTACACCACGTATATCTCGAGAATTACTCCAAGGATTTCAATGATCTTTGCTTTATAAAATTCCTTTTTGCCTAGAATAGCAGAATAAGCATTAAAACATCGGAAAAATATCACGGAAAATAAATTATGAAGAAAATTAATATCTTCATACAGAACAAAATTTTCAAACGAGGAATAGGTCAAATAATGACATGTTGTTTTATGCTCGGTTCAGGTAGATGCCACTAGATGGCACTGTATTTATACGATAGACTTTTAAATAATTTTGAATTTAGAGTATAATCGATGATATGAAATGAAAACGAAAGAAAATCGAATACTATTGAAATGAGGTTATGTTTATAATTAGGTATGATACATTTTTTGACAACAATATTACGATGTTTGCACGAACGTTTGTATCGAATTGACAATTCAAATTTGATGTTCGATTGTGTTCGACTGTTTCGATTTCATATCTGTCAAATCTCTGGTCTAAATATTGACATTAGATTTAAATGTGTTTCGTGCATTAGGTGTGATTGTTTGTTTGTTATTTATTCAATGTTCTTAGATTAGTTTTATTTGGAATTAGAAACTGTACTCTTTTCACTTCAATTAATACTATACTATTTATATATAGAACGTCAAAAAAATATTTCGTGATATTTGACAGCAAAAGTACATTGTGAATTATATTACATAACGTTAGTAAGCCATTACTTTATGGTTATTTTTAAATGCATACTGCTACGTACGTAATTCCTGTGTCCACTGTCAATACTTGATGGAAAAGCATTCTATATTTAATTAAACGGTTTTTCTCTTATATAATGTCGAATACGAAATTATTAACAAAGAAAGTTTCAATTGACTATTTTTATGAAGTTCAACGAAAATTGTACAATTTCTTTTTTATGTTTTGTCAACAATTATATCGACTATGGAAAGCAAGAAGGGCGTAACCCACACATGCGCAAAAAAGTGTTTTGATGATTTTGGGCCATATGCAAATTATGAATTATACAAAAACTTGAAATGCACCGTCACGTCTAAACTGGTGTTTAATTGACAAAATAATCTATATACATAAAACAAAGCGGGGTTATTTACACCACGTATATCTCGAGAATTGCTGCACGGATTTCAATGATCTTTGATTTATTAAATTCCTCTCCGGCTAGAATAGCAGAATAAGCATTAAAACATCGGAAAAATATCATATAAAAGAAATTATAAAGAAAATTAATATTCTCATAGAGTTTTCAAATAATGAACATTTTGTTTTATGCTGGGTTCAGATAGATGACACTAGATGGCACTGACACGATCGACTTTTAAATAATTTTAAATTTAGAGTATGGATTAGAATAAAAAAATCGATGATATGAAATGAAAACGAAAGAAAATCGGATAATATTGAAATGAGGTTATGTTTTCTGACTTGGAAATTCTTTCTGAATCTCCAAATCAGATACGCACATAATTTTCTATCATTATTTTGACATGCTTTCCATCGAATCCATGTGAACTGTGGAACAAGGTACAAGGATGACATGTCAGAAGACATTTTACATCAAATTCGTGTCAGTTCAGGGAATCTCGATCTCGAGATGAATGAAGAGATACATAACCAGGCTTTGCTTTAGATCGAAGACATGTGTTACCTCATGTGCGGCAGTTTGTTAGTCAAGTTAGGAATGCCAACGCCAGATCGTGGAATGAACGACGCTTTCAATCGAAAATTGGAACGTGAACGTGAATATTTTCGAGATGCATTGAACCAATCAGTTCAAACGAATTTACCACTGTTGAACCCACAATAGAGGGAAGTGTACGATACGTTAATGAATGCAATTTATGATGGAAATGGTGGCTTATTTTGCCTTGACGCGCCCGGTGGAACTGGGGAGATATTCCTCATGTCATTGATTATGGCTACTGTTCGTGCGAGATCCGAAATTGTTGTAGCAGTTTCTTCTTCTGGAATAGCGGCTACGTTGATAAAAGCATGCCGAACGGCTCAATCAGCGTTGAAATTTCCGTTAAACTTCCAAACGACTGAAAAACCGACATGCAATATTGCGAAACACTCAGCAATGGCCGAAGTTTTGGAAGCGAGTAAAATCATCAACTGGGATGAATGCACAATGGCACACAAACGCGCATTGGAAGCACTCAACCGAACTATGAAAGATCTGCGCAGTGACTCAAGATGTTTTGCAGGCGCAATGATTCTACTATCTGGCGTTATTTCTACCAAACACTACCAGTCATTCCAAGATTGACCGTTGCCGATGAAATAAACGCTTGCCTCTGCTGACGACAAACATGCGAGTTACATTTATAAACGATCCATCTGCCGAAGATTTCTCCAAGCAATTGCTGACTATCGTCGGTAACGGCCGTGTTCCTGTTGACGAATCGAACGGATTGATTTCGATTCCGCCGAATTTTTGCAATTTCGTCTCAACGAAGGACGGCTTCATCAACAAAATGTTCCCAAACATCTAATCACAAAAATCACAATTGGTTGATTGAACGAGCAATTCTTGCGGCTAAAAACAAAGATGTGTATCATTTAAACTTCACAATTCAAAATCAAATCGTTGATCTACTGCATTCCTTTAAATCTATCGACTGTGCCACGTGAATTACATCATTTCAATGTAATTTAAATACTTTTCATTTTGAATTTTGCCCATTTATTGAACTTAATTCATTTTGAGTATTCATTCAAACTGAATTTAATTCATGCAATAAATTAACACAACATTTATTGATTCTGAGGCGGTACGAAGTTCGTCGGGCCAGCTAGTGATTCATAAATATCAAAAATATTTTACAATCGTTGTGAAATAAAACTAATTTCTAGTTTTAGCCCAGTGATGTACAACGGCCATTTCAAATGTCGAAAAACGACAAAGGCAACTAGGATCAAAAAACGTTCTATGCTACTACAAAACGTGTAGTGCATATGGATTGTAAATATTCCATTTGTCACGGACTTAATTGCACCAATTGCGATTAATTAAGTTTTACTGTGTTACGTGGTATTTATTCAATGTGGTTTTAATTTTTAATGTTTTTGGATCTAATTTCATCCAGCAATTTGGGTGGACGTAGGAGGAGATGAGAGCCAGTTCTAGAATTCGCTGACCAGACAGGAGTTATTGTTGATTTTTGTATGCTAAAACGACTAAATCGAGAAAAAAAACAGACAGATGACCACCCATTATGATGATGGTTTTAAACTTGCTTCTTTTCAGTAAAAATGATAGATTAATAATATTATATATTATAACTCTTTTTCGTATACTATTTTTAAGGTTATAAGACTGTACAAAGAAAATCCGAGGCAATTGAAATATTTTAATCTTAACCCTTTCAAAGTTCACCATGGTTTATGGCTTTCATTATTGAAATAAAATAATGATTGATATTTTTACTCGTCGTGTTCAATATTTATTTTCTTTCAAAACAAAAGCTTTTCTCAGTTTTTAAGATTCTATTTTACGCTGAATCTGTAAATTTACAATTCGCGAGTGAAATATTGTTACCCCAAACATTGTGACGTATTGACGCATTACTACGCCCCGTTTTTATGATAGAATTAGTGGGAGGGGGAAATTCATAAATCGACTGAAAAAACAATTTAAAAAAAAAACTCTACGTACTGGGATTCGCACCCGTAACCTTCGTAGCCGAAGCCAACAACGTTGACCACTCGACCAAGCAGTCAGCATAAATGATACTTATGATGTATTAATTATAATACGTGTAGTATTCATTCGACGAATCTAATGTAAATATGGCAACTTTATTAAGGGTTGCAATACCGGAATAGTATGCCAATAATGATAATGTAAAAATGAGAAAAATTGGGTTCGCATTTATCGTGAGATTAACGTGATTCGCGTTGCAAGGAACAACGCTTGACTGAACGTAAGGCATACAAAACTATGCGTCTGAATAATAAATTAACTGTGGGTCAATGTGGTCCTGTGGTATGTGGAGTCAATGACGTCTAGGACAGGAAATAGCCGTCTGGAGTCTCATTAAACTCCGCTCCATAAATTTGCAATGTTTAATCAGGTTTTAATTGGATTAATTTATATTTCTACAATGTTAAATTTTCAATACCGAAGTACGTATATTTTGAATTTTCAATCCTTAATGTTGATAGTTTGATACACCAAATTCTTGTTTTGCGCGGTCCAGAGAAATGGAACCCATCTTAAATTTATCAATGCTCATTTTATGTTTTCTTACAAGGGTTTTTGGCTGGGTTGCTCGGCTTTTTAGCATACAAAAAAGGATTTGGTGTTTTTAATAGTAGGCAGTGTCGGTACTCACGTGTTGTGTAACTAGATTAGCGGCCGAGGAGCCAATCTTTAGTCGCCGGCCCTCGCCTTGGTCGCTGCTCACCCTCGCCTCACTGTCGCAGCCGGGCAAGACGGGTGTGCCCTTTTCCCGAAGCAACCATCACGGTAGTAATAATTTTCAGCAACCACTTTTCCTTGATGCGCCACGACGATTTCAAATTTAGAAGCACTTTCAAATAGTAATGTTCGTTTCGTTTGTTAGTTTGTTAAAATCCCTCCACTGGTTATTTTTCTGCACAACATATAAATCATAGATCAATACGCACCTACTTTATATGGGTAGGCAGTAATAACCACTATTTATAACAGTTTTGAAAAATAATATATTCAACCAATTAATGCCTAAGTTTGCTAAAAATATGTAATAAAATTTATATTATTAAGGCAGGTGTAGGCTGGAGGGGCTCGCGCGAACCCCTTGTTACATGTTAATAATGCCGGAGAGCCCCTTGTTAACTTTGAAAAAAACAATATTCTCAGAACAAATTAGTATTGAAGTGCAATTTCAGACTTGTATATTATCTAAGACAGTTACAATATACACGATAGTACATATTTAGTCATTTAGATTGATAAGTTTCCGGACAATTGCATATTCTTACATATTATAAGTGTATTTAGTAAAAATCGATTGCTTATTTAAATATTGCATATAATTTCATAGGAGTGATATAAAAAAATCACTCCTTCCGCAGAACACCTAAATTGCTTTGAGATTAAGCGAGCCCCTTGTTAATATATTGGCAGCCCAACGCTGTATTAATGCGTTTGAATTCGTCTCCACTTTATAACTGAGGGTTCTTCGATAAATAAATGACGTCGCACGCGTTTATCCCAATATATTTTACTGTCAGACAAAATTGAGTTTAATGGTGTAAATCTATTTATACTCGCTCTTTCTTTAACATAAATCTTTAAATAATATTAGAAACCTCCCCAATGTCTTGGTCAACTTTGCGTGATGAAGCTCAACTCACTCGTTAATTATTCCTAGCCGTTACTATTGTTGACGAGGAATTACAATAACTAAATTGTGTTTATTATTCCCATCATCATTCTACGTATTTCAACTTTTCTTTCATCGGGGGTGTAGCATCCAAGCTGATTATTCTCCCATAAGAAATACCCCGGTAGACCAATACTAACATTTACTATTATTTATATTTAGATCAGGGCTTTGCAAAAGACGTTCCGTGGGACCTAAATAGGTGTTCCGCGAAAAATTGGAATGGTCATATACTCTGCAACACATTTAAATATCTTCTACTTCATATTAAAAATCGAGTAACGGTAGATCTTCACTATGTTTTAAATATCAAATATATGTAGGTACAGACTTTGTTAACTCATATATTTTCGTAACATGTTTTAAAATTGATTAATTAATAAATAATAAGTAATTTAATAACATGTATTTTTTATAATATTTTTACAATTATGAATAACCCGACCTAAAAAAAGCTGTGTTGAGGTAACATTTCCAGATTTGCGAAGTGTTCCATGGAACAATAAGTTTGGGAAACCCTGATTTAGATAATAGCACCCTGCAAATTTCTCATTAATTTATAATTTCCAAACATCTTATGGTGCCATATTAAAAAAAAACGTTTCACGAGCCTTCTTGTACTTGAATACTCCAATGATTGTTAGGATATATGAAAGTTTTAGTTACGCCACTGCTTATCTTTGCTTTCCGCAGATTTATCAAAATATATTTTTTAACGGCTTAATAACTATGTCAACAAATTTCCATTTGAAACCATCAAAGATACTAATCAACGACTAATAAGTGTAATATTGGCGCCATAGTAGAAAAGAAACTGAAAAATTCGTCTCAGTCTAATATGTTATATTTACATTATAACGACTTCAAAATCAATTAACAATTCCACTTGATTTGAAATTCTACATAATATTATCGTTACTCGCTCGTGCAAAAATCGTTCGGTAGAAAAGTTGTGTTTACAGTTATTTATACGAAAATTTTGCTTTTAAACATATAAAATACAATAATTAAAATATCTTTAAAAATCACATACATATTTCAAAAATTTTATATACATTTCATCCAATTAAAGATTCACACGACTTAATTGACTGACACGCATTTTAATTATGTTATAGGTTTTTTATTAGATTGACACAGATTAACAAAGCTAAACTCAAAACTACTAATAGATTTATAATACATTGACTCAAAACTACTGTTTACGATTTAAACTACTTTTCCAGAGCGACTCTGATACATTGGAAATATACATACAGTAGAACCTCGATTATCCGGATTGTACAAATTAAGTAATCAAAAATTTTACGAATTTGCTAATTTTCACATGGCGAATTGCTTCCATCGTTGTTTACATATGAGATGGAATGCATACCATTTTGTTCGTTGTTTTGTGTTGTTGGAAATCAAAGAAGTCTTCTGGTTGAATATTACGATCAGAAAAAAGCCTGGGTGAATGGTGACATTTTTAAATGATGGTGTGAAAAACAGATCATTCCAAAGGTAAAAAAAATATCAAAACTGCATAAATAAAAGAGGAAAAACATTATTATTACTAGACAATGCATCATCTCACCTATCAATAGAATGTTTAAACCAGATTGATGAAATGTTTACGGTAAAATTTCTGAGTAGGAACTCTTTAGATGGAACTCTAACAGTGAGAAAATCATGGAACAAAATCTTGAAAAGACAATTAGAAAGTTCAAATAACACACTAGAAATTGTTATAAGATACACTGTGGAAGCAATAGCACAAATTTCAATATGTGCTGAATGTGTCAAAGAAGATGTATCCGAGTGGTTAAAATGCGATGCGAACGATCTTGGATTTCAAATTTTGTTGTAATGTAGATTGTCTTTCACTTTTAGGGTGTTCACTGGCATTACTTGGTGGAAAGGCATTATATGAATAAAAACAAAATATTCATTTGTACTTTAAGTATAAATGAATATTGTGTTTTTATTAACACATGTTTTTCCTCGTCAATTATGACTTTTTTCGATTATCCGGATTTTTCCTTGTCCGGACTATCTTCGTCCCTAATTAGTCCGAATAATCGAGGTTCTACTGTATATACCTGATAGCATAAGATTATTGCATATGCTGCTGACAAAGCACTACTTAAGTCAAAATATGAAATATGACAAACTTATTATTATTTTTAGTTATTTTTTTGATAATCTACGCGATTTTTTAAACCAATTGTTCCAGTTATGTGTAGAACGCAAAATTGATACGTAAAGAATGCGAAAGTGTTCACGTAATAATAAATGACTAGTAAAGTGATCTATTACTTGAAAAAAAATACTTAGCGTTATTTATAAATGTGTAATATTCAGTATTTATGTTAGCAACAAAGTTATGAATGAATAAAAAATGAAATATTTACACATGCGGTTGCAGTAATTATTCTGTTTTTTTTATTATTATTGTTTTTTCAAAATTTAATTCGTATTCGCTCAATGTCTTGTCGTTTCAAGCGGCGTCATTCATTTGTATCCTGATTCTCAATTATAAATTCCCTTCGCCAAGCATTACTTCGCTATGTCACCAATTAAAACATTCCTTTATTCAACTTTATGATCAATTATCATATAAACACAATTGCATCGTAATAATTAAATAGTCAATCTCAATGATGCAGGCGATCCCAATATCGAAATTGATGTCATTTTTTACTGTCTTTTGTAGCTTCATTTGGTGTGGCAATACCAACATACTCATATGAAAAAATAAATGCCTTTAGAAAATGAATATGCATTCATTTGTTTGCTATGTTAAAGAATAGGTTGGTATCTAGCATGAAACTTTATCTTAGCTGGCATAGCATGGAGCATTTGCATATATAATAGTTACTATGTAGACATCGAACAGTGAACAGGTTTCACGAATCTTGATTCAACGGATTTATATTGAGCGTGTTTAGTATTTGCTACGTAATTAATGATAAATAAATACATAATAACCTTAAATATAAAACGTGTAGCAGTTTACTGCAATGCGCTTTATTTGAAAAATATATAAACCAACTTATTTATTATTTAACAGTAATGCATAAATAATAGAAGAGATTATTGTTTTCAAATTATCGTTGAACAGGTGTCGTGTGAAGGATGAATTCCAGTTGCGGAAAATCAGAAAATTTTGTCGTGAATAATGAAAGCTATTTTACTGTGTATGATTTCAAGGTACTAGCGAATATGAAAGGGATGTTTTTCGACCTTCGATTTATGAAAACGATCATTAATATGAGAAATATTTAAACGAAATATATACTCAATTCGATTGAGTTGGTTATTGTAAAAAAAATATGTTTAATCAATTGTAATGTGTTATTATTGTGATTTGCAAACTTTAAATCATCCCATTGTTATCACGGTCACGATTTAGAAGTAGCACGTAAATACGACATGATCGCAGATTTTCTCAACACTTAATCATTATTTACTATATATACATTATGGAAAATCTTCCGCTCAATCTGAAAATAAATGAAATTTGTACGTTGCCCTACACTCTACGATCCGCGGATACGAAAATATGATACGTTTTTTTTAAAAAAATATTCTCGTCGGAGATATTGTATAGAAACGTAAATACAACAGTAATTCGCAGTTTTCGATATCGGATTGCGCACGAGAGCAATAACGCAGGGAAGGCTCTGTGTATCGAAGCCTGCGTCGTAAATCGCGCCGGCCCTGCATCCGCCGACGCTTCCACTCGCGCACCGAACCCACTCAACAAAACGGGCGCGACATTCGTGTATTCTAACTAAACGAGTCGTTTTTTTAAATGAGATATTACCGCTGACGGTTTGCGTTCAAAAAAACGCGACACGACCGCTAAACAGCAGGTCTCTGCACCGACTGCAAAATGCCGAGTGAAGTTGAAGATCGAAGCGGTCCGCGGTGTCCTTCGACCACTTTCACCGTTCGACAGGCTACGGTCCCGCCCGCCTCTGGCCGCCCGCACCGCGATGCACTCCTCTATAGTTCGGAAAATCTTTCAGTGTCAGAAAAATACACGGATTGAAATCCCTTCGTCGTCATGGTGCTACGTCCTGCGCTTCCATCTCACTTCCCGGAACCTTCAAATGACGTAACTCCAAATAATAGCAAATCCTGGCGAAAATACTCACAGAGTATTCCATTATGTCATTGAGACATTTCTAATGTTTGAAATCTTCTATTAGTAAATTTTTTTTTTTTCAATTTCTCAGTGTTTTTTTTCTTTATAAAATTGAACAATTTTCATATTTATCTGAAATAAATACGTCCTTATTTGGACAATTAAAATGAACACGGCTAATCGCTGCTGAGTCAACAAGATGAGTAAATACTTACTAACCGAGAGAATTTTTTAACTTCAATAATATTTTATATTATGTAATTTGTGCTTACAAAAGAAATATACCTGATTTTTTTACCGTTTATATCTCATTTTTTATTAAATGACATCTTTGATTTTTAAATTATTTATTAACTCTACATATTTAATTTATCATTTTAAATTAGTATTTCTTCTGCATATTAAAATTTTGTACAAATTTAGCGTTTCAATGTATTTATAGAAAACACGAACATAATTTAATAAATCTGCACATCGAAAAAAAATGTAAAATAAAAAATATTATTCATAAATTCTAATATATTTTATGAGTAGCTCATTGTGGTTTGTTTATAAACATCACAAACCACACCCATTTATGAATTAAACGCAGTGCTCGAGTTGTATGGAGGATTTTGTGCCATTTTCCTTCCATTCCGAGCCTTTTACAGAGAGTATACCACACAAGAGTAAAAAGGGTAAAGGATATAAGAATACAAAAAACATATTTTCTTTTTTATTATTAAATCTAGTAAATACACTCATTAAACATAATTATTTTAATTCATTGTATTCAGTATTTTAAAGCTATTTATTGAGCGGCAGTAAACAATTCTTTAAAAAATTCTTCCTATGGCTACGGTCTAATACCGAGGTAACTCTTCTATAGTGAATAAAGATTATATTTAAAAAAAAAAAAACAATTTACATATATATACTATACAATAAGGTGCATGCAAGCTATTGTTTTGGTAATCAATTTCTCCGCGATGAAATAAATATAATATTAGTTATTGATTAATATGCTTTTTTCAATACACCTTATTCTTTTTTTCCACATTAACAAAGATATAAAAAATATTCAACTATCATATTTGTATGTATGTATATGTAAAATAATATCCTCCTATAACGTGAACTCCCATAACACGAACGCAAAAAAAATCTGCAGCGATCTTCCAAAGAACGCAAACGCATTCAAGTTAAGTTGCTATTTTTTTCGATCTTTCTATTATCAGAAAAAGACACTTCGTAAGTATATGCTTCAAATATATGTATATGTATATGTATATGTATATGTTAAAGAAATCAAATAACAAAAAAACTAAAATGATCTGATAGTATACATATATGTAAGTTAAACGGAAATGATTGAAAAAAAATCAATTCGGAGTTGTAGTCGGAGTCGTTTTTTTTCTTACCCGACTCCACAGCCCTGACAAGTATATTATTTGGAAAGCATAAAGCGTGCACCTCATGCTCTTTATGGGTTAATCCGCCACTGGGAAGAAGCTGTATATTAGCGATTAGATTTTTAAATTTATCATCTGAGATCTAGAGAATGGGTGTTTTTGATGTCTTTTCAACTCAAATTAATCTAGAGTTAAATCATAAACTCTCATATGATTTTAAAATTTCAAAATATCTGGCGGTTTGGCTATTCAAAGCTATTATCACCGTTCACATCCATAGGCAATAACCCACTCAACCTTAATCATTTTCCGAGAGTTTCAGGTAAGTGGTGCCATTAATGGTCAACGTTGTTGGCTTCCGTGGTGGAACTCACGGGTTCACGTCCTAAAGCGAGCAACATTTTCTTCAATCGATGTCTGTTCGAAGGCATGGGTGCTTGTGATGTCTACACATTCCCTCCCCTTTTCCAATCATATAATAACGGTGAAACAAGAGCGATTATCAAATCACTAGTTCCGTCTTAATCAACAAAAAGTTTTTGGAATGTGTTATATATTATTTTAAGATCATAAATCAATTATTATATTCTTTGAAACGAAATGTCACCCTTAGGTAACCGGCTATTATTGCGTGTGATTGATTACAAACGGTAAAATTAATATTCACCGTTTTTATAAATAAATAAACAGGTAAATGGGTAGTTTAATGACATTGATTATGATTTTTCATACTCCACTTAAAATTGCATTGTTTAATACGCATTTTAAGCTGCATTTTATTGCAACCTTTCATACATGCTCGGTATATTTATTTTATAAACGTTTACTAATTCATATCGGAACCATCCATATCGTCATCGTAAAGCAGGGATGAATTTCTGGAGGCGTTTGCATCTTCTGGAATGCTTATCTGGAACTGCAGCAAAACGACCAGATATGTTACCATAGTTGCCAGGAGCTAAAATTTAAAGAATGTTCTATTATGACAAAGAGTAATAATTGAGAACGACGTGAAACCAAATATTATTATTCAAGTTCATAATAATATTATGTACTATTTTCAAACGACTGAATGCTTGAGGTGTATATGTGATAAAACCTGGACTGTGAAGTATTTAAAAACACATCTCTGGCTCTGACATTGTTCCACAATCTAACATAGACTCTTTACAACAAATACAATTCTTTGTTTTTTTTCCAAACTCAATGGCGTACGAGTATTGATAGATAAAGAAGTTTGTATTATTAGGCATAAGTAAACATGAACAAAATATGTTTTTAATGTGAGGTAAAACGGGAAAACAAGAAATTATGTATACATTGTAAAAATCCATTTATTCATATCTTTTTTTCATGAATAATTTTAAAAAATGGGGAAAACGGTGTGGTAGTCGCTCGTTATTTTATGATTCCAACTCCGCGTCTTTCGAAAACACTGCGAATCGAATATAACTCCTCCGACTTTACAGCTCTGGGTTGAACAAAAAACAATACATTTATTTTACTCATATTTTCCCGGTGTTACAATATTGGATTTTTTTTCTTATTTCTATTCCAATATACAAAATAAAAAAAATATATCGCGATTCACGATCAGTCAACACTTAGCAATTGTCGGTACTAGGGCATCCAATCCCGGGATCCCGTCCAACTTTCTGATCCCGAAATCCCGGGATTGACATGGTCGCGATCCCGGGATTTCGGGATTGAGAAATTTTGAGCAAATCCCGAAAATTGATAGGATTTTGAAATTGGAAGAGCTACTCTTGGATAATATGTGGAAAAAGTATAGCGAATCGAGGATTTCAAATTCCTCGGTGGGCTAAAAAAAACGACTCACCAAAACTTTCAAATTATACACGATTTCAAGTGCCCAATCCCAGGATTCCGGGAGTGAAAATTATTCAAACCCGAAATCCAGGGATTAGTAAAAGGCTCCGGGATTGGATACCCCAGTCGGGACTTCTGGTCACTGACCAGACTCTAGTGCATTATTCTTTATGGTTTATTAGCGTTTTATGGTATTTAATCTGAAAAAAACTTTTAAAGTGGGTTAACCCGATTGACAGGAAAATGACCTGAGACAATTCACCGATCTCCGTCCTTGAGAAGAGCAAATAAATCATTGGCTTTTCGCAAAAAAAACTTATGACTTTGTTTAAGGATTTAAATACTATAAATACCACCTGTCTTCCGTAACCTTATAACAATTTCAATATTGTGCTTTCATTATAGCACGATTCGTCAGTATATTTATTTGTATTTTACACACAACTGTGAGGATGGCCGTAATTCTTAATACATTAGATATTTTGTTTAAATATTTTTCAATTGTAACAGATGAAACAGTGACTTATCAGGAAATTAAAAAAGATTTAATTGTAAAAATAGTTTACTCGCCGATTTGAAGAGGTTCCTGTTGACGTCAAAGAATCCGCCAAGACTGATCGCAGAAGGGTTCATTTCCGTCGCCCGCAGGAACATATTTACTTCTGTTTGAGCTGCAGAGTTCATCCACGATAGCTCCACCATCAGCAGCTTCTTTTGGAAATTCGTACGAACCTAAAAATATTATATAAGAACGCCATAATATTTTATAATTATTGTTTCATATTACACTTGATTTGCAATTGTTTCTTTGTTAATACTTGTAGAACATTATTTTCAGATACCATTAACAAGGTTTTGTGAAAATAGCATGGAGATACCGGTATAAAAACATACAAAGTACATGTTTTAATGAGTTAATTTAGTGCAATATTAATGTATAAAATAACATGAAATATAAAAAAAAGTTCGCTGCAACTAAAGACAAATACTTTAAGCTTGCCTGTGCAGTACGACACTTTAAATCTCAATTTTAAAATGTATTTTTTCAATCAGTAAATGATTTTTCATTTAATGGCTATATTTTTTTGTCAATATTCATATCCTATCCACCCTGAATGTGAGGCATACAGATCAGTGGCAGATTACGAACCTTAGTTGCCTCAAAAATACCTTTATTATATTCATAATATGGAATCCTGTTGTCTGAAATACAGGGCCTCCAAATCGTATTGCGCCTGGGGCCTACCAATTGCTTAACATGCCACTGACACCAAGAATGAGTATCTAGCAGAAAGTTTTCATTTCATTTAACATATTCAATCATATTATATTTTCAGAGGCAGACGCATAAAGTATCCTTTTTTTTCATCAAATCAACTCTTTAAATACGTTTTTTCACATGGTTCAAAAACAGTTCATGAATGTAAGGATGGTGGTGGGAAACCAACAAGTTATTGTTACTTACATTGTGTGATGCGTAGTGAGCTTCATCACAAATAACGAAGAGAAGGCCGATGCTAAAGCAGGCGGTGACTGCTAGACCGATATCTTTCACTCCGAACCCTTCCGACATCTGAGACATCAGACCGTATATTGAGAGAGTGATGATGAGGAAGAGATAGAGGTTGATGAAAGTGAAGGTGTAGCAATTGGCGACGCCTGTGTCTCTGGCCAATTTGCTGAGCCGCAACCACAGGGCGCGGTACTCGGCGACCAAGCCCGCGGGGCCAATGTGACGCAGAGCCTGCGTTTCAAAGATCACAAGTTTATGATAAACCCAAAATAATACTCAGGGTTCAAACACCTGCTGCAACTCAGATTCTCGTTCATAATCTTAACTACCTCATTGGTTTCTTTTGAAATTTACGAATTTGTTTAAAATCTACGATATTATAATAATTGTGTCGGGTCCTATGACGCAGCGGTTAGCGTTGCTGGCTTCCGAGTCGGACCTCACGGGTTCGAGTCCCAGTACGAACAGCATATTTTGATCGATTTCTGTTCGTATGCATGGGTGTTTATGATATCTAAATACTCCCTCCCGCTCTTCCGATCCTTCAATAACTGGGCGTAGCGAGAGCGATTAGTAAATCACTAGTCCTGTCCAATGTTCCCTGTAATTTTCCGAAGGTTATGTGCGCAAAATATATTGGCTGTGCAACTTTGAAAGGAAATTTAAAAAAAATGTGCGCCACATAACGGTATTTAGACCTACTTAACGAAATGGTTATTTTTTATAATGAAATTAATTAACAACACTATTTAATGACAATTAATTTATTCTGGTGGTGGTATAGCTAGTGTAACTTTTGTGCGCTCTGTTCTAATGCATGTGTGCGCGCTCGGCGAGTCGTGTGCGCGCGCACACGCGCACAGCTTAGAGGGAACACTGGTCCTGTCCGAACCTTGTCTTTCTATCCCTACTAATCTCTTCGGAAAAGAAAGGTTGAGCGACTGAGTAACAAACAGTTCTCGTAGAAAAGCTAATGTTAAGATACCTCCATAAGGAGGCCATATGCTAAAAATTGGGAGCGGACATGGATTAAAAAAATGTTTTCAAAATATTAGTTAACTAAATATTATTCACCAAAAATAATATATTATATACAGTACCAAAAGAGCAGCTTTTCTTTAGTCGATTTGTGATCAGCTTTAGTGTCACACAAAAAACAGGTGATAATACAGATTTCTAGTTAATACTTTTTCGTAGTTGTTACAGTTTGAACAAGGTGAAAAAATATCAAAGTATTTTAATTCTACAAATATTATTTTATATAAATTATGGTTGATAGCTATTTTGACTTATGCCTTCATCAGAACTATGCAGGCATAAGCCGAAATAGCCATTACCCAACTAAAATACTTTATTACCCAATTCTATGAATTATTACAGTTTGGATCTTAATAATAATAGGCACTGCCATTATAAAACACCGCCGATTAGAATACCACTTACTATATTTTGGAATTGATGGATGTTGGTATTCTAAACATCTCATACTTATCCTTAAATAGCGAATTTGTGACTGGTTATACTTTGCAACTGAGGTATAGATACTTTTTCGTAAAACCAACTTTCTTGGTAGCCATTCGATCCCCTCTACGTAGGTCATTAACGTACGATATTATACATAATTAAAGCACGTAAAGTAAAGTTGTAATCAATACATGGGTTTTTTCTACGTTTTTTAATATGCTAGCAAAACTTTATAGTGCTGTAAATGTAAGCGATCTTTGTCTTGGACATTAAATGATAGTTATGTTTTATATAAAATAATTTGACATTGACCTGTTGGAAGTCATCTGCGAGAAGACTGGCAGACGTGCTGAGAGCTTCGCAGAGAAGGTACCAGTATCCTCCCAGCACGTATGTTAAAATCTCCAAAAATACGTACGGCAATACCTATCATCCGAAAAGAAACATTATTGTAGTCAACAGTTCTAACAGAGGATAGAAGTTTTTTACATGTATGTAAAAAAAAAGAATGGTGTTAAATTTTGTTTGTAAATTTGGAAGCGAATTTCACCTCCACGTTAAATAGAGTTAATGGGTGGCTATCCCTGCATTAGATTATTAAATTATACTGTAATGTGCTACAAAAATAGAACATAAGATTCTTGAGCTTAATCGTAAGGTCAAGTTTATTAATTATTGCACACAATTTTAAGTTTTTTAATTAATCAAAGTTACACAGTTTCAAAGTCATTAATATAATATATTAAACGTACAATTTTTCTATATATTGTTAACGAATAACTTAAGCCAATTTATCATTAGTCTATGTTTCACATATAAAAATACCGTAAAATTATTTTTTAATTAGATATCTTATTTTAAACCTGCACCATCGGTGCAAATGAATTTAATATAAAGTCATTAAAAAAATTTCTCCTTGAGGTTGTCTTAACATAATAATTATGCATGTAAAGAATTTAAAAGGTTATTACGATTCATATTATATAATTAAGCAAATATTAATATTTTAAAAAAGTACTTATATTATGTTTAACGATTTGACAATTTTTGCATGGTTTTTATAATTTAATAGGTACAGAAAATATGCAGAATACTTTTCTATCCTTCCAGTAGCAATTGACTTATTTATCTTAATTATAATCCAACGTCAGGGGAATTGTCCCTTTTCATTACATCTCTCATACAATAGCAGGTGACTTGTCCGCAGAGGCAAATTTACGCATGTGTCATTTTATACAAATGGAAATTAATTATTTGCCAATGGTTAATTACATCGATATACTTATCAGTATGTTTTATGAAAGTCATTCAATAGTCATATATAGGAAATAATACATTCTTGTTTAAAAATATTTGAAATTACAGTCTATAAATGACGTCTTTCGGGCATACTTTGAAAAAAAATGAATAGGCTTCAATAATTTTTCGACGAGAATGAGGGTTGGAGAGTAACAAAATGACTAAAAATATTAGACAAATCAGGCGCTTATAATATTTATATTTTAATTGTAATGCAACGAAATCCGTTATTAAAATAGATAATATTGTTTCAATCAAAGTTTTGTCAACAGTTAAGTCTCAACGATTTATCAAATGGTTAATTATTATAATCAGTATATATATAACCTAATTGTCAGAGTATTTTACTGAAGTTTGAATCTTTTACGGGTAGAATATTCTAATTGATAGAATACGCGAACATTTGAAAAACATTAATGCAATAAAAGCCATTGAAATTTCAGGTCACTTGCCACTCCAAAAGTAATAAACGATAACGAAAAATCATTTTTATTTGTTTTTACGGTACTGCGACATATTCTCTAAGATTATACAATTAATCACCTGACATTACAAAAAATGCGACTTCCAGAGAACTATAACAGGTACGATCTCTAAGAAACTGTAGCTATAAAATAGTATGTATGTCGGCTAAAAATTTAAGCCAACGATCAGATTCAAGTCCATGCAAGGTTTGATGAGTTCGTCGATCTTTTTCATACCGAATGAATTAAGAATTTTCGTCAATCTTATCCCATGCTATAAATTTTTATTGTTTTTAATTCTGACGAATTGGTAGTTATTCGTTTGAATGCCATTTATTTTTAAAAATTCCTTATGTTGTTATCAAATACGAATTTGATAGTTTCATTAATTGTAAAGAAAACTGTATAGCAATTCGATTTCATTAAAAACTCAAAGTACCATCAATTGTGAGTTACCGTAACGGTGCCCCACAGGGCAGTATAAGGAAAGTCAAGCCCGGAAGTGATGATATGTCACGCGTGTGTATTTTTGGAAGTGTTCTAAATAATTGGCATTTGGAACAAGACACCCGGTGTCTTTAGGTGTTGTAACATTTGCCGCCTTCAACGCGCGTGTGTTTGTTTCATTGTGAGCCCTCACACTGTATGCTTATGAAAATGCGGGACGCAAAGTGTGTTAGTGTGTGTTTGTATGGGATATGGCGCCCTCTCCTTTGGGACCTCATTACCCGTACTGCCCCTCCCCTTGTCTCAGTCCACCCCCGCCACCCCACACCTCCTCTGTGACGTCACCAAATCTCCAGAGTCTCGAATATGCGGTTCATATTACCGAGTTCTTTGTAGCGTATGTTATTTGGGTTATTATCATAATGTGTCGTCGGCTGAAGGATGTGGCTAATTTATTTGCCTAATTATATTATTTCATTTAGTACATTTTTTTTGTAAATTAACGAAAAGTTATTGGCGCGTACGCTTTTTGCCATTGTTGTCGTTTGTCGTTTAAAACATTAACAACGTAAAAGATCATGCATTTTTTAAATCAAAACATACATATGTACATATAATTAATGGGGATGGAATCAAAGTTACCAGATCCACTTTTTCTTGAACAGAAAAAAATACACTTTTCTGACAGTTTTGGTTATGAATTAAATATTGACTCTTAATTGCATGTAATCTATGAAGCTCTCAGCGACTCTTAAAATTGAATTCTGTTATTTTCTACTCGAATATTATAACGATAGCTTATTTTTCATCGAAACTAGATTTGAGCGTTTTTGATACCAAGTACCTCAATTATTGTAGTGTTCACAAATGTCAAAATCTTTATATATTTATCTCGGATTTTTCTGGAAAAAAACTATTCTTTCAATGGCATTTAAAGTATAAAATTGTAAATTTATAAAGAGTGTTTTGCAGGGCGTCTTTTGCAAAATCCTTTTTGGCCTCTATTGAAACTTTTTATCTCAGAGCAAGTGTTTGATATGCACGCTGCACGCGACGCTCTGCAAAACGCTGTCTACCGAGGTTGTACTCTAATGACTATTGCAAATGCATTGGATATAATTATGAAATGTTACAAGAATTGTAATTCAGAGATTTAGATATATGAAACTGTGGATGGAAAATGGGTGATAAGTAAATTACAAAACGGATCTACGAGTTTATTCGAGATCTATAAACAATAATGTATTTTTTTGGCGTAATTTCTAGAGGGATGTAAATAAGACTTCGGTGGTTAAGGAAGATTTAAACTTTCATCCTAAATTTTATATTTCAACATTTTTTTTCAACCCAATGGTAAATACATGTGTCTGTGGCTTTTATACTTGGCGTAAAGTGTTGAAATCAATTATTGTTTTCTCCAAACAATATTATAAAGTGTTTGGCTACCGTAAGCATTTGAAAACATACTATTTATAAGAACAAAAAGTCAATATGTTCGATACCAGAATATGATGAAGATTGGATTAATATGCACGTAAATATAAATAATTTGTGTAAAGGCATTGAATCTGTTGACTTATTAATTATTTTCCATTTCAGATTAAATCAGTTTTAATGATTTCTTTCAAAGATGTTTTTTTTGTAACAACCTCTTAAAGTAAAAACTGATTAATATTTTTTAAATTGAAAATTTATCGTCATGAAAACTGATGTCAGTTTGTTTCTCAAACTCCATAGTGCATTCAGATACAAGTAAGATTTGTTGTTGTTAGAAAAGTGTTCAAGCGTTGCGTCATAAAATGTGCTTCGGGTAGCAATGATCAAAAACTTTGCAGACGGCCGGCCGTTGATTTGGATAACAACTCATACAAAAGTAAGTTTATGTGAGTTAAGTGACAAACCAGCGCGTAGGATTTCCCAAATGGATATGTTGTTCAAACATTGATTTGTCAACAACAAAGAAAAACGGTAATTTAAAAAATAATAAAATATACATGTTTGGCATACAGTGGTGAAATATAGTAAATATGAAATAAAATTACAGGACATAGCCGATTTAATAAGGCCGGCATACAATGTATACGTCTAATTGCGCCAGGCACTCAGTCACTTGTAAGAAAGTCCCAACAGTTGTATTGTGACATTTCTTCCCTTGGGGTAAAAGTGGGTTGTCGTGAGGTGGAGTAGACTGGGTTGAAAACAGTGGCGGGTACCATTTTTAATTTGGAATGTTGATCGAAATATTCTCCGATATGAACTAATTCTCTCAAAAGCTTTGTATAAAAAAATATTAAAAATAGAAAAATTTTCATCGTACATGGGAATCAAGGAAAAACGATACGTTACGCGAAATACGAATATAATATTGGTATGAAAAAGTCCACACGACATGTCAAAACTTCTTAGAATAAGCCACAGAGAAAATAGCGACGAAGCTTCGTATACATATTTCATGATATTCATAAATTGACAGTTTCCTTAATTCCGACGTAAAGTTTTTTGATATTTTCTAATCCACAATTAAGGGATTTAATGAATTTTCGGAGAGAAAAAGCGTTACATGTTGTAAAGCATATTGGAACTGCTTACTTTCGAAACCGTCTCAAACTGTTTTCATACAATTTTGAGTATGTTATATAAAGAGTTGATTGTATTAACCTACATAATGGCCAAAGTTTTAGTTTACAAAAACGTCAAAAACAAATAACCAAAAATTTATAATAATTTAGAAATCAACTTAAATAATCATAGTGTGAATTTCAATTGGTCTTAAAATGAAAAAGCTAATTAGTGCACTCGTTGGCCGACAATTAATAAGTATACTGACAAATATTTTACTTACACTTACTTAAATTTGAATCGTTCAAATTATGTACACTCCCACAGATTTTGTTACTAACGACCCGGGTTTCGCCTTTCGGCATCTTCAGGCATTCAAGTGCACGGATGAACTTGAAGTCCGTGCAATTGTGCAACTTGTGCACTTGTCCACTTGTGCATCCGTGTTTTTGAACGCCTGAAGATGCCGAAAGGCGAAACCCGGGTCGTTAGTGACAAAATCTGTGGGAGTGTAGATAATTTGAACGATTTAAATTTAATATTGAAATTCCACCAAGCACCTTCAGTCGAAATCTTAAATTACACTTGTTAAAATGTACAAATCACACCATAATACATAAAGATCACTAATTTGACAAGTATTATATTTTCTCATTTTTCTCGAAACTAAAAAAAGTTGTTTTAGCCGGTTTTGAAAGTAAGCGCATCATTTACTATATATAATTTTAGTAAAAACACAATATTCCTTTGTACTTCATTCCACTTTATTTAATATGTCAGGACCGGTTTCGCTCATTACGAGCATCGTCAACTGATGCTCGTAATGAGCGAAACCGGTCCTGACATATTAAATAAAGTGGAATGAAGTACAAAGGAATATTGTGTTTTTACTAATATAATGCCTTTCCACCAAGTATTGACAGTGAACACCCTAAAAGTGATATATATATAATTTGTTATACTGATCAAAACGGCATATAAATGGAATGCTTATTATTGAATAATACTTTTCCAAGTAAAATAAACATTAGTGTAAATAAAAAATAGATAATAAAGAATTATATTTTACAACGTAAAGTTGAGGTAATTTTTATTTTGATTTATACAATGTTTGTAGAACTTTTTATTTTGGTATGAATTCTTACTTTTTGCACGCTACTGGGCAGTATTTTGTGGGTGCTTGGCGGGTGGGGTTACCGGAAGAGAGAAAACGGTGGACAGGTGAGGGCGTCCCTTGTCAGATTACCGTCCCATATGGGTTACTCCGTTACTTGCCTTGCTTTTTGCTCTGCGTTTCTAAATTAAATATAGATATGAGACAGACGTGCGAGATGTATCAACATATATACATGCATAAATATATCTATATTATGTATTAAGGATTTGATTGTAAAATTCTTACCTCGTAATGGACGAATGACTCTTTCAGGATTGTCAAAACCTTAATAATTAATTCATTTTATTTTCACTGCTGGTGTAATACGTCATACTTTATTACATCAATGACAGATGAAAGTTTTTTTTTGTATATTATTTATTTCATCGATTCAGCGTGTCGTCAGGCTTGCCGTCTGAAACTGTGTTTACAATACCACAATATGAATTTCTATTTCCAGAGATTATCCTGCATGCAAACTACAGGTCCTGCCCATTGATTATTGTTTATCATACCGTGTGTCACCATTTTTGTATTTTTTTTTCTTTTCTTTTTCATTTTTTTTTATCTTATCGTGTTATGCCAATCATACACCTCTCGCGTTGCGATATGTTTTGTTCTATCGACCTGTTACTTAAATTTCATGTTTAACGTAAATAAAAGACGAACTTGGTGCCGCAGGCAGATTCATAAGCGTATAAGTGTATATATTTCTATAGATTTTGCTATAATTATACACAGTGCTTTTTTTTTAAAGAAAGGTGCCGGAACTCACTTCTTTTCTAGTCAAGCATTGTACTAAAGATTTTTTTTCTTATTCATGTCCGTTCCCAATGTGTAGCACATGGATTACTATTGGAGGTGTTTTATATAGTTTCTTAATCTCACTTTTTGATTTTTTCAACACATTGAAAGATGTTTATTTTTTTGTTGCTATTATTATTTTTCGCGAGATAATGATTAAAAAAATTATTATCTATTTTTTGGCTCAAAAAATCAAAAGGTAATAAAGCAAAAAAAAAATCGCAAATTAATTTGAAACATTACAAATGCCGAGAAAAAATGATTACACTGATTATACAATATGTACCAATGGATTTAAGAGAAGTTTGCATGTTACCATACAATTACAATTATCATATTCTAGATTTCTTTACCTATATTAAAGTGTTTTGGCCTATTTCTTGTATATTTGAGACTAGCTTGCTGATTTTTTTGTTAATTAGTTATAATATTAGCTTCTTTGGCTAGAGGTGCAGTGACCAACGAAGTTAAATTGAATCACAATATATACTAATGTAAGCATATATAAAGATGTTGTGCCTTTCTTGAAACCTGTCCGATATGCGGGAACATATCGCAGGTGTGTGACGGAAGGCTTGTCCCGGGAGTCGATTCGGCAGGGCTGTAATGATGTCCCTCGGGGGACAGAGCGCCGCGAGACGCCGCGACGCTGCCGCGTGATTGGCGGCGGATCATGTGCGGGGTCTCAGGGTGGCGGAGTCCCGCACACCCTCACCCGCCTCCTTGTTAAGCCTTACGCACCCCATCGACCCCAATCAGGGAGAGCGTTTCATCCCCTAATGCGCCAAGAATAAATGTGGGGGACACCTGTGCTCCGGTAACTGTGAAATCTCGATGTGTCGTTTATGACGGCTACATCGAATATACGACGTAACTGTATGTTTGCCCACTTTTATTTTCCTTCATTGATGAATTTTACAAGCTTTTCATAAGCTTCCTTTGTACAAGCTTTGTTAATGTTTTTCTTTATTAAACGGCTATAAAGTAAATTATTTTACATATGTTTTTTTTTTCAAATGGTTGATAGTAACATTAACATAAATGTCCAGCTAATAAGGATCTTAAAATTATTGCTACAAATCAAAAAAATCTACATTCATTTAAGCTTTCAATTTGTAGCACTTGTGCTAATTTATAAATATAAGAGTTTATAAAACGGACTAGTTTAACTAAGTAGTTCCTTCAAATTTCATTCTCGAATGGGTAAAGCTAGAAGTTTAAGTAATAGCTTAACGCTTTTTTTATTGATTTTCTTAATCACATATTTAAAATTATTTGATAATAAAAAAAAATGATGTTTTATTTTTATTATCAAATTTTTATTTCACATAGCATTTGCTATCGATAAATGGGTCTAATGATAATAAATATAAACAAAATGCAAATAAAAACTTGTTCCTTCCTTAAATTAAAAAAAAGAAAATGTTAGATACCATTAAATATATAATTGATATATATGTGAATGCTGATTTTGTATGAATTTGTGTTTTCAAATATTTTTTTCAAATTCAGCCAGTAGAGTAGAAAATTTAAGATTTAGCAAATGATAAAAAAACATTTTTTTTAAATTTTGAAGAATTTGAAGAAGACAGCTTAAAAAATTAAATTTTCGAAAATCCCGGAGAACGTACATTCTTTGAGTATCTATATCTATATTATAATACATAATATATACATATATAAATTGCTTGTCCATATGAGTATAATATGTAATGAAGTCGTCATCATCCAAAAATCCTTTAATTTTATAATCACAATATTATTTATTTAGACATTGAATGAAGCATGTATTTTGATTTGCAATTATTTTATCGATAACTTGGTAGTTGAAATAGTTTGTGCTAAGTGAAAAAAAAAGAATCGAAAACATAGTTCTCGTGTCATAATGTATAGAGTAACAATAGATTGCGTTGTATAAACGTGTTTATATTGTATAAGTATTGCGCAACTACTGCACATTGCACACTATGCACGTAGAATACATAAAATTAAAGTATTCAAAAGCGAATCTGAAATAATTTACGGTTGGCAATTACGGGGAACAAGAAACAGAAGAATGGGAAAGAAAATATGATGCGAGACAATTGTGTGGCTTGCGTCCCCGGTGTATCGTGTACTTGACACCCGCGCATGTAGTTGTAGTATATACACACATAAACCTGCAGGCCTTATTCTAAGCCGGGTCGTAAAATATATTATACCCATGTTTTGTGTTTAATTCGCTTTTGGCTGAACACATTTGTTTTCAGTTACTGGCAATTGAATTGCAAGATTTTTACTTTTAATCATTTCGTGATAGAAATTCATTCCAAATAAATATGACATAAGGTTAATAAGATTTCATTCGTTTTGCAGCGGTTGATATAGGCACTTTTAGCAATAAAAAATGATACTTTTCCACACTTAAGTCATTGTGACATAATCACCTCTTATTACCAACGGCCGAATTTGTATTTTTTGAAATTAATATATTTGTTTAACGATAACATAAGTAATTACTATTTTCAGTTTCAAGAACAACTAACGAATTCAATTATAAAGATAGCACTGTTTTATCTATTTGTCTTAAAGCTGAAACTCATAGCTGAAATTTCATACTTTTGGTATTTGATAAATCTAAAATAATTGACTTATAAAATACCTTAAGAAAATTTAGATTCGAAATGTCTACAGTAGTTATTTTGTTTTTCTGTAACAGAAGAACAATGCATAGAAACAATATTGTTTTAAATCTAAATGAATTATCATCGTCGTTATATACAATAAGTAAAATACCAATATTATATATTCAGTTTGAATTTATTGTAAATTTGTGTTAGAATATGAAATATAATATACACATTTTAGCTTGCCAGATGTCAGAGCAGTGCATGTGCAATCTTAACCCCTAAGCCGCCTTTTTCCTTCCCCACGGTCGTTACACTTAAAGAAGTAATGCAATGAAACGGATAAAAGTCTTGGATACGTTTCACCATTGTATTTACTTCGAAACAAACATTATTTTTGAAGATTATAATCAAAGATAATGCTTACACAGCAATGGTTGGAAAACTTATGGAGCCGAGATGGTTTTTTTTAGAGAGATAGATAACATGTGGTCGTATAATTAGTATATATAATATATACACTTCTGTATCTTATCTTCATAATATGTCAGTCACATCTCTATTCAAAACTGTGTGGCCCCACTGTCAAGTATATTGATACAAAACTAATAATTTTAATTGGTTGATAAGTTGATTGCTCAAACTTTTATTTTAACCGCATTATCGTCATTTCAGGATACAATCGATGAAAAAGAATTGTTTTCAATCAAATTTTGGATATAAAGAAATAAAGTATTTGAGATAGTGCTAATGGTGTATGTAAGATACAATTAAATATTGTAATACTGAAAAAGTTTTGATATAATACTTACAGCTTCATATTTCTGAAGGTTATTTTCTTTTACAAACCACTTATCAATTATCACAAATCAATTATTTGTTTGAATGCATTGTATTTTTAAAAAATACAACACACTATCAGGAACGATTTTATCCATTGGATGAAAAATAAATTAAAACATATATTTAACAACGTATGACGTGCTGAAAAAAAAATTTGCAAATTAAAAAGCAATATTTCGCTTTTTTCAGAGGTTTTTATGAAGAAAAAAAGGTGTTTAAGGTTTCTTCAGCATTGACACCAAGACGCCAAGCCGCGCTCTGTTGTGGCGAACTTCGGGGCAATGAGCACTGCTGGCAGACATTCGCAAGAGTAGTTCCAATTTCAAACATTTGACAATCCCCACGGGGGACATTAGAAAATAAAATTTATATTTTATGACAGCGAGGCTGCGCAGCGGCTCCCAATAAACCCATTGTCGGTCGCCACTCCCACCGAAAAGCACCCACTTACCCACATACCCATACTTATACCAAGCATCTCACACCTCCACACAAACAACGCAAATATCCAACACATAAGAATATAAACTGTATCGCTTATTATTTTTGAAAAAAGGAAGATTGTGCATTTTTTAAACAATAATAATTACACCGTTTCGGAAGATTCTGCAGTAACCTAATATAGATGTGTCCATATTAGTATATATATATATATATATATATATATTGTATGAAAAACAAATCTTCAATCTATAAATTCAAAGAGAACTATACAAAATATTAAATGTTAATTGACCGATTTTCTATTTGAACGACCTTTTATAGCCAGCCATAGCGGCCAGTTTATTGAAAACAAAACTATTAGGGAAACGATTATTTGAAGAAGTATAAGTTTTAAAAAATCTGTGATAAAAAATAAAGAAGTATTGCAATGTTTTTTTTATTAAATAACTTTAATAATTGTAATATGGTTTATGTGACCATCTTCATTCGAATTCATTATCACGTGTATAAATTCAACAGTGATATTCGAATTGACATATTATAAGTAAAACTACCAGGAGTCGAGTAAAATATATACAATTATTTTACTGGTTTTGATAAATTCATATCAACTTATATTGTTCGCGTTTTGTTTTATACATTGCCTTATAAAATGGAAATTTATTTTATAATGGCAATATCGTATCAAAATTGTAAAATATGTGTATTACATTTTTTTTGATAGTAAAGTTACATGTTATATGTATATCATTTGGCCTTTATTACGTGTCACATAAAGTAGCGCAAAAACGACTCGTGAACTAATGTCAAGGTCAAAATCAAGGATGGGAATAATGTTTACAACTGTGTGATCAGTGGTCTGACGAGCTGGGAATAGTGATCCCTATACGCCATTAAGACTTCTGACGCCAAAGCAGACTTTATATAGCATTAATGTTTATATAGAACTATTGAGAAATAGTTTACATATACTATTAATTTTTGAATTGTAAAATATTATTATGTATACTAATGATAAGCGTGTCTGCCCTGTATTATAAACAGCGTTATAATTGACCAATCAACAATAAAGAAAATACAAATTAAATAATGTAATTTCATAGAACTTGCCTAACATCAGTTTGAGCTGGCTGTGAAAATAATTAAATTGAAAATTTTCTGCGTAGATCGTACTTTGCGTCCATTTTCTATTTTTTAAATTTAAATATATCATTAGACACAATGTAAAAAATATTCTACTAAATAAATAAACTAGCACTGTGATAACTAGGCTTAATTTTAAAAAATCAATTAGATCCCAATATTTTTTTTTTCTATTGTATAACAGTATAACCTCACTAAAAATCTCAAACCTTAAGTAGTTTAGATTCACAATTAGAAGCAAAAAAACCATAATTAAAACGATATTAATAATTGCATTTATGCTGATTATATTTCTCCATTTTAATCAGATATAACTAATATTAATTGATATTGTGAATACTCAGTCAACCGTTTTCTCGACAAATGATCGATCGAATCTTAGTAATCGTCAAAGTACGCACTATTTACTTATTAAATTCAGAGAGAGACAATATTATTATTTATCATGCATACTAAAGCAAATTCATATTACAAGATGGGAGAAAATGTACGGTTTTTTGACATAATAAATACAATGCCTTACCAAATACTTGCAATCGAATATATTTTACATTTATTACGCATAATCCTTTTAAACGATCCATTATACACTTGCAAATACCCTGATAAGTCCGAAAGGGTGTCATTTATCGCGAGAGCCTAGACTGACCAAGGGAGAGCGAGGGTCGTATTCAGTTAGGGGCAGTTTGATCGCCCTTACTGACGCCCCGGGGCATCTTTGCCCGCATCACTCTCAACTGAAGGGATTTCAAAACTACCCCCACACAAGTACATACAGGTTCCAGTATTCTCATACCCTATAAAGTGGACGTTTGGAACCTGAAAATTTCGGAGAAAACTTTCGCGAGTTTTCTGACGGTTAGGGTTAAAGGGGGGAAAAGTTTTTTTATTGGGGCCATAATGATGGTAGTCTAGTACGATACGGCGTGTTGCTGAAATTCGGCCTCGTAGTTTCGTTAGTGGTAAAAGTTTTCTGAATATTGTTTAAGTATTTTATTGCTCTTTTTTCTGCACAAAAAAGAAACATGTAAAAATTACAATACAACAATGGTTTATAATTTTGTTTTCAGATCTTGGTGATATCAATGAGCCAGCCGATACGATGGATAGCTTGGAGTCGGGTAAGTGAAAATTATTTTTAATTTTTAAAACAAATAATTAAAGTTGAAGTCAAATAACTTTAAATGAAATAAGTATTTATTCATATTTACGGACGCATTTTTAAAGTCAAATAAAATTTTATATCTATAAAAGTTATCATACTAATAATTGTAAACATATATTATTTTGATTTGATTTTAACTTTCATGCCATTATGAATATTATTGTATGTACAGCCAATTCTCTTTTTGCACTGTTTTAAAATTACACGGTCAAATGAAATCTAACCTATCTTCCGCCGGAGCCAGAGTCGGAATCGTTTTTTCACCTGACTCCGCAGACCTAATATTCGATTTATATTTTGTCTCCAGAGTTTTTACACGCTTGTTGACATGAAACGTATACCCGTGTAAAAAGAGACTGTGGTATATTATGATATTTCATTTTGATAGGCTGATTGTAAATAATAAAAAACAGAATGTTAATTTGTACATTCGATTATGTTGTATATACTTTTTATTCCATTAACAATATTCTATGCTGCTACGAATCGAGCTTAAATGTATCGTTTCTGAAAAGCGTTAACTGACTTTCGCTCTGGGCGGTACACGAAAAACCTCCTAATGCTCGATCCCCGCACTGACCGCTTCCCAACGAATGAGCGCCCTCCATTTTGCTCAAAGCAATTAAAACAAATACATGTATGGCAACATTTTTATTAAACGCCAATTATGGATACGTTGGTCGAATATAAAAACCTATTGTCGATTTTTTTGTTGAATTAAGAATGTTGTTGTAAATACCGTTAACTAGCTATCGGGTTACTTGTTTGTTTTTTTTTTAAATAATTAAAAACATATTTTTAGGGTGTAGCAATTTAAACTGAAATTAACTTTAACATATCTCTCTACATTAGAAAACTAAAAAATATATAGGAAAAGTAACGTTAAACCTTGTATGATAGCTAAAATTATAAATCGCAACAATTCTTTTTGTTTTTTCTCAGATATTTTTTGCTTAATAACTTTTGTGAGATCAATATTATCATATAAAGTAATTTTAGAATTGAAAAACGATTTTCTTGAAAAGACAAATTTGCCTTTGATTGTATTTATATATATCGACTGTGGAAAGGAAAAAGGACGTAACCCAAACATATCAAATTTTACAGGAGGCGCAAAAAACGTGTTTTGATGATTTTGGGCCATATGCAAATTATGAATTATACACATCCTTAAAGTGCACGAAAACTTCTAAAATGGTGTTTAATTGACATAATCTAATATTAATTAACGAAATTTTCTGGGAAAACCTTTATATCAGTCTTTTTTCTTGGTTTTAACTTTTTTCAAGGTCATCTTTTTCAAACTTAAAAGCTAAATTTAGATACTAATACGGCATTTGCAGCTTGCATCCTTTTGATAGAACGTGTATAGGTAAACATTGTGATTATCTAAAAAACCTGTTTTGAAAAAACTGTGGATTGCGTCCTTTTTCCTTTCCACAGTCGATATTTATTATAGTTCACTTTTAGGGTGTTCACTGTCAATACTTGGTGGAAAGGCATTATATTAGTAAAAACACAATATTCCTTTGTACTTCATTCCACTTTATTTAATATATCAGGACCGGTTTCGCTCATTACGAGCATCGTCAACTGATAAGAAATATAATTTAACCATGATATTTATACAAAAATGAACAGTTATAAACAACAAATGGCATTGAAAAGAAATTACCAATTACGTTAAAAGTGATTCTAAAATAACACAAAATTAAAATGTTTAACACATCTAATATATAATTAAAAAGTCATCTCAGATTAATAAATTTAGAATGGCGATTGAAAGTAATTACAAACATAATTAAAATTTGGGAAATTTTTGACAAAGTGATAAAATGCTACATTAATAAAGTGAATAGGCTTAATGATAGTTTCCTGTTTTTCCCCGCAACCGGTCCTGACATATTAAATAAAGTGGAATGAAGTACAAAGGAATATTGTGTTTTTACTAATAAATTATAGTTTTATGTTTCGAGTGTTACCATTGTTTGTAAATAAGTTAGTAATACTTGTATTAATTTTAATTACGTTGTTTTTGTTAAAATATATTAATGTTACTAGGTTAAGTGTTAATATTTCTTAAACAACGCATTACTTTTTAGCTTTGAGCTCATAGGTCAACAATCTAGTCTAAATAATAGCTGGCGGTAATCAAAAAGCAAATACAATGGAACAGAACCGTTTGGCAGTTTTTCCATCCAGAAAAGCGGTTTTCCTTCTGAGAAGAAGTTGCGTTATTCCCCTCCTGAGAGCTTTACAAAATGTTTTTCAGACAAAATAAAAACGACCCGCCAAAGGAATTAGTTCTAGAGAGGCGTCCTCTTAATAACCGCAGTGCTATCACCGTTCCGACGTTTTTTAGTCGTACCTTAAAATTATGACACATTATGCGTCTTGATTCCTTAAATGTGCGAGAAATATGACCTAGTTACAAAGAGTAACAAAGACACAGATGTCCTTGTAATGACAATGAAAAGATATATCACTTTTAAGGTGTTAAAAAAACACACACGCTTTGTATCACTTTATTTTATCAAATATCAGGACCAGTTCCGCTCATCTCGAGTAATATTAACTGATAATGTTCCTCAGTAATGAAATATTAATAATATTCAAATCTAGTCATGAAACAAATAACGATTGTTCACATTGATAAACATATTTGAAATGGGGCATCTAATAACTTAAAGCAATTTATATATATGTACACATTTTGTAAAAATTGTTTCAAAAACTCAATATAAGCCAATGAAAAAAATATTTATAATCTCATTTTTTTTTACCATGTCCGCTCCCAATGTGGAGCATATGGACTCCTAATAGAGTTTATCTCAACAGAAGTGTTTCTACGAGAACCGCTTGTTACTCAGTTGCTCAACCTATCTTTTTCCAAAGAGAGTAGGGATAGAAGGATAGGGCTAGGACAAGACTAGTGGTAAGCTAATCGCTCTCGATACGCCTCTTTCATAGGATGAGATGGGTGGGAGAGGGGAATTCAAGACATCACATACGTCCATGCCTTCGAACAGAAATTCATAAATCAATTAAAAAATCAACAATATTTCAAATTAAGTTGATTCCGGTATCTAGTATCTATAATTTTATTTTGCTTAAATTTGTTTAATTTGTGGTTTATCGGCTAAAAAATGGTGCTAATTTGTTTTTCTTTAAGGATACAATTCAATGGAAAAATAATCTGTGATTAAAAACAATTCTTCTTGTAAAATAAAATATTGTTTGCCGCAAATATTGTAATGTGTACATTTTCGTAACTAGACGTTTTAAATTACAGTGGCTTAAAAATTGTATTTCATATTTAAAAAAAATAACTGTTGTCTTTTTATAATAATGCATTACTATGAGTATTTCCGAAAATAAACAGGATACTGTAGAATAACTTCGTTCAACAATCATAAAATAAGTAAGTATTACAGCTTACCGCATGAAATAATAGCAAAGCGCTACGACACTCCGATTGTGTTGTGGTGGATGAAAATTGCATACCGCGGGATTACCCGCAGTGCTGGGAAATAGGTTATTACTATAAAAATACACATAGCAACTTAAAACAACCTAATCTAAAACATATAATATTATAAAAAATAGAAAATTTTTGAACTAAATTCATAATATTTATAATATAATATTATCGTCTGGACCGCTTTCGTTTATCACGAACATTCGATACTGGGTTGACTGGACATAACAATATATAGTAAATAATTGATAAGTGAGATACGAAAAGAATATATATATTATTAAAAATAATTGTCTATAAATAAGATGTTTAGGACCTCTTATGAATAAATACGAGTGATGTGTAAAAAAAAGTAATCGAAATTAATAATTAATATACTAGAAAAAAAATTTTAGTTCAACCAATACCAATACACCAATAATTTAATACAGGAAATAAAAAGGCACTTAGTACCAAAAAAATGAGAATGCAGAAGTGTTCTATGTGTCACACAAAACATTTATGCACTCATTTTTTTTGGTACTTAGTGCATTTTTATAACTTGTATTCAATTGTCAATGAACACTATTTTTTTTATAATTTAATTAAAATATGTACGATTTTACTTAAATTTTTAATAATTTAACTTTTTAGTATTGTTAAACAGTTTATGTTTATGTGTTAAGAATCAAAATGATTATTTCGTAAAAACCAATATTTTAGGAACTTTTTCTATAGTTATATTGTACGACTTTTAAATCAATATTATTTTGGTTAAAAATACAAACCAGTAAATAAGAAAAAGCATAACAGTCTTGATTTGACATTTCTCTATGCCTATGAGATGTTCATCCATTTTTTTCTAAAATAATTTATTCAAAAAATTCAAAGTGTGTTCTTACTTACCCTATTTACTTGTAGTCAGAAAGTGAATAAAATATAAAGGACGTTAATTTGAAAACGAAACAATTTTAACAATTCAATAGAGCCTTCCGACCCGCTTCAACTTGTCACACCTCTCTTCGGCTCCTGACGCTCCGCGGATCGTAAAAGGCGTCGGTGTCGCGACGCCGATACAGCCACCCTGCATACCTTCTGACGCTTCCCCCACACCCCAAACTGCTTTATGCTGTGATCAACAACATTGTGTGTGCCTAAATTATTGTTTATTTAAAAAAGAGATTTAATCATAAATTTGGTGGACTGTTCAAACAGATAACAAATTTTAAATTCAGTATAGCTTCAAAAGAACCTTACTGTTATTTGAAAGGTTACAAACAAAATGTCCTTAATTTTGATAGTTTTATAAAAAAGTACAATGAAATACATACAATGAACTTTTGAGTATCCGTTAAAATAAAATTAGTTTTTTTTTTAGTGACAATAAAACATTAAAACTATTTTTTTATTAAACGTTAAGTTAACACTTATGTTTCTCCGTGAACTAAAGATATGTATAAGACGATGTGAGTGATAGATGGGCACAGGTGGGCGTAGTTTACCTTTTAGTGCACGTCAAATAGTTGGCCGGTTTGCACGAAAAAACAGAAAATGTTGTTGTTATATTTCGTGTAAAAACGAAAAAAATAGCTTTCGCAACCATACAGTTGCTTTTTTAATATATATATGTTTAAAACATAATAATATAACCGCCTTTATTTAATGAAAAATCAAATGTCTATTTAGTCAATTACAATGATTCGCGTGTATGAGGTGTTCTATCCATGAACATGAACAGCCAAACTCCCAACGAGCTTTCTGGCAGTAACGAACCTCTCCGAGGCGCAGCAACGACCGTTATTAAAGCTTTCTACTGTCCACGTGTTTGGGATTCGTTACTTCGTATTTATTTTGAACTCCGTCTATTATGACATCGATACAAATATTATGCAGTGATTATAAAAATCTGGGTTTCAGGTGGTGAATATTTCAAATTAGAAAATAATAACTATCTTAACGTTATGATTTCTGTGCTATCAAGATTTAAGCAAATAAGTAAATTACTACCACTCAAAGATTATTGTTTAAAAGAGTTGCGCGAAAAATAAACTTTTGGTACGATTTTTAGATTAAAAGTAAGCATTAACAAGTGCCACTTTAAGCAATTTCTGTCATGAAATTATCTAAAATGGTGATCTAAGATTAGTTATAAAACTTGTTCCGTCCATTATTATCTCACAATATGAATTAAGGTACGATATAAAAATTATAGGAGCGTAGTTTAGTCTATCACACTAATGCTTTTAACTAAAGATACTTGACGGAGCATCAAAATGTTTGAAAAAATAATCAGTATAAAGCTTGCACAGTTTGTTTTGTTGTAATTTTATTAAACCCATACAACTCATAATTCCTGACATAAATTGAGGATGTTACAAATATCTTTTTGAAGCGCCGATTAATCATATTTATATAGTATGATCATTTTATTCAGACCAACGAGTTAACATATTTTATATACTTGAGATATTAATTTAATTTTGTATTTCTAAGAGTTTCGTTATATTGACTTTTGTATGTGTATGAAAGAAGTAAAATGTGGTTAAATTTATGCATAGATAAAACCGAGTAGATTAAAATTCACGTCCTCCCCAAAACTTGTTTATAAATCAAAATATTTCACGCAGACAAAGTCAAAATGAACAATGTCTGTCATCGCCTATGCGATACTATTTCGAAAACTTTGATAAATATTCATCAGGAGACCTTTATCACGCGATTGCTAGCTGGCTCATTAAACTTGCATGGCCTTTATGCAGGCTGCTCTGTCAGCGGGCGGCCGCCGTCCAAAAATACTCACTCCCCCACTGCAAACGCAAAACCTCCCAAATCACTCACTCACTTACCAATATTCAAAATATGATGCTAATCACGCCTATAATTTTTTGTCAAAATTATCTAGCTGTGACTTATGAAAGCGAATACTAATTTAATAATCAGATTTTTAATAGTTATCTTAATGGTTCTCAATGTAATGGCCTACTCGTGGAAACTGTTTTAGTTTTTCAACATTAAGTATGTAAAAGATTTCTTAACGTTTTCTTTATCATTTCTAAGAATCGCTTCGATGTTATAGAGGCCTACACATATTCTCGTTTCATTGTATCCATTTTATTGTACAGATATATATGATATTAAACAAAAAAATCAGCAACAATATCACGATAAAAAACAAATGTTATCAATTTTTTAATTCGAACGCTTAAAGCTCTTTTGTATTCAATACGTTTCTGGTCTTAAAATATTTTTACTTTTAAAAACGATATAGTTTTTTCACGTGCTTTTTGTAAAAAATCTGTTTACTAATCTAAATCATATTTATACATATAAACATATTTGCATTTTTTCGACCATTTTATCAATCTCTTTTTGTTCTGGTTCCTGGGAGTAATGTTCAAGCATTTAACTTTACCAACTAACAAGGAAAAACATACTCTTAGAAAAAAAAATGCATTTTAAATCTTATGAAGCTTAAAATGTTAAAACCAAAACTTAAATTTTATTTCAAAGAATAACGAACAGTTTCTACGCCAAACAGGATAAAGTGATAATTTTAACAGTGGCGGATTATCTTATAAGCGCATGAAGCGCTCACTTGAGGCCTCTGAATCTTAGGGGCCTCAAAAATAGTTTATATTATATTACCCATATATATTTTGTTCAGATTTTTTTATATTTTACAAGATTTTTTTTGACGTCCTCATGTTATCAAAAAAATAGGGCCTCCAAAATTTATTGCGCCTGGGGCTTCTCTAATGCTTAATCCGCCACTGAATTTTAATGATAACTGTGCTACCAGTCCAATAACCCCTCATATTCCATTTACATTTTTGATGTAGTTTTTTGATAATATTTGTAAGTAATATTATATTCAAATTTATGTTGGACATATAATATCATTCAAAAAACCTTGAATTGACTTAATTACCTTTATTGTGTATGCCTGTATTATAAGGATTTAAGCCTTTCTCAAATGTAGAGATATAAAGCCGAACGTAGGAAGTCGAAAATGATTATAAGTGTTCCTATAATGTTATTTTACCTTTGAATTTTATTGGTTTGTAATTTATTGAAATATTAAATTTGGCATTTATTTATTGTATAATAATAACACACGAAAGCTTTCAGACTTTTATTCGGCGATGAACTGTTCAAAAAACCTTCCATCGCGACTGCATATTAGCGAGGCGGCCTCCCGATAAGTAGTTACTATTTGTAACGGGCACAAAACGTCACAAAGTTTCAATTAAAACGGACACAGTCAAATTGTGGACACAATTTCTCACTTAGCATGTGCACCAGGTTTTACCGTCTGCGAATGCCGTCGATTCGCCCTTGCTTTTAAACAGCCTGTTGTCATACAGAATGCCTTACAAAACAGCTGCATTCAAATTCAATATTCAATTGGATTAAAATATTTATAAAACAATAAAAGATATTGGATCAAATGTTATTAGGCAAATTGGACCAAAAATAAAACTAAATATAATTCACAAATGAAGAAAACAAAGATTATATCATAATTACAGAACATATTATTGTTATTTACTATTTATTAATTAATTTATCATTAATAACAAATGACACTAAAATACCGTATTATATTTTAAGATATAGACTGAAGGTGCTTGGTGAATTTTCAATATTAAATTTGAATCGTTCAAATTATGTAAATGTTCACTTTCTGCGTAAAAAAGGTAAACACGTGAAATAAGTTCTAAATACTATCTTTTATATTTAAAAAAATTGACATTTTTTTATTGTTAAGCGTAACATTCATAATTATAATACTAACTATTTTGAGATAAAAACAATTCATTGAAAAAAAGACTAACCTTTCATGATCATCATATTGTAAAATTGTTAAATAAGTATTAGAAACTTCTTAAATTTATATTGTTATGATGGTACTTTGGTCGAATATGTTAACTTTATTATTATTTTATTTGACCACCCCTGACATTAAGTAACGGAAAAGTCTACGTCTGTCCTACGTAACTCGAGAACGCATTCTATTTTCGCGAAATGGGCTTTAAGGCGAGACACGACTGAACAGGGTGGGAGACCCAACACACACAAAGCCAATTTATGGGATTTAGATTTGCGAGTTGGACTTTCCCTTTCGCCGCTAATTATATTTAGAACTTGTATTATTCCTTTACCATAGACAATCCGAGAAGTTTGGGCCAGGTTGGATGTAAACTATTTTCCTCAGCGTGACTGGATGCCGACATTTCTGTGAAGGCAAGACGTTGTTTGTGTAAATAAAAAAATAGTTTGAAATTATTTAGATTTGATTGTTATAATTTTTCAGTTCAATTAAAAGTTTAACCCCATTTTGTATATTCGAAGATGAAAACACTATTTGTACCAATTCCACTTTTATTTAATATGATCAAGAACGGTTTTACTCATGCCGAGTATTATTAATAGCTAATATAAGAATACAATATTACAGTGCTATTTATACAGAACAAAATATCAAATGTTGATTGTCAAAACTGTGATAAATAGTTTTTATTCAAAAGCTAATAAAATGTTTATTGTATCGATATTAAAATAATCTCAAATAAATTCTTTATTGATAACGCATAAATCAAATAGAAAATTCATATTGGAGTCATACACTTGAGATTAATTTGCTTGTTTTAAGTTTTTGACACATTTCTCCGCTTTGACTTCATTAAGTTGTATTATGTCATAGATGATTTCAATTATGTAATGTTAAGAGATTGTCAAAAAAACTAAAAAAAGAGACAACAAATGCTTTTGAAGATTATAAATATATTGAACATGTGAAAAGAAGAGCTTTGAAACAGTAATTTTAATCAGGTTAATATATCATACTTTATAACGTAATAAATATGTTCATCAATTCCTAAATTTGTCTATTCATTTTAATGAATAGACAGACTATAAAATTCAATGACAGACAGGTTCAGAGGCTAAATTATATAAATACTTAAAAAGCGTTCCCAGTGACAGTGGTGGAATAACGACTGGATAAATGTGCAGCGTGCAACGAGAGCATTTATATGGTGAACGGCATCCAGGACAGAGGGTGAAGTTGGCGGCTGATGCATCCTATTAAATATTTCCAACCACCCTTTTTGCGGTGCATTTCATTGACTGGTCAGTAGTGCAATCTCATGTTTGTAATTCTATTTATGCACTTTCCTATAGGCTAACACATTTTTTGTTAGTATAAATAGTAGATTGAAAAAGTAAAATAATTATATATCGTCCCATTTAAATTATTGTGACGTTTGATTTAAATACTATATAGAAACATGTTTTATTTTAATATTTATTTATTTGAATAATTAAGTTAATATTATAAAGTGATTTAAAAACAAGTTGGAATTAAGTGACCTTGTGGTTTACTAAACAAATCCATGTACATACTTTGTGTTTTATTTTAAAAAGTGTGAAATAATCTAAAATTACTCTACATTTATTTTCTTTCGTTGTAATTACAATTTCAAGATCATTTCCATGATTTATACTAGGCTTTCCAATCCCGGGATCCCCTCTAATTTTGTGATCCCGAAATCCCGGGTTTGGTATGGTTGCTACCCCGGGATTTCGGGGTTGAGATATTTTTAGCAAATCCCGTAAATTTATAAGGGTTTGAATTTGAAAGAGCTAAACAAAAGAAAAATCCCGAAAATTAGTCAATCCCGAAATCCCGGAATCACAAAAAGGCTCCGGATTGGATACCTTAATTAATACCATAAAAAAATATTTATTTATACTTTGTCACTTATTTTGATTATTTTTTGGGTGTTTTTAACGGATGGTGGACCAAATAATTACTAACTAAAGCGGTCGTGGTATACAAATAAAATAGGGAAAACATTGAGTAATTTCCATTCAAAAAAGCTAAAAACAAAAAAATGCATAATACTTTCACGTGTATGACATCATTTCGCTGCTAAAATCAAAGTATATTTAAGTTGAATCACTAACTAAATAATGACAACACACTTTATTATTTCTGAGAGTTTTAAAATGAGTTTAGATTCTATAATCTGAGTCTAGACAATAATCACAAATATTGTATCGGTTTATTAAAGATTTTTATATGAATGTGAATTTGTTAGTCATATAGTAGTGCTATAAATAAATTTAGAATAAGAATGACCACGTTTGAATTAGATCAGAGCCGGTGAAATAAAGTTGCTTTAGAGAAGGTAAAGATTGCAAGACAAAGTTAAGCATCGGTTTGGAAATAGCTCGCGGTCACAAGGGTTGGAACCCGACGAGGATAAGTTTTGCTGCTTCAACATTTTCTTTCGATCGCCCCTTGGGCACTTTTAATTTTCATATTTCCGCCATGCAAAAGATCGCTGGAAAGTTAGTGACTTTAGATAGTAATACTAGCAAATAAGCGATAATAAGTGATAAGGCACCCATAATAAAACAAGTTTTAATTTTTAAATTAATGAAAGCGGTATCTTAATAAAATAAATTCTCTGTCTATTGTCTGTACATATTACCGATAATATTAATACGTATGATACCGGCTAAAAGAAAAGATCTCTCTGTACTTGAAAACATCGAATAAAAGTTTATAAAGTATACTTTAACAACAAGTAAAGATACTATATCGAAGAATGTCACATCAAATAAGAAAAAATGGAGCTTGATATGGAAACAAGAAAATACTATGATAACGTTTTGTAATTACATGTATGGTGATGATGTTGAAAAAATACTTAAATGAATGACAATAAAGTAGCAATTAGAAGACTAATTGTTTATAAAATATAGTATTTGCTGTATTAAGCATATACAAGCAATCTTATTACGATAATCAAAATAACAGCAGTTTAAGTTTTAAAAAATGTCGAACTAACTTTCATACACAAACAATATGAGAATATATCAAAGTTTAGCGTTTTAAGACCAAATATTTTGAGGTAATTTATTTTTTTCATTTAAGTGCAATTGCAAAGTGAGTCTAGGTTGAATTTATTGAGTATGTCAACTATAATATTCTTTAAAATGAATTTACTTTTATTTATTGATTTATTGCAAACAAAAGAATGAACTGAAAACTTACATGTTTTTCTATAATTTTCCGGAATTCATTATCTTCACAAAAGGATAAGTACAGCAAATTTTAGTATGAAAAGTTGATGCACTTTCGTGGACGTGTGAACAGCTGTCGGCAGGTGGTGCTGCTCGTAAACCGCACCGCACAGCGCATTCGTATGCTCCGGACACAACAACCTAAACGCATAAAGATATAAAGGAATTATTACTATTATCGTAAGCATAACGTCCAGGTGTCTATTTCAACCTCTTCACTCGGATAGCAATAAATAGTTAATGGTCTTACGGTGACCACGATTAGTCCTCAGAAATAATATGATATTGTAATGAAGTCTATTCGGGGTTTGTATTATTTATGGGTACGAATTTGATAATAGTAATGCTGCATTTATAAAACATGGAGAAAACTAAAGTAATGGTAAATGTGAATTGATGCTTCTGGGGCAGTGACATCTATTGATAAAACTAACTAATATGTGAAATTAGCGTTCACTTAGAATCTGGAATCTAGCTTACTATAATTTTAATTATATCTCAGTTGATTTCGGTGTTATTTAATGTACTATCAATCAATGCTTTGCTAAAAAATCTTCTGTATAGAATAGTGCTCTAGTAGAAGTTGACCAATAATCTGTAAATATAACAGAGTATGGGAATCAGCAATTGTGGAATCTTACTTTCACTATTCCAAAAAAAAAGAAGCGACATTTGATTTACGATTATTATACAATTAGTCATCATATAAAAAATCTCCAATATACGCCCTGATTCGAAAAGATACTGAGTGATGAAAACTCATTATTTACAAATGAGAAAAAAGTTATTGATGACAATTTCAATTAATTTCAACATTGATTTGATATTAATGAAATACTTTCCCAAATTATTTTATATTTCGTGATATTTTTTCTAAATTATTCTTTTGATTATACGATGAAAAACTATTTTCTTATCGTCAGCTCAAATTTACCGAATACATAAAAATGCCGTAAAGCAAAACCCGTGTCATTAATTATAAAACGTATGCAATGTACAAATTTGTTTATTCAAAGTTGATATTGACATAACTTCAAGCGCCTTCAGTCGAAGTACTAAATTATATTAAATACCAATCACATGGAGATCAAATGTTTTAATTTAAGAGCTACTAATACAAACTAAACATAGATCAATTTGATGTAAAATAAAATTAAATCATGGGTACCGTACTGCTAAAATAAAAAATCGTATGGGAACCACTATGCTCACTTTGCCTGCGATTTTACATTTCGAGGGAAAACTTTACTCGTGGAGAAAACTCGTCGCGCAGTGAGCTCCACGCCACTATTTCACGTATGCGTACAACCAAAAGAATAGCATTGTAATAGTTTTATGCCCGCCTGGTTTATTATACACATTTTTCGCGATTACTTTTGCTTGTTTTAGTGTTGGGCGTCGGGCGCTAAAAGTTTTTTTATTGCCGAGGCGTCGGCGGCGTCGTGAAGGCCTTCCTGCTAAGTAGCTTTATCATTTCTCTTTCCGCCACTCCAGTCTGGTTAATAATGCAACTATAATTTAATATCCGATATTCATGAGATACCTAGCCTGGTAAGATAATAAATGAATTCAGCAATTTCTTTGCAATTTTGGAGGTACGGAAATGATATTGCCATCCTGGAATGCAAAGCCTGTAACCGCAGAAACTGCAACAATACAGGAACTTACACAATCATTAGACTTTAAAATGAGATTCTAGATTCAATCCAAACCCCGATTGTTGTATTTGTATTTATATAAAAGGGTAGTAATAATTGTATTATTTTCAATAAACGTTTTAATGCTAACAAAGGTGTAGAAAACGTTATATTTTTTTAAAAAAGCTGAACCTATGACATTAAGAATCAAAAGTAAATTTCTGTTTGTTACATAAATTATTAAATTGTTTTTAATATTAAAGCAAGTTTAATAAACATTTTTACATTTTTTTGTCATTAGAATAATGTTAAAATAGCTTCATATCATATTAATAGATATCAATATTGTTTTAATGTAAATTTCGAACAGTATGTAGTCGAATATTTTGCCGGCTTGCGGATTGACCGCGGACATCGCGAGAAATATTTTAAAAACTGTTAGAAGAAAGGACTCAATTCAGGGTGGTAAATTAATACTATACTTAGTATATAATAGTTCTCCATAATTTATCATATGACAACACTAACAATAAATAATATCTATTACGGTTTGCACTTACACTTTTGTATCTATAATATCAGTTGCTAGATGAAATAAAATGAATAATATGGTAAGATACGTAGAAATTTTGAACAACTGGTACCACATTTATATTCAGATGGACATTAGTAAAACCAATCTTTTGGCGATAGCAATGTAACACCCACCAAAAAGTTTCTGATGTTTTGAATGATCGAGGAATATCGCCTGTTGGAGTCGGATAATGATATCGCATGTTTAACACTGTCCTTACTATTTTTGAGACGTGAAAGTTTATGATTTAAAAAAAGATGTGTTTTATTTGTTGGTTTTTATTATTTTTATTAAATTATTAAATTTTCTAGTGTGAGTATTGTAAAGTTAAATATGCGTAGACAACAAAGAAATCCGCAAAATTTGTGCGTGCAGGAAGGTATAAACGTCGCCATATATATGTGAGTAGGTACAATCTAGGATCCTCTCGACAATATCGTATGGACGTGTTACTGCATTATGAATTTATCCATACGCGATAAAAAGGTGCGGGCGTAAGAAGTAGGCGGGGCAGTATTGTGTTACATTTAGCAGTAAGGGAGATTGCGTCAGGCTTGAGAAGCTCCCAAGCCACCCATAGCTGGGGCGGGCGGCCGCGATGGGCGGACGAACAAACTAACTTCTAACTCCTCAACTCTGCTTCGTACACCTCCAAACGACTCCGTCGCGTTGACAATGAGGTGTTAAGGTATTCAGGAGACTCCATTCAGGCGATAAGCGAATAGTATTATATGTGTATCTTGTCCTAGCTCCAGATCCTGAGAGAGCCATGCTGTCTGATGGCTTTCTTTTTTTGGCAGTTCATAGAACATGGATTCATATTTTAAAACAACATGAGTTCATTGCAGATGTTTTTTTTAAGAAAAAAATGAAATCATTCCAATTTAGTATAATCGACGTTAACATTCTTTAAATTGCTTTAAATAATATTCTTGAAATAACATTTTTATTTGTAAAAAAATAACACTGTTTACTGTCATTTTAACCTTTACGATAAAAATATATTTTTGAATTAAACCTATTCGATTCACCATACCACTGCCTCTTTCTGCGATTCTACGGGGAGTCCTCCAAGAAAATATAAATTTGAAATATTGATAGCGTTTTTGATAGTCCTCACCTTTTGTTCTCGCGGGGAGTTTGTAGATCGGGTCGAAGTATAAGGGAGGGCGATGTTTGGGAAGGAGAAAGGGTGTCGCGGTCGCAACTCAACAAGTCGACTTCCCAGCTGAGGGCCATAAAGAAAAATTGTATTCGTGTGCGTGGTAAGGTAAGTAAAGAGAATAGATCGAGGCGTGCATGTATGTATTTGTGAATGTTTTATTAAGCTGAAACACTTCATATGAATATTTGAAATTACAATATAGGAATTTTAAATAGTTTCATTTTGGAGTCGATTGTGTTTTATTTTGTGGTCAACGTCGCTGACTTCAGTTACGGAGGTCACAGGTTCAAATCGCAGTACGGACCGTTTTTTTACATTGACATTTAATTAGTTTACAGATTTCTGTTCAAAGGCATGTATTATGTGACGTTTTTAATGTTCCACACCAATCGTATCCTAAAATCGGGTGTAGCAAGAGTGATTAGATAACAATTAGTCCTATTCTCGTATCCCTAATTTTTTTTAAAAAAAGGTTGGGCAACTTAGTGAACATAAGTTTTTGTAGAAACACTTCTGTTGACATAAAGCCCAATAAGAGTTAATGTCATTCACAATGGGAGCGGAAATGATTTAAAACATAATTATAGTAGTCTTTCTATTACTCAAAAGTTTTATCGCCGCCTCAATTAATATTACAACTAGGTAATTTGATTTTCAATGTTTTTGAAATAGCTTTTTTATTTTTCGTCTCACATTTTCTTCAACTAAATTCAATCGAGCATTTTTTAATTTTTCCCAAATATACAAGACATTTTATTTTAAATATTGATTATATAGCCTAGATATAAAGATATATGTTAATCAAATAAATCTCTGATCTCCACAACTATGACGAGACACTGTCTGAGAATCGTTTTAGACCCAGAGCAGTTCTGCTCGACGACCCTCCATAGATCTTATGTCGTCTAAAATTGTCAATTTTAGAACGAACTTAGCATCACGAAAATGACTGTCTTTGTTTAAAAACAATTTGTGTACTGTATGTGTGTATGTATGTATGCGCATGTGTGTGTACATGTACGGATATAGTATGGAGGAAGCATATGGAATGTGATTTGCGAAATAATGCATATGGAGTCCCCGTGAACTTCTTATCTCTGTAGTGATCGCCCCCTTCCGTCTGCAAACGACGGTAAGGGAATGTAACTTACAATTTTTCAAAATATTTATCGATGAAGGAGACTGGAAGAACCTTGACGCTGGCGCGTCCTGGTGCTTGAAGCTCCATAAATTTGATATCCAAAAAAAAATGTCTAGTTTGAATTTTCCCAATTAATATCAAATCAGAGTTATCTAATTGAAGTGTTAAAGTGGCAATATGAAATATCAAAAAAATAAATACACATACCTTTATGAAAACTTATATATTATATAAACAAATAACGACAGTGTTGTACATTTAAGTATCACTAAATTAAGTTGTTAATTATACCGTCATTGTATTGCTGCCATACTTGTAAGAAATAATTATACAAAAATAGCAATACAATTTCAATTATACAATATTTATTGCTCTAAATCATTGATAAAAAAATGATTACATTACACGTAACTGACGATGTATTCTAAAATTAGGAGATCTGCTAAGATAATAAATTGCAGTTTCAAAATTATTTGCTAAAATGTCTAAAAGCTTTTGAGTTTTTACTACCGTGCCCACGCAAAGAAGTATTTACGTTTCAAGATAAAGTAGATCAAAACACCCCTTTTTAGATCGTATTCGTTCATTTTCTTATTTGAGAATCGTGCCTGGGGTTGATATCACTGGAATCAAAACAACATTCAAACTTCTGCAACAACCTGCTTGCGGTTGAAAACATCTTAAAGGATGTCTTCCGTTGTTGATTTATACGCTAGAGAAAAAGTTCGCAATGCATTTATTCATCTCGACACCTCAACTTTCCGCGAGAGCATAAACAATGATTGCGCCGCGAAATAAAACTTAGGCAATCAATTTTTAGCGGCACACCGAAGCAGCGTTACGACCGCCATGCCGGTTCCATGCCTAGTGTGTCTGCTATCTGCCTACCCCTTGTCGCGTCGTATTTTATGAAACTTACCAACTATTTTATTTTCCATTGACAGGGCTCTTTCTTATTTTAATACCGCTGAGCGGCCCATTTCTTGTTGATGTCAAGCTTAGGATTGTGATGCTTTATGCATCTTTGAAAATTTTCCAAATCTCAATATTCTCTTGTTTAAAATCTTATTATCTCAAAGGACAATAGTTTAAATATGAAGAAGAATAATTTCTTCAAGGTTCACTGTTTTATGTTTAAATTTGCCGAATTCAGATAAATTAGAGATAATTTAATAATGTCTTTAATTGATAATTAGAATGCAAAAATATGTTAAATGACAATATAGATTTTTTTTTTTTTAATGTATCTATAAAAATATTATCTGCAGATAAGTAATGATCATTCTGCTAACAAATAACTCAAAACCATTATTGCTTTATCATATTTTATTTGTAATCAACCATTTTATGATTGAATATATTTCCTTAAAGCTGTTTCCAATATTATGTGACTTTCTCCGGTAAACTGAGACCAACCAGGTCCGTATCACATGGTCGCTAAAACCTACTTTAGCGTCATATTAAAATCAAAACAAAGAGATAAAAGGTTATATCTATGGCTGTGTTTCGTTCGCTTTATTACATAAAGAGAATTATGGATTTTTTCTCAGATTTCCGAATACCTTCGCGTATTTTAAAACTTTAAAATGCATTTATTTTATGATTGGTGTAAAAGTTTTTTTTTTAAATATTTATATAAATAAATTATATCAAAATTAAAATATTACTTCAAGTTCCAGTTAGGTCTATATGAAATTTAGATTTTTTCTATTTATATGTGATATTTTAATGTGTAATTTTTGTTCCCCCTAAATCTCATCAAATTTATCTTGTACAGTTTTAATAAACAATGGGCTTTTGTATACATTTTAAAAATAAACGGGAATTAATAAAATATGAGTACGATGTTATTTTATTGGCAAATATCGATAACTTAATGTATCAAAATCTTATAATTTTATGCGAATAAAAATTTGGAAATCAAAGCCAAAATTTTAAATTTATAAACACAAAAATTGTACAAGAAATATGGGAGGTTAAAATTATTTTTATTTAAAATTATTTAAATATTTGATAGTTTGATCTTTTTGTTATATATGCTGTTTATTTTACCTTTCAAATTTTTCTAGTATGACTCATCAGTTGGACTATTTCGATATAATTATTTTTGTATTTTTTGATTATACAAAAGCCGGATAAAATATATTACAATTAATAACAAACTCTTAATCGTTATTTACGCAGAATAAATCACCCCCTCTTGTCGATTGTAACAGCATCAATAGCTTGAATATAAATGTGTTTCGGCCATTGAGAAATAGTTGAACAACTTTACTTTACAAATGATTGATCGCACATTACGACATGTTAGTGATAAAGTCAATCAATGGCGATTAAAATGCCAACGAGTGAAAAGAAACTGGCCTTTGTGGCATTCACAAGTTTACAGAGGGAGTTATAATAAAGCCACTGGGGATTTGAATCGTTGTTTCCATCCTAGTAATATCATTCATTGAAACAAACTTTACTCGTAAAATTGCGGCCATTAAACAAGACAACATACCAATATAATTTATGAACTAATCTTAAATCTCTTAACTGTGCTTAGTACATGGCCCAAATGAAATAAATACAAACGTCAAATAAATTAATAAAACGAATGTTGAATTATCTATCCTATTTATTAAGTACATATATGGTAAAATATTTTATTATAGCTTAAAGAAGAGTATTAAAATTTTAATTATACACAAATTTCATATTAAATTATGTCTTAATACCAGTTACGTCCCGAGAGCATAGGCGAGTAGGCAGTTGCTTATGGGCGGCAAGTACTAGGAAGCGGCAAACGATCACAAATTTTTTAAATGGCTAAATATTACACGAATTTGGCTTAGAATAAATGTAATTCCTCAATGTCTGATAAAAAAATACCAAACCAAGAACGGATACTTATTGTATATAACGTAAGTGCATTTTAAATGTTCATTATTTTTATGATGCGTAGTGACTAGTGAAGGTAATAGTTATTTTGTTATAATTATTGAACAATAATATGGACTTTCGGATCATAATTATTCATGAGGATCTTTGTCAATATATATTATAAATCATTTGAAAGCAAAATGGAATAAGAAACAAAACATTTGTTTGAGTACGCAGGTGAGTTAAGGTTTCGGCCTTCTATATTTGTAAATGTATTCCTAGATTAATAGGTAATGATGAAAAAAAATGAGCGCTATTTTAAGGCTCTGCCTAGGGGCGGCACATAGCCTAGGAACGCCACTGCTTAACACGTTCGTAGTACTAAAAGTTTTGTAGCTAAACATTTTTCAATCTTTATGGTTCGATATAAACTAATAGCCTAAACATATAATAGATTGGTACAATTATAATATATCCGTGTAAAATAATTTCATTTCCATACATAAATTAATTATTATGACTTCATTGCAGTGGCCGCATGGTACCAGTTTAATAAAGTTAATAGTGTCCACTAATGTGGTGAGAGGTTAACTGCGCGGAAAATTTATAGACGGCGTTGGCCAATTCAACAAATGCGCGGCATAATTTATCATATATCAAAAATAGATTTTTTTATATACAATAATATCAAGCACAAAATCAGAAAATAATTATAATGAAATTAATAATCAGTCGCTAATAAAGTTATTAACATATTTTATATATTTTCACGTCGTTTCTTACAAAAAATTATAATATTACGTACTCCATTTAGACCAACTTCTTGTTCTATAATATATAAGAATTTGATTCTAGTTAAGATATCTTAATGTCAATTTTCCAATTTATTATGGTAAATCAAAATTATTAAAATTAAAAAATATATTATTTGAATAGCTGTATTAGTGTGCGCGCCAGCCCGGAATGAGAACGCGGCGGTTTTCAAACTGCTAGTGTCAAAAATAGGTGTCCACACCAACTTATTTTTGTAATTGTTTACAATATACATTTTTAGTATAATTTTTTACGAGATTAAATTGTGATGTGAATTTTTGTTTGTATGTCCACCTTTCTAATGCTACAAATATGTTATTTTAAAATTGGTTATTGTTTTTTTTTGTGTTTTAATAATAAAACTGTATCAAAAACTTATAAGATCTTATGAATAAATAAGAACTAATTTACCAAATACCTGCTTAATAATTATGTGATACTTTTAAGATTTCTTTTCACACTGAACGTTCTGTCTAAAACATTGATACTGAATTGTAAAACAAAGAATAACCTTAATTAACAGACCCTGATCCGCCTATTAGATATGGGTAAATAAATAGCATGGGACTCGTAGGGAGGCCTCGGTGGAGTATCTGTAAAACTTTCCGCCTAAAATTGCAAAACTCTTTCATGAACAGCCCAACTTGAACTCCTCTCGCCCTTCGATTCTTCTCATCCTTTTTCCATGACCATTGGCGCACCAAACTGATTTTAATGCCTCTCTAATTAGTGCAAAAATTATACCTGTAAAATATACATTTATATTTACTACGTATTTTTATTTTGTTACATTGTTGTTTTCGAAATTATTATTCAATAAAACATGCAAAAAATGAAACATCTTTTGAAATGACTTTTTTATTTATGTTTGTGCAATAAACCTGAAACTTTGACATAATATAAATATTCATGGAATTATACACGCTAAGAGATGATTATGTTTTGAAAATATAAAATGCATTGACAAAACTTCGCCAATATAGGACAGTGACAATCTATATTACTACCTAAGAATATGTGTATGTTATTGTTAAGCCTTTACAGGTAACAGCGTAAGTCAGCGGTAGGCTACCAATACGTTAACAAAGGGCTCGAATAATCTTAAAACAATTCTCGGTGTTCTGGGGAAGGAGTGAATTTTTAAATTACTCCTCTGCAATGACATGCAATACTTAAATGATCAATCGATTGTCACTTAATACACTTATAATATGTAATTTACCGTAAACTTGTCAATGTAAACATGTACTACTGTGTATATACTGAAGCTATTGTATATAATATATAAGTAAAAAATTGTAGTTGTGTACTAATTTGATCTGAGAGTATTGTTTTTCTTAATTTAACGAGGGGCTCGCGCGAGACTTTCCGAGCCCTCTCCAGCCCACCCCTGGCGTTAGTTGTCTAAAATAATGGGACATAAAATATGATTATAAGCATAATATATTTATTTATCATTACTTTACTTTACACGATTACTTGTAAGTATAGAAATTACTGACCGCTGAATCAGTTAAGTTTTTTGACAAAAATATGATTCAGTGAACGTTTTATTATCAGCCAATATAACATATCGACTGTGGAAAGGAAAGAGTACGTAACCCTCAATTTTCCAAAACACCTTTTTTCAATAATCACAATGTATACAACTTGACACACATTCTATCAAAAGGATGGAAGCTGAAAATGTCGAATAAGTATCTAAATTTAGCTTTTAAGTTTGAAAAAGATGACCTTGTAAAAAATTAAAACCAAGAAAAAACACTGAAATAAAGGTTTTTCTGAGACAATTTCTTTAATTAAAATTAGGTTATGTCAATTAAACGCCAGTTTAGAAGTATCCGAGCACTTCAAGGTTTTTATAATTCATAATTTGCAAATGTCACAAAATCATCAAAACACGTGTTTAGCGTCTCCTGTAAAATTTGATATATGTGGGTTACGTCCTTTTTCCTTTCCACAGTCGATATTATTTTATATTAACACTGATAACTGATAAATTATTCATCAGAACACAGTAAATTACATAAATTATCTCAATTTAGTGTATGGAAAAATGTTAAAATAAATTATTCAAACCAAAAGATTTGATTTGAAAATTTTCTGTTGGAAAGACATTATGTAAATAATTATTATTATGAAAAGCTACGAAAAGAGTTACTGGATGTAATATTTTTCAAAACTTTTTATATTAGACGACATATAGACTAATTTACTTTGTGATTCCCGTCCCGGGGTATCACTGTCTTGGTCCTCCGCCCTCGGCTAATTCAAACAGAGATAGATAACGTCCTCGTTGGATGCAGTAATACCCCGACCGCCGAGAAATAAAACTGCCTCCATCTAAACAAAGAGCCCTAATTATTCGGCTCGGGGGCGGCGGGGGGGACGGGCTCCGGCCTTATGAGCGTTTTGGGGCCCATTCAGACTCGCGTATAGGCCCCGAGGGGCCACGGCGCCGCCCAGCCAATCACCGACCGGATAAAGCGTACGATTTGGTTTTTTCCCACCTGATCCGCCTTCGATGGCCCGTGGATTGAACTGGAAACGAAGAACCTAGACAATTTGAGTATTTCATTGATACTTTATAATGGAGCTTTTAAAAGCCAACCAAACGCTGCTAGTTTTCTGATGAATACGTCTCCTCATATAATACGCACAGTCGAGAAATCTTAATCAACTTGATAAAAAGTTTGAAAATACTCGAGCATACTCGAGCATACTCGAAGTACATATAGCTACTAAAATCTTTTCGATTGGGTTGTTAGGATATGTTTTAATATAAAAAACACTCACTATTTCTATAAATGATCGTAACTTACCATTAACTAATTCAATAATTTTTTACATATCTAAGTATTTTTTTTACATAAGCCCAGTTACAAATATATAAGTTTTTTTCAATAAACTACACATGTGTAAAGTATATTTTTTTTTCGTTTTTTTTTTTACTAATTTTATAAGTTCAACTTCATAGTGGATATTTCACACCTCTAATGTTGAATTAGTAGCTCTAAAACAGCGTTTCCCAAACTTTTTTCCTCGCGAGCCGGTTATTTTAATATTCCTTCTTCGTGACCCACTAAATTTGTTATGGTCTATACCAGTGTTTCTCAACCTTTTTGGGAGCGTGGCCTCTTTTGAGTGTGTTTATTTTTCTGTGGCCCCCATACCTTTTTTTTTGTTTTTCAGCTCACCGTGGAGTTTGAAATCCCCAAATTGGTATTCTTTTTCCTAGAATATCTCCGAAACACCTTTTTTTTTTAACTCACCGACGAATTTGAAATCCCCGATTTGGTATACTTTTTCCCAGAATATCTGCAAAACACCATTTGAAATCCTCAATTCGCCCGTGGCCCCCCTGAACTGTGTTGTGGCTCCCCAAAAAAAAAAAAATCTCTGTGGCCCCCTGGGGGGCCACATGGCCCACCGTTGGGAAACCGTGGAAATAAATCAGTACTTATGTCCATAGAGTCTTTATATGTTATAATTCAAAAAAAGTTACTCTGATAAACCTATATAGAAATCAAATGTACCAATAATTTATTAATGAGAGTTATTACGAAAGTATATAGTAAATATATAGATTTATTTTAGGGAATTGGCGACCCGACATTTTGCTTTCTGTGACCTGGTACCGGATCGCGACCCATCATTTTGGAAACGCTGCTCTAACATAAAAAAAAAATTAAACGTTCTATTGACTGAGTTGGTATTTAGCTGGTAGAACTGCATTATAATAAGGTGAAAAAATGACATTGTATTTTAATTCTACGATATTATTATTTTACATATTGTTGAACGCTACTTCGGCCTACGTCCTCGTTAGAATTATTTCTAGTATACTACAATTACTATTGACAATGAAAAGAATTACTACTATAACTATTTTTAGGGTTTTCACTGTCAACACTTGGTGGAAAGGCATTATATTCAAAAAATAAAATATCTATTTGTACTAATTTCCCACTTTTATTTAATAAGGTCAAAACCGGTTTCGCTCATGAAAAAATCATTTGATAATGCATGTTATAAGCGAAATAGTTTCTGATCTTATTAAATAAAAGTGGGAATTAGCACAATTGAGTATTTATTTTTTTGACTCGAACTACCGTTAGATTTGTCGATGACGTAAACCTAAACGACTATATATAAAATAATAATTGTAGAATTTAAATCCATTGATATTTTTTTACCTTATTGGCACGTTGGTTAAACACTGTATAATAACGTAACCTTACTTAATTCTATGATATCTTGATAAAGGCAAAGCAGCCAAAATAAACAGTAAAAACTTGCCATATCAAGGATGTGTAAATAAACCAAGACAACAATATTTAATTTAAAAAATATTAACCTATATAAATTATAAGATTATTCAATTATTAAAATACGCATGGAGGTTCCATACTTATCTCGCGATTATTTTTTTTTTAAAGTATAATATTTAGTGAATGATTATTATAAAAAAATAAACAGTGTTTTATCACTGTACTCTGTACACTGCGTTGTTTTTTTTGTGATGACAGATGACATGAAAGTAAATAATATAAGTTGCATTCAAAATTCAAATTAAGAATTCGTGGATTATGTTGCCATATAAAAAAAAAACCTTATGAGATTAATATGGGGATTTGATACGTAATCTTGGTATACTAGTTTTATTAGCATGAATTACACGAAGTGCTCTGCAGTGTAGAGATAGCATAAAATATAACGAAGAACATTTTCTGGCGGTTGGCTAGGGAGGTTAAGTTTCTAATTAAATGAGCTATGCCTTTTTCGAAAAACCTAGATTGGATGGCATATAACCTTTCTTCAACACATAAAACATAAGAAGATTTCTGATTAAAATAATGTGCCTCATTTTTCCTGCGTTGCTTACATATATGTTGACTTACAATTATCCAAGCAGAGCACTTGTTTTTATAACATTTATGATTGAAGTATCGAAAAAAAAATATTGCAACTTAAAACTATTACTAATTAGCTTCCAAAATTTAAAAATATGTGTACCATTTTTAATTATTTTGATTTTGACATTTTGGTGAAAATATCGTTGAAATAAACGTATCTTGCACTCATCAGTTGAGTTCCTCAATGTTGTTATTTGGTTTGAAAATCAAAATTCTACGTCAATTTTTTTCCGTTTTTTTAAGCGGTGTTATAGTGTATTCAAAATAGTATGCAAAGCCCCTGTTCACTGCGAAACAAATATACAATTCTGCTGTACAGAACATCGTAAATAATAGTGTATTGATATTAAATTGTAATGGATAAATACGTGTCTATAATTCAGCAACATGTAAGTTTACATATATATGCAAATTTTGGCATACCTGGTGTAAACAGTTACTATACAAGTTACATTAAAACTCGTTATAAAGATACAAAAATATGTAAGGAAGCACCGCGAGGTCGGGGGTGTTAGGGGCGGCAGGGGAGCGCCGCGGCGCCGTTTCGATCCCGGAAGGGCACCTCGGGCGTCCCGGCGCTGCAATACAAGAGCCCATAAACAAAATTACTCGCCAAACAAAGAGGCTTCAATCAAATCAAACTGGACTCCCGCCAGAGCGAAGGTGTTGCTCTTTCTACACCCATTTCTCGTTTGATGAATTTTGGATTCGGGAAACTATTTTGAGACCTTTGTACATCTTTTTAAGGTTTGCTATTTGGTTCAATCATTTATGAAATATTTAAATTGAATGTGTCACAGTTTTTTAAAATGGAAAACTAAGGAGCTTAATGATCTTTGAATCATTAAATAAATCTTTGAATCACTTCCATTACTCTCAATCAAAGTTATAAGTAGTTCGTATGAGTAGAAGAAATATGTTAAATATTGATCATAATTTATTAGTGCATTAAGATTGAATATTTTATATACTTCAATGTTGCACCATGCACATGAGTTATCAAATAATTATGGAGCAAATAGACACCTAATGGAGTTTATATCAACATAAGTGTTTCTACGAGCAGTATTTGTTACACAGTTGCTCAACCTATCTTTTTCAATGAGATTAGAGATAGGAGGATAGGACTTAGATAGGACTAAGCTTATCTTATCCTAGACTTAAGAAATCCAAAAATCAATTTATAAAAACCTGCCCGGACTGGGATTCGAACCCGTGACCTCCGTAACCGAAACCATCTACGTTGACCAATTGACCACGAAGCCAGCAAATTATCAAACCATACAAACATAAATATTTTAAAAATGGTTTTGAGTCAAGACTTGATTACAAAATATGCCGTAAATTTAGAAACCTTTGTTACGTAAACAATTGATTTGAATTATCTGAATGTCTTGGTAATGGAACTAAGTTCATTTTTTGCTCTGTTCTTATCCGCGAGTGTTTGAATTCGCTTCGTGCACATAACTTATGGAAGTTTGTTGCACCAACGGGGTTCCCCTTGTAAGGGCTTCGAATCACACCGGGAAGCTCACACTATGGGGGCGCAGCACCCGCACGATATTCACGGGGTGCCGAAAATCTTGTTTTGTTTAATTCAAGTGAATCGAATATAATGAATAGTATAAATCAGCAAAGTAAAACAGTGACGCGTTTTTATTTAGGAATATTAATATTATATCAAGAGAAAATAACGGCGTGTTAATTAATATGTTGCATAGTTTATATGTTTATTAATTAACTAAATTATTTTACAGCATAAGTTTTCCGTTATTTTTTTAATGAGCGCTGTTTCTATAAAAATAATATGTCACACTGTAATGTGATTCACATTGAAGTAAGTGAAATGTCTATCATCAGGGCCAGCGCCACCATACAAGCGAAATAGGCAACTGTCTAGGGCTCAAACCATTAGGGGGCGCATAAATAGAGTACTAAAATTGTTTTCATTTACTCTAATAATAATAAATAATAGTACTAAATTTGAATCGTTCAAATTATGTACATTCACACAAATTTTGTCACTAACGATAATAGTATGCTATATTTTATTTTAATGTTTGTATTTGTTCATTGTAATTATGTATCGTATTCTATATAATCGAAAAAGAGAGTTTGAGCGACTAAGTAACAGACAGTTCACATATAAAAGCTTCTGTTTTGATACCTCCACTAGGAGGCTATATGCTTCATATTGGGGGCGGACATGGATTTATAAAAAAAAATAATGCCGAATTGTTTTTTTTTTCATTATTTCGAAAAAATGGGATGATTTGTTAAAAAGGGAGCGCGCCAATCACCGTTGCCTAGGGCGCCAAATAGCCTCGCGCCGGTACTGTCTATTATATACAAATACAATATTATTCTGTAAAGAAGTAAATTTATTCATTTATATCGATATTCAGCGTATTACAAAATTTAACGATCTGTAAGTACTTTTTAAGTAAGGTAATATTTATATATTTTGAAACTACAGCAGTATATAGAGAGCTTTTTGACAATGGTAAAAAAAACACATTTCTGATTGAGCATAAGTTTTTAAATTTCTTTCATTAAGAGATAAGTCCGATTACTACTGCGTCATTAAAATCTCTTTTCCTCTAAAACTATAATAATTAAACTTTCTTGAATCAAATCAGAATCCCATTGATATTATGGTTAATGATAATCTTCATTTTTTTCAATTTGTAAATCAATCACATTTTTCCGTTGTTAATACTTATTTAAATACGACAAGTCTCTTAGATTAACACTACAATTTTGCTGCAGCAATTTTACCCATCGTGCTTTCAGTTTTATGATTTCTGATTTCATAAGAGACAGCCAGTTATTTCCCATAGGGGGGCTCGGCTACAGGGCGCAGCACCCACCCGCGGGGCGCCAGGTATCTAATTTGCATTAACAAACAATCTCAAACAGAACTGAGCGCAATGATCCGATAATAAAAACGTCATGCAATTCTCATGCAATCGATTTGGTTTGATTATATGTTTTACGGTTGCGCAGATGATAATATACAAGTCGTTTTATATTATTGCATGTTGTATTAATATTTGCAAGTATAGTTGTATGATTATTAGTTTATTTAAGTCAATAAGCTTATACATACATTATACAAATCGGAAACGTATCGTCTTTTACAATATATGATATGTATGCAAAATAACTATGATGTGACATCCTCAACGGTCTTAGGACTTGATGTGCGAATATAACTTGATTAACTGCCTGTGTGGTCGAGTGGTCAACATCGTTGGCTACCGCTACGGAGGGCACGGGTTCGAATCCCAGTACGGGCAGTTTTATAAATTGATTTTTCAATCGATTTATGAATTTCTGTTCAAAGGCATGGATGTATGTGATGTCTTGAATTCCCCCCTCCCACCCATCCTATCCTATAAACGGGGCGTATCAAGAGCGATTAGCTAACCACTAGTCCTGTCCTAGCCCTTTCCTTCTATTCCTACTCTCTTTGGAAAAAGAGAGGTTGAGCAAAAGAGTAACAAGCAGTTCTCGTAAAAACATTTTCTGTTGAGATAAACTCTATTAGGAGTCCATATGCTTCATATTGGGAGCGGACATGGTAGAAAAAAAAATGTTACGCGTGTAAAATATATTGCCTTTACATATTCTATACATCGGTATTTTGTTTTAACAAAACTGTTCAGATGCAATGAATATACAGATTTGTGGGCACTATTGTCGAATTAATGAACGAAAAAATCACCTATGATAGCCAGGCACGGTTAGACATGGAAAACTTGGTAGCTGGGATAATAAATCGCATAGATCAGGGCTTCCCAAACTATGTTTCGCGGAACACTGGTGTTCCACATAACCTGAATTGGTGTTCCGCGAACACCCACATAACTTAAAAACCACTGTTTTTCAATATTTTCCAAAAACTTGTAATTATGATTCTTTTGTTCGGAATTCATTTTCGGTGACAGCAAAACCTGCATGCTTAATTCAGCGCAAGTTGTTATGAAAATCTGATTGATTTTATCAGTGACTGATAAGAATGTCATTAAATTATTTTTTGTCGAGTTTGTCAGACGAATCCTAAAATGTGTTATTGTTTTACTTCCGTTTTATATAACCTATTTATGCGAAGCAGAATTTCTTTTTCGTGTTGCAACAAAGACAAAGTGCAGGGATAGAGTCGGAGCCACACCATTTAAATTTTTTTTTTTTATTGATTTATTTGTTTTTTGTATTTTATACTATAATAAACTTCCCGAACTTAAAAATTAGCCAAGAGTTTCGTTAAAATTTCTGGATTTGCAAAGTGTTCCATTGGTGAAAAAGTTTGGGAAACCCTGACACAGATAATGAACATATCGATGGTGTGTTTTATATAAAGAAATAGAACGACTATGAACCGTATTATTTTGGTCGATTAAAATAAGTTAAACATTATACGTACAATACTAGAAATATTACAGTAATTTGAGCAAAGGTAATTATATATTTAATACTTTTTTGAATGTTGTTATTTTTTTTATATTTAAGTATTTTATACTCACAAGTGCTGGGTTATGTTATGTTACTGAATACAGTATATATAATACAATATCTGTGTATTTTTATGAGTCTGCTTTTTTCAGTTTCAAACAGTATGACGGTTTTAATAGTAACTACATACTTATGTGAATTTAAACAGTTCTTTTATTTCGAAAAAAATCAACAGGAACGCTTTATTTAGTCTATAACTTTCTACAGTACTGCTTACCTTTTTTTATCTTTCAGTGTGAATGAAGAATTAATTATAATTGAAATGAGATTTCATCCTGTATAAAAAAAATAAAACAAAAAAACCATATCAAGTTTACAATATCCTTTCAAAGCATCTACACCCAAATGGTATAATTGTTCACATATCTCAGAGAAATATCTACCCTCTGTCAGTGTAAAATGTTTTTCAGTAAGACCATTGCTTTTTATTGCGAGAACAAAAGTTCATATTTTTGTATTTGTGAGAGATATTTAAAGGGGTACACTGTGATCGGATGTTAGGGTGATAAAAAGCGGTCAGGGATTTGAAGGCATACATCATGTACTAAAACTTCGTGACACTTTCATCAATACGAAAAGCTTAAAGATAGTATGGCTTGGCAACTTATTTCTGTGAGTAGAATAGCAAGCTTAAAAGAAATAACCCCACTAACCTGTTCCTTAGATGTAAAATTAAATAATTTTATAGTTTAAATATCAATTATTAGTGGAAACATATTATATTTTTTTAATTTTAAAATATCACCTACGACGGTCATCATTAGCTCAGTTGATAAAGATCGCCATGATTGAAACTAATCCTGATATTTAGAAAAATGTGAATGTGGTCTGTAATATTTTTTTAATTAAAATTATTTGTTAATGCAATTATCCTGTTCAATATAGAAGTATCTGAAAATTTAAATTATTTTGCACTCGTAATGCATAAAAAAATATTATATCTATTATACCATACTATTGTTAAACAATTAAATAATTGTATTCCTCTTAAATGGAAGAACATTAAAATGCCTAAGCAATAATAAAATATTGTAACAAAAAATTAAACCGTTAAATCAACCATAATATTTTATGTAGTTCATTTGAAATAATGTAAGTTACAACTTACAAAATGTATAATAAGTCATACATTCAAAAGCAGTTATTAAAAAATGAATTGTACAATGAAAAGGAAGAATTCATACAGTTTAACTGACTAGCATGCAGATTTTTTTTATATCCCGAGGAAATAGCAGTGTTTTTAATAACTGTGTGAAGTAATTTTTGAATATGACATTGCTGTAAAGAAAATTATTAAAATAAGTAATTGTTCCTGACACATCCCTGACAATCATTTGATGGTGTTTAACCTTATGATACGCCTAATTTAATGATATTTTAAGTTGTATTGCTTATAGCCCGCTTATTTTTAATTCAATTATTATAAGTAGGGCGATATTTGTTAAGATTGGAAGTTTTAAATAAATTATTTAAAAAAAATAAACTCCATCATTTTTAGCACAGCCTTTACCCGATACATGACACACTTCAACGTTTGACTAAGGTTTAGCTGAATAATACAACCTCAATGTACACCCCTTGCTCGCCGACAGCCACAAAAATAAAAGGGTATGGGCGTTTTGTTTTGTTGAGATATTCAATTGATTGAAAGTAAAATAAAGTCCCGACATTAAACTTACGCCGTCAAATGGGCGTTTGCAAACACTCATTACAAACAAAGACATCGGCACGTTTAACATTTTTTCCCCATTGAACGAAAATTCTATACACCCAGAGCCATTCACCCAGTGAATACGACTTTAATATACTATTTCCTTTCATCCAAACATCTTCCATTCAATCAAAATAATATGTACATACGCTAATTGCAGTCGATTATACGCAAACAAAATCCTGCAACACGATGCATTGAAAAATCAAAGTCGCTTGAATTCTGTTTGAATTTGTGACGTTTTGGATCGGGGCTGAGGATTTAGGGTTCCGATTCATTCCAAGTATCAAATTTCTATGTGAATTTATCGCACAGTTATTCGAAGTTCACCGAAGGTTGTGTGGGATATTTAATATGGCGATATTGTCTCGTCTAATGGGTCCGAACGAACACAACCTGGATTTGGAAGCGGGTGAATGCAGAACCGCACTGTGCACTTAATAATATTTATACTGATTTTCTATATATTTAATGATTTAAACGATAACCAAGTTAGTATTCTGGTCAAAGTAATGTGATCTTAAATGGAGTTTGTATAAGATTATTGTTAAGTTGTATTGAAAATATTTATTTGAAGTGATTATATTTAATTAAAAGAAATTGGGTAGACATCAAAAGCTTTGAAAACATTTCATGATTCATTCTCGTAAAAAATTCATGGTATACTTACACATTTTTAGAACATGTTTACTTTCTTTCTCTTTTACTATGTAACGGGAAATAAAGACAGCCATTATTACAGAATTACACGAATTTTTCTAGCCTCATTAATCTACTACTATTAATGTATTATGTGTTAAATCTCGTGTTTTTTTTTTAACTAATTTAAAAATTTTCATTTCAAACCGGTATTGATCGTTAAAAAGGGTTTAGAACACTATAAACTAATCAGACAATACCTGGTCCACTGAGTGAAGAATTTGAATAACTTAATTTCAGTTAATTCTCGTAAAAAATCTACTGATTTAGTTTTCTATACAATATTAAAAATAAATTTCACAAACCGATGTGATGTACTCAATGCATTCCGAATAAAAATACTTGTGATTAAAAAAAAAATCGATTATTTGTTTTATTAAATAAGTAAGACTATTAATAATGGTTGATTTCAAATTGGCGATCCAACTATCTTCACAAACGAACGACCAAGCAAATAAACTAGTTTTAGAATCGATGCAGAGACACATGGAAGCAATTAAGCCATGTTCTATAGTTATAATTTATGAATTTCAAAATCATTCCATTGTAATAAAAAATAAATACGTAGCTATGGTAAGTTTGGTCCTGTTTTATCCCATTTATGAGTGGGAGACTGTAGATTGGGGATACCGTACAAGGATTGTGAGGCTGATGGTAATTGTGCAATAGGTCGCGTAACGAGTGTTCATGAAAATACACTTGGCTTTTCAAATATTATGTAGGTAGACACCGTTCGTTTTGTTTCACATTTTAATCTTCTGAATATTGTATTCGCGAATTATTGCATTATGAAAAATAATTGAGGAGTTATTAATCTTTTTAAAAGTATTAATTGACGGCAAAACATAACTGCATCAGCAGAGAAAGGTCATCCAAGCCTTCGTGATAATATTCGTTAAGCTAAGAAATTCTGGATGTTTGTTAAAATTTTTATGAATACATAATAAATATTCAAAAGTTAGGAAATAAATAAATATGTGTATGTATATAATATAGGATATATATTATATAAATATACATACCACCGTGTTATGAGTTGAGATAATGAACCAATTTTAAAAAAGGGCAGAAAAAATAACTCACCCTTTTGCTGAAACTTCCCAATCAGGATTAATTGGAAACATTAATGTGTTTCCTTATTTCAGAAATATCAATCAAAACTTTATAAATAATACAATTGTATAAATTTGTTGGTGAATATTTAGCCCATTGCTATTGAAAAATAAAGATAAGGAGATTAAAAATAAATAGTATTTGACAAATAAAAAAGTTGGAAAATACTGAAGGTATTACAAAACGATTTGGCCTAAAGATCATTTGTTTTTATCGATTGAAAAAAGTTTTCATCAATTCTAAATTTAAATTATAAATTGACACTTTTAAGACCTTTCAGAATAGTCGATTATCCTTTTTTAATTATTATATGATGTTAATCAATAAATAAATAAATTCGTGAGAATTTATAATTAATTTCTAAAAACATTATTATTATTGGTCGCCACTAAAATATCCTTATAAGGACGACAAAGTATCAGGCAACCATGCTACATGAGGAGGTAGAAAGACCAAGTTTAGTTTCTGTAAGCACGCGTGTCCGTTGTATCCCGAGGGATGGAGCTGTCTCGTGCTGAGGGAACGAGACAAAGCATCTCTTATTTAATTGGTAAAAGAGAGAGATCACCGTATGCTACATTAGTACTGACCTAGGCGACATTTCGCGGTGGAATATGCAAATTGACAAGGATTATCATAATATTATTTATATTGATATTCATAATGTCTCAATTTCAAATTCGTGTTATATTATAATGATTAGTAATAATTATAATAACAAATATATCGGCTCGCACTGTGAAGTCGTAATGTGGGTACTCAAGAATCGATTGCTTGTATAATCGTCAATTAATCACCGGAAGTAATTAATTGTGAATGAATATTTTGAGTTTCGCTCATAAACATGTTTATTGATGGTTGAGTTATTCGACCATTCTCAGTATTTCAAAATATTTTTTTCTTATTAACTTTTTCTAAATCGTTCAAACTTAACACGTAGTATTTTTTTAAAAGTCCATGCCCGCTTCCAATGTTGAGCGTATGGCCTCCTAATGGAGGTATCTCAACAGGAGTTTTTCTACGAGAACTGTGTGATACTCAGTCGCTCAATCTTACTTTTTTTAAAGTGAGTAGTAGGGACAGAAGGATAAGGCTAGAATATGACTAGTGGTTGGCAGGTTGGCTAATCGCTATTGCTACACCCAGTTATTAAAGGATCAGAAAGATGGGAGGAGAAGAAATGATGTGAATTGACATCACAAACACCCATTCTTCGATCACAGCGTTGAATTGAATAATTTTCAAATTCGCTGTGATGTGACCGGGAATCGAATCCAGACCTGCGTGATCCGTTGAGCAGGCTCCAACCAACACGTGCTATTACTAGCCATTATCTAACAGTTTGAAATGCACGACATGAAATGAAATATAGTTAGCATAAAATAATGTGTAATTAATAAAGTTAATGTCCGATTCGTTCTTTTTCGATTCTTTGATGAAATCAAATGATTCTCGACCTTATTCTAACTAATTTTTCCACGTGTCATTTGCGTTCTCATCCTGCTTATTAATGGAAAAAAAAGTGTGACATAAAGAGAGAAAACATACATTTTCATATGGGCGAAATTTTGACTCTTGATAATAACAATGATTAGGTCTTTTTAAAACGTTCATTCGCAAGCGATACATATAAAGTGATTAATAGTCAATACAATGAGATTTTTATACGTCTATTCAAGACCATAAGAATATTTTATAGGTGTTGTTGTTAATTATGTATTTTATTTTTGTCGGTATTGAAGTCAAGTGGCCAACACCGTCCGATTCGTTTATGGTTTATACGGGTTCAAATAACAGAAAGGACATTTAAAAAAAAAATATTTTTGGTTTTCGTTGAAAGATTTAAGTGACAGTAGTGCTTACGTCGTCTCCCACACATCCATAAAAAAGCTAGTATTAGACGATTGAAGTTGGTAAAGTTACATATTTCTTAGCTGGTCTGGTTCTTTCAAGAAACAATCGAAATGTTTTATTCGTAGTCAATGTGGCCCACATTGAGAGCAGACCTGGTTAGACAAAACTTATTGCAAAAAAATAGTCGGCATCAAAATTTATAAGGGATCATACTAAAAAGGTACTTTTCTTAATAAATTGTCTCAGTTATTGCAAATATACTCAATGATTGTATTAATTGAATTATTTTTTTGTAAAATATTAATTCTTACGATCGATCAGTCGAAATTGGATCAAAATCAATGTGTTTATCCGCATATAAAAAAAACAAGGGAAGAGAAGTTACGAATTGAGGAGCTGAAAAGGTGTGGTAGGGTGGAGGGGGTGGCGTCGACATCAGCATCGGCGTTGGCGTCGGTGGTATGCATATCATCTTAAAGTTTAATTGAGTCGGCCGGCAGTCGGCGCGGGAGAGCGGCCGAGATTGCTCGGGGAATCCCCGGGGACAGTCTCTACCCCCTTGCCCCCCTTTTGTTACTCTCAACAGACGCCACGGTTTTTTTCAGTGACGTACATCGAAAAAGAAAACCCTGTTCTCTTGTAAAACTATCGTTTATTTATAAACAAACACGTGTCGAATTAGTGTAAAATAAAGCCCAATTTGTCAACAGTGGTCAATGATTCACATATTTAGTAATATAATCAAATAACATGTCGTCGCCAATACTGCATGAAAATTTATCTTGAATTTGGATGAAATTCACAGGAGAGACCTAATTGTTGCAAAAATAATAAAAAAAAACTTTTTACTTACGTTTGGTATTGCAATAATCAATTAATGCGTTTCGTTGTATGTAAATTAAAACATGTGCCGATGGTAAAAAAGATTGTCACAAATTAAAAAAAGTTCTTTTACAATAAATAAATACTCTCATTAAGGAGGTACTCACAATTTTAATGTGTTCACTGTCAAGACTTGGTTGAAAGGCATTAAATTAAAACATACAAAACATTATTTTGTACTAATCCCTCTTTTATTTTACAATATCAGGACCTGCTTAGCTCATGACGAACATTTTCAAATGATAAGAAAAAGATCGGCATAAGTGAAACCAGTCCTGAATATGTCAAATTATAGTGGACTTAGTTAAAGAGTGTTTTATTTTTTGAATTCTCTCAAGTCACAATTTTTTACGTTGGACTTCTTGAGCATATCTAGTACCGGCGTGAGGTTATTTGGCGCCCTAGGCAACGGTTATTGGCGCGCCCCCTTTTTAACAAACTGTGGAATATTTTTTTATATGCATGTCCGCTCTCAATGTGGATCATATGGCCTTCTAATGGAGGTATCTCAACAGAAGTTTTTTACGAGAACTGTTTGTTACTCAATCGCGCAACCTCTCTTTTTCGAAGTATATACAATAAGATACATAATTATAACGAACAGATACAAGCATTAAAAACCGTACTATTATTTGTTATTGGATTATAAAAAAATAATTTGGTTACTCAATTTATGCCCCCCCCCCCTACTGATTTGCGCCCTAGGCGATTGCCTATTTTGCCTGTATGGTAGGGCCGGCACTGAGCATATCTCAAGATTTTTTTATAAAATGAGAAATTTTAAACACTGAAGCGTTTCCATCTTGATTATCAGCCAATAAAGTCAGCGATGAGCTGCCAATACGATAACAAGGGGCTCGTTTAATCTTAAAGCAATTGTCGGTGTTCTGGGGAAAGGAATGAATTTTGATATCACTCCTATGCAATTATATGGAATCGATTGTTACTTAATGCACTTATATTTTGTAACAAAATGTAATATACCGTGAACTTATCAATGTAAATGGCTAAAAATGTACTCTTGTGTATACTGAAGCTGTCGTAAATAATATATACGTCAGAAATTGCAGTTATAAACTAATTTGATCTGAAAGTATTGTTTTCACTTAAATTAACAAGGGGCTCGCCAGCCTTGGTAAAATTTAGCAAGGGGCTCGCGTGAGCCCCTCCGAGTCCCCTCCGAACCCACACATGAATAAAGTGGTATACAAGCTTGAAGTATGTCCGTTGACTATGTATGATTAAATTATACTCCCTTATTAGATTTTAAAAATAAGTCAAATTTTAAAGAAATTTTTTTATTAAACGCAAATAGATTAGAACCTAACACAAGATACTATTACAAACAATATCTGAACGCCAATGTACGTCTCTCATTCCAAATCCCGACACTTTTCTTGAGATTGCGTAATTTTGCGACTCTTTGGAATAACGATCGGATTGGAAGTGAAGATAACGCCTAATGCTGATAATGTCGCCGTTTTTAATTATGCCTACTTTATGAAGATTGCCCGAGTCCCTTATTTGAAATTATCTGATCGGCTGCCTCCTGCTTCACGTTTTGTCCTTTAGGCCCTATTAGTATCTGCTAGGTACAGATATCAAAGGAATGTCGTTCCAAATTTGAATTGAAATGTGTCAAAATGTATTCAATGGCGGCTAATGTGATACACGTAATACGTATGTACGAAGATGTACATATTATAACATGGCATGTAACCTAAGCTATACTATGACTAGCCTTAATAATTATATTACAACATGTCTATAGGTTTTGTGAAATCGAATGTTTTATATTGATGTCACTTTCAATATTATAAAGCTAATTTTCTGAAACTAATTATACACACATCGAACGTGCGTTAGTATTGGTACTTGTGTATATTTTACTGTTTTAAAATATTATGTATAAAGTAGGTGTGGATGTTGTAATATGGTGTTGTAAGAAAGAAAATTATTGTTACTAAATATTAGTTATGATGAGTCAAAGTTTATTAAATAAATTAATTAATATTTAAAGTAAATTTTAAAATGTGAAAATAAAGGATAATAAAATATCATCAGTATATTTTAAGACTTTTATTTACGCGAAATCGTTTACATATCAAATGACAAAGACAAAAATAGTTTCTGTGCTCCTTTCTCTCGGTGTGACGCGTTTTAAAAACATGCATTTTTTAAAACTGATGATTTTTGACTTGTCACGATGTTTACTCGATAGTCGTTGCTGTTAATATGTAGTGCCTAATAAATTCCGATAAATGGCATTTCACTTAAGATTCATAGAATAATTATTAATAGAATCATATTGTGTATGATCTTTTTGTTTAATAATATTTCACCCTTAGTATACTGACGTAGTATTAGCACGTAATCGGCATTCTTGAATCAGATCAGCAAGAGTCATACTGTTTGGTTTCTACAGCCCCAGACGGGACGGGGTGATCAAACAAATTATAAAAGATGGCGCTCGCTTCTCCCCCCGGGGGACCGCGCGAACTTCACTACTCAAGGCGATTGGATGGCAAAGAAAAACTATTAAGGCTTCAGACAATTTCCATTGTTTTCAGTGTGAAAGTTCGTGTTTTTTTTCAACTTTAAAACACTCGGCAATAATTTACCTACCTACACGCTAGGACTAGAAAAAAACATACAGTATCCTGGTGAACGATAACTTCACATAAATTTATTTTTATATTATACAAATAAATGATAAGTTAATTTTTAGTTGAGTGACAAAAATCATTTTCAATAAGTATTTTATTCAAACTTGTATCACTTTTAAATAAAAAAATATATATAATTCGAAATACATTATATTTAAAAAACCCTTTCTAATTTTTCTTCGGTGTACGATGGAAATAACAATAGATAATTTTTAACCGATCTACCTATTCACCCCATGTTCAAAAAACCTATTTAATCCTAAATACTTATTTTTATTTTTAATTTAAATTTTATTTAAAAAAATATTTGACATAACAGTTCACGCCAATGCGTCAAATATTTTGAAGTTGAAAGATCATACGAAATATACTCGATGAGAATTTTTGAAAGTAACATGAGATTAATTCAAAGAGAATTAACTTCACAAGCACCCATGTCTTAGATCTCAAATTAAAATTGAAAAAATCCAATTTGATTCTGACTTTACCGGGAATCGAACCCAGACCCATCTGATCGGTAGAGCAAGCTCTAACCAACTAGACCACAGCGGGCGACATACGGATGTTACCAGACGATTAGTTTACTTTGTACTTCTTTCAGTGGAGAATTAAGCAGATGTGAGGCCCCAGGCGCAATAAAATTTGGAGACCCTGTTTTTCGAATAACATAAGAACGTCAAAAAGTTCCATGTAAAATTATAAACATATTTAAAAATCTGAGCAAAAAGTATACGGATTATATAATATAAGCCATTTGCTTATAGAGTAATCCGTTACTGAGTTTTTTCCTATCTACACCCACTATGAATTATGATAGAAGAAAAATTTGAGATTGAGTGACGGACATAAAAATCAGTCCTCGTTTACCAACATTCAAGTCCATGTGCTTCACTGTGTCGGTGAATATTGTAAAAAATAGACAAAAAAGTTCTAGATATACCCACGTATGTTTTTCTAATGAATGTAGTTATTAATTATATGCATGAATAATGAAAGAATCTTTTATTTTTAAAGCAAACTAAACTGAACATGAGCGATAAAGCAATGCTATGTAGTTTTTAATTATAAAATCTCTGACATTAAAACAAATTGTGCTGCATACAATCAACACGTGTTTTCATTCCAACTTATAATTTTTAAATCAGGATAAAAAAATACGACACGTGTACGAAAAATATCCCAGAAAAACACGACAATGTTCAGGCTAAATGATAATAATTATATCCTGGAAAGTTTTGCGGTAAAAGGGTTTTACAAGGTGAAATTGTGGCGGGCCACTGGCTGCCACTCTCTGATTTTGCGTTCGCTCATCTGGGAATTTTCTTACGACCTCCCTGACTTAACCAGTAAAGAACGTGGGGTGCTCTGTACCCACGCACCAATCGCCCTTTGCACTAAGGTGTGTATATATTCCAGCTACTTCATGTAATAAATTGGGATATTTTTTATATAAATACAATTAAAATGTAATTACGCAGAATATGACATAGCTGTAGCGGCAATTATTATGAGTCAAATCGCCTTAAAAGATATAATGAATTTACTACAATTCCAGTAATACAACTGTTTTGATAATACAAAAAATACAATTAATTGTAGAAAATATATTTCAGAAAAAATATTTAATGACTGTTCGTCCAACAAGTGTTTAATTTGATAAAGCCTTTCTATTTCAGGGATTGTTTGAGCAAATTGATAAACTATACTTTTTTAATTTGTTTCAATTAAGAAATATGCTTACTATGAAGGTATTTTTTTTAAATGGCTTTAAGTATAAAACACTGATTTTGATTCATTCATTTGGAATGGCGATTCAAAGTGACTATATTTTTTTTTTAATATTACTACAATACCGGCTTTTCATAATAAATATCGGTGTTTTTTATTTATTCTGTAATGCAATTCCTAATCATGTTGTAGGATGTAAGATTTTTTAAAATATCAGGAGATATTTTTTTAAGCTGTCACTATTGGTCCACTTCTCGTAAGTCTTTTTATCTTAGCTCGCTTCAACTAATCTGTCTATTCTTACAGGTACATATGTATGTATTTAGGTTAAGCGAAATACAACTTTATTATACATAAATTATAAACTCCTTGATCAAGATCAAATTTTACAATTTACAAACAGTTCTTGTAAAGTAAACATTACGTATAGTTTGGTTATCATTGCACTCGGTTAACAAGAATATAATTTTCATTTACGTGTTAATTCAACACCACCAACCAAGATGTAGTATTAATATATTTACCAAACATAATTATCACTGCCAACGACTATTTTCCTAATAAAATCTCACATAATTATTTTTAATAAATAATATAATATATATTCTAAGCTCCTATGCAAAGCCAATTGCATTTATCTGCTCTATTAACCAACATATTTTTGAGGACATGCAAATGTTTTTAAGATTTGTATTTTATTTATATGAATATAATTAATTGTCTTAGCTTTGAGTATATATAGTTTATTGATGTGCTATAATATTATATAAATTCATATATTTTTTACTTAAGTATCTTTATAGGGTAATCTTATTAGTATTATTATATTATAGATAGATGTTTTCTAATGAATCTCATCTAATTTGAATCTTTGTCATTTATTATCTTTCACATATTTTAGAATACTCACAACGTAAAATAAAAGAATTTATTAATTAGCAAGCATATCCTATTAACGTAGGTGAATTTTATAGAATCAATTTAAATGTATAGGCGGTCCTACATCTATTGTGGGGTCTCTCACACCCCGTCTGCTTTCCGTCAGCGCCTCTAGTGGCTCAGGGAGATATACAAACGTTTTTGTAATGTATAAATTAGATATATATTTCAGAGAATGCTCGCAGGAGTAACTTGACGACCTTCGCGCGCATGGTACGATAGTGGCGTGCCAAAAATATTTGCCGGTAATTTAGATTATGCATAAATATAATTATATATTTTTTTGTAATTTTCAAACAGTACCAAGTAAAAACTAGCAAAATAATTCAATTGGATTTATAAAAATTAAACACAATTTTATGAAACGGTCGTACCCAATTTCAGGAGCTGGTAGCGAGAATTGTGTTTTATTAAAATAAAATTGATAACGATGATTGTTGATTATAATAAAAACTACTGTCAAAATAACATATATTTGAGTTATTAATCTGTTTTTGTACCCGAAATGTCGGTTAAAATCTACGACAACAAAATAATAATAAGTCCTATATGAGCTATACAATTTGAATGACTTATTATTAAGAATCCCTTAAGATGATAGATATTAGATACGCTACTGTAAATGTGATTAGTTTTCGCCATCGTGGGAACAATAATTATTATTATTATCTAGCTCCCAATTTGGCACGCTACTGACGATAGGAGAGGGAAATCACAATGAAAAATACCAACCCTACCTCCTCAGTTAGAAATTAACATTTTTACATATCTTTTCACCTTCAATGTGAAAATATACCCGCCAAAGTTTTTTCGGCTGTAATATATACGACAGTAAATCTATTTAAAATAGGCGCAACATCAGCAATTATTTTAGAGTAATCTGAAATGTTAAATAAAACAAATACACATACTTGCAGTCTTTAAATATTAAAAAAATATACAATTACATTAATGTCTTCAAACACAATGAAGAAAGTTAAGTTCTATAATTTATAATAAAAGAATGTCTACATTAAATAATATTCATATATTCTGTAGTGGTGAAGGATCCTCAATCATTTTTGTATACACATGCAGAGATAAAAGGCAGTTGCCAGTTAAAAAGATATTTTTTAATTTATTTTAGCGCATTTTTTTAAATTCATGTCCCCTCTCAGTGTGTAGCGTATCGACTGGTAATCAAGATATATGTCAACAGAAGTTTTTTTCTACGAGAACTGTTTGTTATTAAATAGCCCAACATCTCCTTTTTTGGAAGAAAGTTGTCGGGATAGAAGGATAAGGCAAGACAGGATAAATGTTTATTTAATCCAATTTGCTAATAGCGTAGCAGTTAATGTCGTTGGGATCCGTGACGGATTTCACGGGTTCGAATCCCAGTACGAACATCATTTTTTAAATTGATTTATCGATATATTTCAACTCAGTTTTAATCGTTTGAATACCGCGCAAATAAATCAAGAGATACTGCGTATTCTTGAGAAAAATATTTTTGTCGAATAAACACTCGAATTCAATATTTTAAAAACCTACATTGACTCATTATAGATGGCACTACACATATTCATCAACATATTGCTTATACTCTATTAGAATACAAAGTGTTTGATTTTTTAAATGTCTTGGACATCCGTGTTAGCTTGCATATGTTCCGGACCTGTGTCCACTTGGTATCCAAGTGGTTAAAAAATACGAAAGAGGTTAAAAACTTGTATGAATTTTGTTTCTGCAATTATTTGAAGATTATAAATGTAAAATTGATGAATACTATTAATTTATTATTATTAATTCCAACTTTATTTTTGGTTTGTTTGTATATAAATACGTAATGTTGAAACGGTGACGTATTGCCATGTCAACTAGTGCTGGTGGTCTGAGAAAAACCTTGACGACTTTTGGTGGCGTGACCTCGACGACTCGAATGTAAGGCGAGGAGGCGGCGGTGCTGTAAAGTGTTTAATTGCCCATAGGAGTCGTCGTCGGCGGGCGGCTGATTCAGGGGGGAGATTGGGGTGGGAGTTTGGGCGGCTTGTGTGGATTGTTATTGGTCCCAACAGCCCGCGAGGATTACCGCCGTCGACGGCTTCTGCTATCACATCACTTCCCGGTAATACAACGATTATCATAATTTCATGGAAGCCTTTCAGGAAACGCGGAAATGCTCGTTAACCAGGGATAAAACAATTTCACCTAAAATCGCAAAAAAATAATCTTTATTAGGCACACATATACGATGGATGTATGGGTCAGTGAAAATTTTGGTTTCAAAACTTTGTCATATTTTAACGAGAGAACATAATTAATGAGTACTATTAAATGTCGGGTCCTATGGCGCCGCGGTCACCATTGTGGGCTTTCGTGCCAGACCTCATGGGTTCGAGTCCCAGTACAAACAGTATTTTTTTAATCGATTTATGTTCGAAGGCATGGGTGTTTGTTATGCCTAAAAGTTCCCTCCCACCATTTTCGATCCTTTAACAATTAGGCGTAGCGTGAGTGATTAGTAAACCACTAGTCCTGTCCTAGTATTATCCTTCTGTCCCTTCTCCTTTATTTGAAAAGGAGAGGTTGAGCGATTGGGTAACAAATAGTTCTTGTAGAAAAACTTATGTTGAGATACGTCAACCAAGGAGGGAATATGCTCTTCATTGGGAGCGGACATGGATAAAAAATATATATAACATACACAATTAACAAATAAAACTTAACAAACAGTTCACAAATATTGTGGTTGAAAATGTTCACTTCTCTAGGCCATACATTGATCAGTCAAACAGTCTTTGAAACTGGAAATATTGTCTTATATTATTAGCTGTAATGTAAAAAATATTTTTAAGTATTTAAGTTAAATAAAAATGTACATGGAAAAATGTTCTTAATACATTTTAAAAATACCTAAAAATCACATTGTTATATTTTAGTTATAAAAGTATAGTTACTGTTACCTTCTCATGGAGCCATACTTGAGCTGTCTTCCTTCGTAATTTGTTAAAAATATAATGACTTTTGTCTAACACTTATACCTAATTACCAGTACTAAAGTAATCATAGAGAGCCATTGGTCACCGTTATGGTCATTGAGCGAAAGTATACGACAGCATCACTAACGACAACAGAGGCGGCTCGCAGTGGGCGCGAAAAGGGGGGTTCAAACAGCAGGAATATTCCCAGCCTAATTTAGCGGGCCCCTCGGGATGCAGCGCAGGTATTCTGTATCAAAATAATGATAATGTTTGTGGTGCGGGTACATGCGACCCCTTTCCTCCGCTTTCCCGCCTCGCTCGTATGGCCCCGGACACTAACGTTTCTCGGGACACATTCTGGGAGTTTTATTTTGTTGCCGCCAACTGGGAAATATAAAGAATTTTCTTATTTCGGACGAATGTGTTGTGTTTTCGTCAGTCGTTTTACGAATGAATTAAATCCAATATTTTTAGTGAATGAAGTCAATTTAATTCTTGATAACATTTGGAACAGATTTAATAACAAAATTACATGTCACTGAAATTTTTTAACGAGTGTATTGAATGATATTTATTAAAATGAATCAAAAGAGTAAACAAACAAAAATATAAACGAATAACAACTATTTATAAAAAATACTTATCCGCTTTTTTTAATTATTCAGAGTTTGCGAATCATTTGATAGAATTTTTTTTTAATACTTAATAAATAGTAAAGGGTTAAGAATGAATAGCTTGGAGATTTTGGAAATGAATTTATTGTTTGAATACCGGGCAAATAAATCATTAATATCTCCCAGAGATACTGCGTTTTTTTGAGATAAATAATTTTGCCTAATATACACTCGAATTCGATATTTTAAAAACCTGTATTGACTCAGTATAGATAGCACTACACATATTCATCAACATTTTGCTTATTTTCTATTAGAATACCAAGTATTTGATTTTTTTTAAATGTCTTAGACATCCATGTTCGCTTGTATATGTTCCGGACACCTGTGTCCGCTTGGCATTCAAGTGGTTAAATAAGATAGGTGGATCATCATTGCTGTATTTATTGGATTTTGTGACACATAACGAAAGAAATTAGTTTTTAATTATTACTGTTAAATTTTGTATATTACTCCTTTCCTGCGTCCAGTAGAAAATGACGAACCCCGACTTTTATTTTGTAGTTTATAATATAAAATTTGAATCATTTTTATTTGTTTATTCGTAAACGTTTAGATAGTCTGATGATGCTTCTTAAACAGGCGAAACACGTGTCACAAGTTGTAGCACAAAAAGTGAAATAAGAAAGATATCAAATTTAATTTTCTATTAAAAATGAGCTTTCACAAAAACCGCAAAATCTATCAAAGATATTAAAGTGGTCGTTCAACTACTAGCAGTAGCAAATACAATATGTCCTTCAATATTGCGTCAGTTGAGCGAGGGGAAAGATAAATTTTAATCAGTTTTAAAAACTATTCACATTAGCACACACTTTCTCCTCTTATTATCTATCGGAGGTATTGTCCGAATATTTGAACTCAGCCGGTATAAATGAAATATGTATAAGTTATCATTGTATTTAAAAGCACTAAGCAAACTGAAGTTGGAAGTATCAACTTGAAATATTATACACCCCATCGTTCTTTTGAATATGAATAGCAGAAGACAAAAAATACAGGCCGTGATCACTGTAAAGTGCGTATTGTTTTTTGTAATTAAAAACTAAATTCAGCAGTATTTATTTTTGATACCAGCCTAAAACATTTTGAATTTTAAAGTCATTTTATGAATAATGGCTAAGAGTTGTCGAGTTGCTACTATAACAGCACACGTATGTAGGCATTAAAAATACGACAAGTAAATTATGTTTCGTACAAATCCCACTGTCCCATGGCGGGCACGAGTACACTGGCAACACAGAGACCATTATACCGCGGTGCTTCCCCGCTGGGAGTTTATCATATTGCAACACCAAACTTGCGCGCGGGAAATCCCCCCGCGTACAATACTTATGTACACGTAACGTTCAAGTACACTTCTGTATTCGGCAGAACATTATTATGTAATTTAAATGGCAGTCATTTCGGATGTTTTTATCACTGTTAAAATACTGTCATTGCCATACAAACGTTTATCGCCGGTTTTCGTTTAACGGATAATATATGTTGACAATTTGATACTTCGCTATAAACCAGCACGTTTGTTTCTTTACACATAGTTATTCTCTAAAGTAAAATGTGGACATATACAACCATATTTATTTCGATTATTATAATGTTTGTGGCATATGAGACAACTTTTACTACTATATTTCAGTAAGTATATCTTAACCACTTGAATACCAAGCGGACAAAGGTGTCCGGAAAATATGCAAGCGAACACGGATGTCCAAGAAATTTAAAATATCAAATACTTGGTATTATAATAGAATATAAGCAATATTTTGATGAATATGTGTAGTTCCATCTATACTGAGTCAATATAGGTTTTTAAAATATCGAATTCGAGTGTATATTAAGCAAAAATATTTTTTTCAAAAACACGCAGTATCTCTGGGACATATTAATGATTTATTTGCGCGGTATTCAAGCGGTTAAGTAGCTTATCTGTGACGAATGACATTATTTTTTATATCGAATTGAAAGACTTGTGCTGCTCTTGAATGCCATCTGGTAAATCTCGATAGACGTCATAACTGTGTTGATATTACTTAAATATTCATTAATTATAATGTTTTGATAATTGATAAATAGTTTATTGAAATATTTTAAGATATGAAGATTTCGAAGGGTATCTACCAAAGGTCATATTGCCTATTACAAAGGTAACTCCAGACTAATAAGTTAAATAGTATCTACTTGAAGGGATTCCCCCATTCGCTTATCTCAAAAGAAAGTAACACGGCCTACTGTAAAAGGGAGAATTTTCTCCTTTGAAGCTGGTTCACAATTATTATTATTGCAGGAAAGATTGCTATTCAAAGTTTTCCGAGTTACGAACAAAGTTGAAGCATTAAGTTTTTCGCGAGCCCGATAATAATTATAATGTTTCACGGGGGTAAGTACCACAAGATAACAAATTTACGGTTATTAGTACCTACTTATAGGTTAAGTATGCAGAAGAGTTAGTAGACGTCTACTTAAAACTACGTTTTTTATAATTTAAATATATTTTTATATATTTAAAAAACGAATTAATACTTCATTCTAAAATTCTTAATTGAAAATTGTCGATTTAATAGAATAAAAATTGCCATGACAGATGATTGTCGAATTCAATAGTAAAACCCTAGTGAAACATAAAATTTAGATTGACAGACATTGTTAAGTAAAACACGATACTATGGTATAGTTTATTTAATGAAAAAAAATGTGTGCATGATCTTTATTGTTTATGATCTTTATTTCGTTTTTATATTGCGAATTTATGTGGGTGAGCATTAGCTTAAGGATCAATTAATGTTGATTGATGATCTAATATGAGGGCCGTTAATTTATTAAGATTTAAAAACCGTAGTTCTGATGGTGGCGAAAGCCTAAATAGTTATCAACTAATAAATATAAAAACTGTAGAGCTAATACGTTGCTATTTTTACCTTACCATTTATATTACTTTCTGTCAATAATTTATTTTCAACAACTATAATAATAAAATTCAGTCGGAATCGATGCACTGGTGCTCTGTGTTGAGTATTTGAAAATGGAAAAGTATGAGTAAAATCTAGTGAGTCCGTGGCGCCACGTGACGTGTAATCTGAACGCTATTTCCCTCTGCGCCCGCCAGAGCGCAGTCCATTTCCGTTTCCCGCCACTAACTCACCGCAGCTTTACGATTACAGATGTCGTTGCATGGGTGCTTAACTAGCATGCGAATTGAAACCTAAGCGCCGAGGCTATTTTGTAAATAAAATAAACAACAAAACGTCGTTTAGATATCTGTAGAAACATGATATGTATATTGTGCAAAAATAATTCGTTGAATTTGGTACTAAAAAATATCATTTTATGTTAAAATAATATTCTTCATAATAAAAAAAAATAAACCAATATATTATCAGAATACCCACTATATTGAATGTAAATTTCAAATATTATATGCGTTACATTTAACAGTTACGATGATTTTTTGAAGCCTGAAATTGAATCTATTGTATAAACTAAATTCAGAATGGAATTAAATGACGAAAATTATTTTAAATAGCACCTCAAATATTTTTCTCTATTTGCTGATATTTTCGTTTACTTTATTTTTGTAATCTCTTTTTATTTTAATAAAAGATTTTTTCGATTTATATTAATTTGAACAAATAGTATCTCAAACGTTTTCTACTCTGCCCTTCCTATTCTACTATTCAACATTTGAAAATAGGACATGAACTGCATAACTGAAAATAAGATTTTTTATACATTTTTATGATATCCAATACACTTGAAAATATATGAATTAATTAAATTATGAATTATACTCACATTAATCAAAACACTGTTGAAATAACAAATATTTATAATGTAGTTAAAATCAGTGCCAGCGCGAGGCTATTTCGCGCCAAAGGCAACGGTTATTGGCGCTCCACCTTTTTAACAAATCGTCCTATTTTTTTTTCGAAATACTGAAAAAAAAAGAATTCGGGATCATAAGAAATATTTTTTATAATATATATATATATATATATATATCCATGTCCGCTCGTAATGGACAGCATATGGATTCCCAATCTCTCACCAGAAGTTTTTCAACGTAAACTGTTACTCAGTCGCTCAACTTCTCTTTTTCGATTCATATAGAATGCGATACATAATAACTACGTACGAATACAAATATCAAAATAAAATAAAACGCATTATTCTTTATTATTATCAGAATATATAAAAAAAGTTTTAATACTCCATTTATACGGCCCCTAATAGTTTGCGCCCTAGGCGATTGCCTATTTCGCCTGTATAGTGGCGCCGGCCCTGGTTGGATGTGTTGATAGTGTTAACTTAATTTAAATCTTCTTTCCATATTGGCATACAAAAAATCACTTTACAGAAAAACCTTTCATAAAAAATATATATCAAAAATGTATTTTGAAATATACAATTAAATTTATAATGATTGAAAAGAAGAAATTAATTATGGCAACGATTATTCTAACCAATATAGAAGGAAGATGATATGTGCATTTGGTTTTCTTTATTCAATTATGTATACAACTAAAATAGTTGATACTAGTAATTTTTGTTTGATATTTTGAAATCAGACCTGGATATCACGAAAGAGTATGCGCTTTCGATGAGGCAGCTTTTAGGCTTCACCTTTCGATTACGATCGACGTGTTCCCAAAGCACTAGCATAAGACTGTCTCAATGGTATATCCAATATATACCGAGTAGCCACATACAGTCAGTGCAAGAGTTTTGCTTAGCTTTAAAGGGTTGTAAAACAGCAATAAGGTTTGCATATTTTAAATTTATTTTTGGTAGTTTTACGATTTTTTGTTTCATACAATTACCGGTTGAATATGACTTTCAATCTTATTTTTGGTATGGCGTACGTCTGCACTCTATATACCCGCAGTAAGATAGTAATACCGTACACAAATAAATATATCAAAAGTAAGGTCAAATACATTGTCAAAATCAAATAAAGATTTTTAAACTTTACAATTAAGATCTTTTACATCGGTTCATTGGGTTAATTTCGAGTGACTTAAATATAAAATATTACTTAATAAATGCCTAGTGATTTAAAAATGTGTGAAGTAATAAAAAAATAAAACTACCTAATAAATATCAATAATAATAAAAACAAACTATTTCTTTGTACTTCATTTCACTTTATTTAATAGGTCAGGACCGGTTTCGCTCATTGCGAGCATTGTCAACTGATAAGAAATATAATTTAACAATGCTATTTATACAAAAATGAAAAGTTGTAAACAACAATTGGCATTGAAAATAAACTACCAATTACATTATAAGTGATTCTAAAATAACACAACATTAAAATGCTTGACACATCTAATATATCATTAAAAAGTCATCCAAGATTAATAAATTTAGAGTGGTTAAATTTAGAGAGATTTATTAATTTTGAATGACTTTTTAATTATATGTTAGATGTTTTAAACATTTTAATTTTGTATTATTTTAGAATCATTTATAATATAATAGGTAATTTATTTTCAATGCCAATTGTTGTTTACAACTTTTCATTTTTGTACAAATAGCATTGTTAAATTATACTTCTTATCAGTTGACAATGCTCGCAATGAGCGAAACCGGTCCTTAAATTAATAAAGTGGAATGAAGTACAAAGGAATATTGTGTTTTTATTAATATAATGCCTTTCCACCAAGTGTTGACAGTGAACACCGTAAAAGTGAAATATAAATAAATTATGTTGTAATGAATAATTGTCTATTAATTTTGTCTAAATTTGTGTCATATTTATTTAGGTATATTTCGCCACGTCTAATTTCAATCTAAAGCAACTTACTCGAAGATGATTGTGTATCAGTCAACATCACGAGGATTGTTTGTAGCTCAGTCGCTCAATCACTGGCTTCATGTAAAAATGAAAACAAATACTGTTTGTTATAAGTAGTTATATATAGTCGCTCCATCTGAGCCACGTTTTAGGATTGGATATTTTTTAGAAGAGTGGAAATTAAAATCGAAAACTTGGTTGAAAAGTGAATGCATGCTTCTTTTCGATTATTACGAATAAAACGAGCCCCTAAGAGCGTTGATTATTTGGCTACAGGACTGTGAGATTAATTTTAGTTATTCTTTAAAAAAAATATTAATTGATGAATCGCTTTCGTTTATGTGAGTGGTAGGAGAATAAAAAGTTAAAAAAAATCATGTATCCCATAGCTTATTAAGTTATTTGAGCAGAAGTGCCTGTCATGCTCGCGCCGGACACAGCCCAACTCCGCGATGAATGGACAAATTCATCAACCCGACTACCTGTTTCTTTTCAAATTACCGTTTACCATATCACCTGGTCATCTTGACGACTAAACGAACCGATTGAGATATGCTCCAGTCGATAAAACAGATCACGAATTAGATGCCTTATCTTCTTATTTGAACCACCATTTAATTTTATACATTCTACCGATTGATTTAAGGCTGATACTACTGACAATGACTTACACAATATTCGGAATATTCCTATGACAGTAGTTATCATTATCGCTTCGGGACATATAACCAGCGGTGAGCTGCCAATTCGTTAACAAGGGGCTCGCTTAATCTCAAAGCAATTCTCGATATCCTGGGGAAGGAGTGAATTTTTTATCACTCCTATGCAATTATATGTAATACTTAAAAAACACAATCGGTTGTTACTTAACAATATGCAATTTGTCTTAAAATAATCAATCAAAATGTCTAAAAATGTACTACTGTGTTTACTGAAGCTGTCGTAGATAATATATAAGTCAGATATTGCAGTAACATACTTATTCAATCTGAGATTACTGTTTTCTCTTAAATTAACAACTATAACCCCTCCGAGTCCTCTACAGCCCACCCCTGCATATAACTATATTTTCCGATTAAGTACACGTAAAAAGACACATCATTATCAATAATTTTTGATCGCGGTTAACTTTGTTCTTCTCTATCACTCTTTATTTTTAGTAATATTTATAATTGAGCCCCTGGGAAGTGAAGTGAGTCAAGCGGTATTAAAAGAACAAAATGAATTAGACCCGTCATAATCAGAGGTGTGAAGACGTCGAATGCGACTCCGGCTCTAAATAAAAACGTAGTCCGACTCCCACACAGAATTGATATTTTCGAATATTTCCGTTTAACACTCATATCTGCATACCATCAGATCAATATAGTTACTAGAATAATTCTTGTGCGGACCATCAACTTTATTGTGCAGTAAATTTTCAGCAGAATACAAAATGCGCATAAATATGTAGATAGATACTCACTGGTGCTAGATAAATTAATTCGTCATTTCGTGCCGCTAAATAAAAAAAATCTAGAAAGCAATGAATTTTATGACAATTTTATGATATTCTAAAAAATGCTTGTTACTTTATCCCTTTAGAGTCCAGTCAGTCAACTGATCATTTGCATATTTCTCTAAAACACAACACTCAACATAATATTTATCAATCAATCATCTTATGTCTATTAATAAATAGGAATAAATTACACATGGAGACCGCTCGATAAAATGGGATCCTTCACCATCCCATGGTTAAACCCGCACCCCTGTATGCACCAAATTACGTTTACCTAATATCTATTTTTTGGTGAAATAGAAGACTTGGTATCTCGAAGGAACAAAGCTTTGTCATGCGATTGAGATATCCTTCGAAAAAATGTGTTTAAAGTCGTTTAACGTTTGACCAGGTGAGTGACTTGTTGTTTTTGATAACTTGAATGCGAGCACCTTATTCGTTCAGGTGGTCGGGTGTGAACAATACTTTTTGTTGTTGTTATTTTAATTATTCTATTTTGGATCCCTGCTCTTTTTGAGATGTGCAGGATTCTTCACGGTACGTTTTAAAGCTATTTTTTTTATATTTTGTACCCCTTCATTCAGAAGCAGCGTATCCATGATAAAGCAAGATTTTTTATCAACCTAATATTTATACACATCTACATATGAGTCCTCGATAGGTGAAGTCAGCCAACTAGTAAAACAGTTAAACTTTTATCTTAGACTCTTAAGTACAATCACTTCTTTATTTGGTGTTTTGGTCGATTGCATATTTTTATTTTACGGAGATAACACTATTGCAATGTGTATTAACAGAGGTTATTTCACTTTACGATACTTACAGATGTGTAGAATATTACAACGCATCTAACCTTTTTCTTTCTAAAATAACACTTGGCTTACTTCAACTCTAATGGGCCCATATGACATGTGGATGTATTCTTATGGTTAAGCAATATTAAAAATGTTACTTATACTTGTTGCGTTTATGTTTATGAAACGAGATTCATAAACAAATCGTTGTTTAAGTATATTTGAAATCATATACGCACGTGACAGATCAATTTTACACGGTGATAGATTAACCAACATTAGTTGACTCACAAAATAAGATAGGTCGTATACATGATCAATTCATAATGTATAGCCGTCTTAAATATTTTGTTATTTAATATTTATATAAAATTTGTCAAAAAACTGTTTTTTTGATATTTTTTGCTGAAAATTTATTACAATTTTCCTGGAAAGTATGTGGCACAGCCCTGCGGTGATAATTGCAACTGTAAGATTTTCCGCTGGTGGTAAATTTCTTCGCTAAGTTTGTTTAACTCGGAGAGGGAGTTCCTATTATACGAAGGCAGGAAGTCAACTAAAGGCATCTAGTGAATGAAAACGGAAGTAGTCATTGTATACTGGGCAAACAAAAATTCCATTCCAATTAAAGTTTTTTAATAGTAAAAATATCCTACGCTCTACGTCAGTTTTAAAATGGTATTTTTGAAAAGGCAGAGCGTTTTTCATATTAACATATATGTATAATAATTATTAAATGTTTGCCTTTATTAGATTAGTTAATCGTAAAGTATGCCACTAACACTATATGTTTCCCAAGCCTGCAGATATAATAGATTATAAAAATAGTAATATTTATTGAAAAGAATTGTATTGCATTAATCATTTAATATATAATTGGAATTATTTTTATTCTGTATACTTCCATAAATTTTGTCGATAACAAACCGGGTTTCGCCTTTCGGCATCTTTAGGTTTTATCCAGTGCACGAATGTACTCGAACTGACTAAATTTCCATCAAGAACCTTCAGTCGAAATTCTAAATCATTTAATATAGGTTATCTTTTATAATTTCCATCCACGAGAATATTCATTTGTTTGGATAATGTGATTGTTGATTATTAAACGTGTTTTTTTTTATTATTTATACTTTTACAGAGTGGATTTTATTATTTTTTATGATTTCATGTGTCTCGAAATTTTCTGAGTTCTGATTTCGAAAGCATTTGGATACCAACTAAAAGCGTAAGGGGTTTTTGTTCAAGTTTTTTTTCTCAATATCATGATAAAAATATTTTTTATAATTCACATATAAATTAAGATTTGTGTAGAAATGTTATTAAATTTGAATTTGTATTATGTAATACAACGCGGAACGTGATTATGGTGTGGCTCTTCCAATCCAAAATCCAGAGTATGCCTCTCGTTGACGTCATGTATGCCTATCCCTGGTATAGTATATTCATATTCATTTTTATTTTTGATGAAGTCGATCTAATTAATCTTTTGTGTTTGTATTCTCAATGTTAATAAATCAACTTAATTATTCAATTTCATTGTGCGTATAAAATATATACATAGTTACTAGGATTTTAAGGGCAAAAATACAAGCTGCTGAGAAATATTCTCTTTATTATGGTTTTTCTAATCTAACTTTATAGATTCTCATATACCTCAATATTAAATAAATTCTTACAATAATAAAAATGCTACAAGTAATAAAGTTTATTTTATTAGCAAATTGAACCTCGTTGGTAGTGTAGAAAAGTTTAATTATATTTATTAAAACTTTTGCTTTGTACTGTACTGTTGCTATATATACGATAATATACGAAAAACTTTTTAAGGCGTATCATTTCGCTGTGGCATCCAATGAAAAGAGGTTTTCCACGCATGCGTTTTGTTTAACAAAAGCACATGGAAAACCACGTGGAAACTTTTCTAAAGATACAAGTTACGTCGACATGTATCGAGTTTAACTGTTATTTGAAATATGGTTGGTATTTAGAAAACAAGAGAGTTATTTAACTTTAATGTATAATGTTTTACTCGTGCATCTGGCAAAATGAAAGATGTTGTCTTATTTGTTTCCAATAAAGTATTAAGCGAATGGGCTTGAATTATTAGATAGGATTTTCTGTTTGTTGGATACAAAAATGCTTACGTAATGCCGTGAATACAGGGCTTGTAACATGGTGATAAATTAAAAAAAAACTACATTATCATATTAGATATTTTATTTAAATTGTAAAGATTCTTTTTTTGATTCAACTATTAAATTTTCAACCAGATCTCAAATTTAAAGTCTGAAAAAAATATTCATTAAACATCATAGAACCTTTCATTAGGATAAGCGCAAACAGTCAAAGCGCTATATATATTTTTGTAATAGTGACATAATTAAACTTTTTTAAAAAAATATTCGAGCAGAAGAGACATCACAAACACCCATGTCTCAAATTTTATTTAAAACATATCTAAATAAGATAATGATTTTGCTGGTACTTGATCCTAGTCTCACCTGATTACTGGGATAATTATTCTGCTATTAGACTACAGGTACGGTATTGTGCTACGCAAATAAATAACCGATAATAATTTCACATATTATAATATGGCGTCAAAGTGGTCTGCACAAGTCTCACTGCTATAAATGTATTATTATAAGCATTGTTTCGCTCACATCTGTAGTACACTACTTTATAATTTTGATATCACATATTAAAAAGTATTATTACTTCACCCAGAAGTACTTTTGTTTATTGGGCGTTTGTAATTTTCCAAGACAATAAAATTGTATTTTCGTATAATGAAACCGCCTAAAAATTATTAAACTTGTTATTTTGGCAGCCCTGTCAATTTTTTTAGCCGGCGGTTTTGGCCACCCGTGTCTTTGCAGGTGGGATTTTTGATTTAAATTGCTTTATTATACGAAATAAATAAATACCCAAATCTAGCCGGTTGCGTAACAGAAGCCCAATTGAATTAAATATAATATTTTTATGGTAACCCTATTGTGTACTTTCAGTTTTATAACATAATAGTTATCTAGTGATAATTTGAAAATTGTTAAAAAAAATGTTTTATATCAAGCAGTACAATATAATTTTAAAACATTTTTTTTATTTCTTCATTATATATTATTATATTTATATCAAAAGCGAACGAACTTCCACAAAAGCAAAAGCAACAGTAAAATAGCTTATTTTCTTGATTTATTTATAATTTTTTCATTCTCGTATCTGAGTAGCCAATATCATGCTGTTGGATTGAGGTGTCTATTGGTTCGAGTTCTATTACAGATACTTTCATCATTAAAAAAATGATTGATTCGTGTTCAAAGGCATGGATGTTTGGATTCCCTTACGACCACCCGATCCAAAAAACGAAAATCTGTGAAAACGATAAGATAACTACTAGTTATATCATGCCCTTATTCTTATGTACTTACTTTATCAAAAAAAATAGAGTTGAAATCAAATCTTGTAGAAAAACTTCTACTGAGATGCTTTACAATTATAACGGACATGGCTTAAAAAATACTTGGTTGAATTGCGGTTTACGCTATAATTAATATTTCATATTTCTCAATAAATAGTAAAAAAAAAATCGCTCATCAAGAAAGCGGTCTTACCCATAATGTATTTTTCATATTATATTAAATATAACTTAATACATTTAATCAACATTTTGGCATTTGCATTATCTACTGTAACATAAAATAGAAAAAGATAATATATATCAAGCAATACATCGAAAATATATTTTTTGATTAAAGAAAAAAATATTTTTCAGTCCGAATAATGTTCTCAAATCCTAATTATTAATCTTGTAGTAATCAAAATATATTTATTTATACTTTAGTAATCATGGATGTAGTTTATACCATAGTATTTTGACATAAAGATTATTTATAACAAACGAGGTGTATTTATTTCTGGGTTCAACAAAAACTCTAAATCAAAGTAGCCGAAATATGTTAAGTGTAATAAAAGGTAACATTTGAAAAAACACGTTAATTTGAAAAACGACAAAAATGTGGTCAACGTTTCTTTGAAACACCTTTCCACTTCCGATCCCTGCTCAATAAGGATTATAAAAAGTGTGTAGTTGTTTTCATTTGTTTTATTTTGATGTCGTAGAGCTCGAATCCCGGCAGGTCCCAATCAAGTAAAACACCTTGCATTACCGTCGCTGCGGTCAATATGATTTATAAACGGTGTCGACAAACTTTTTATATTGCAACTATACTTTTAAATATATCGTCTGAAAAATTAAATCTCACCCTTTTGGGCTCAATATTACGTATTATTATCTTCATACATTGAGAGACTTATTGGCAGTTAACATTAAATCACCAAGAGCAATACGCACATCATATTTTTATATTTATAGTGAAAATAAGCTGTTAGATGTAATATAAAAATATGATTTTTCTATGAACAAACAATTGTTATTTAAATTTTAAAAAATAGACAAAAGTATAAAGTGAATTTCAATGATCAGCCCAAAAATATTATCAGTAGTAGGCAAAAACATTTAATTTTAACTGTAATTTAAATTTAATTTAACAAAAACTGTTTTTCTTTGAAAAAATATGTTTAGAGGTTATTTTTTGAAGTTTTTACATTTAGTCATATTTTGTACGCTTTTTGAAGAATAATTAATTAAATACCCATGTAGGTAATTTGGACGTTATACGTTTTTTTAAGGATCTTCTAAAAAAGAAAATAGGACATGAATTATTTCTTAAATAAAATTTTGTTAAATAGTTGAATTTAGAAATCTTAAAAATTAATAATGAACTTAATTTGTCAACCTCGGTGGCCCAGTAGTAAGGAACGTAACCTAGAGATAAAATGCGTTTGTGATCAAAATCTGGCAAGGTTAATATCAAATCGAAGCTTTTTCAATCTAATATTTGAAATCATGGGTTTTGTGGTATCTTTTCATGGCGAGAAGATCTCGGGTGACCTACATATAACAAAATTATAAAAAAATATTAAGCAATTCGTTCTCAGCCTATGTTTGTATTTTATGAAAATTTTGTTGAATTGTTTAATGTAGATTTTGAATTCACATAGACAATATATACATATATATATATTTACCATGTTCGCTCCCATTGTGGAGCATATCGACTCCTAATGGAGTTTATCTCAACAGAAGAGTTTCTACGAGAACTGCTTGTTACTCAGTTGCTCAACCTCACTTTTTCCAAAGAGAGTAGGAATATAAGGATAGGGCTAGGACAGGACTAGTGGTTAGCTAGTCACTCTCCATACGCCCCGTTCATAGGATAGGATGAGAAGAGGGAATTCACGACATCACATACTATGCATTCGAACAGAAATTCATAAATCGATTGAAAAAATAATTTATAAAACTGTCCGTACTGGGATTCAAACCCGTGACCTCCGTAACCGAAACCAACGACGTTGACCACACGACCACACAGGCGGCTACCTTACCTTACTTTACTTGGCTTACCTTACTTACCCTAGCCATATTTATATTTATTACATACTTAAAACTAAAAAAATACAATCAAAAATCACTAGTTATTGATACCTGTCTACGACCACACTGGCCGAAGAAATTACTTGTTTTGTATCCGTCTGTGGTTTACCAAAATTTTATCAGCTCAGCGAATGAGTGTTGTCTTCCGTGAGTCGGCGAGCTTCTACCTCTGGCCGCAAGGTGCCTCCACACCTGCCCTGGAAAACGCTTACCTCCCAATGATTCCTCTATATTGAACATCTATATCAAATTTTAGAAGGGATCAATAATTAGCTAGTATTCTACTTCACCACTATAAACATTCGTAAGATTCAACCACACAAAGAAGCATTTCGACAAAACTGAATACTTACAAACACACAACAACATATTATGGTAGATCGTTTTCATAATTCCATAATATAATTTGATGCATGCAATAATGTTATAACATCATCCAAGATAAATCGTACTATAAGTTTCATATTTTTTATATATCGACTGTGGAAAGGAATAAGGACGTAACCCAACATATCAAAATTTACAGGAGGCGAAAAAAACGTGTTTTGATGATTTTGGGTCATATGCAAATTATGAATTATACACAACCTTGAAGTGCACGGAGACTTCTAAGCTGATGTTTAATTGACGTAATCTAATATTAATTAAAGAAATTGTCTAGGAGAAACCTTTATTTCAGCCTTTTTTCTTGGTTTTAATTTTTTACAAGGCCATCTTTTTCAAACTTAAAATCTAAATTTAGATACAAATTCGGGATTTGCAGTTTGCATCCTTTTGACAGAACGTGTATCAAGTTTGATACATTGTGATTATCGAAAAAAAGCTGTTTTGAAAAAACTGTGGGTTACGTCCTTTTTCCTTTCCACAGTCGATATATATATGTGTATGTATATTTTTACACGAAGAATAATATTATATATATATACTGAATTTGTTCAAGTTTGGTCTATCAGTGGCATCAATGTATATTAATCATTATGGTAATAACAATATTTTTTTATCGATTAAAAAAAATTACCAAATCGATATTCCTCAGTTGTCCTAATGTCTGCGACGCTCAGTAAATGTTTCGTAGCACTCACTATCCGTATGCAATTATTTAATAAGTTGATATGAAATTCTATATGGTGATGAACCTGTACTATTTATAAGTAATGCACAATAAAAGAAATAATTGTATGTTAATATGTAAGTGATTTTAATCAATTTGACTAGATAGAATACGTCGGGTTCATCGACAGTGGTCAACGTCGTTGTCTTCCATGCCGGACTTCGCGGGTTCGAATCCCAGAACGAACAGCATTTTTCAATAAATTTATCGATTTTTTGTTTGAAGACATAGATGTTTGTATTTTCTAAAGTCCCCTCTCCCCACCATTCCAATATTCCATAAAATAAGATAGTGGTTAGCCAACCATTAGTCCTGTCTTAGCCATATCTTTTCTATCCCGTCTCTTTTCGAAAAAAGAGAGGTTGAACAACTAAGTAACAAGCAGTTCTCGTTGAAAAAACTTCTCTTAAGACATCCTCATTAGTAGACCATATGCTTCACATTGGAAAAGGACATCAATTAAAAAAAGTAGAATATTCAAAGATAATAAACAGTTTAATATGATTGAGATAATGCTGTTTAGATATAAAATATTATTTAAATTTTAAATGGTCAGAAGACAAGATTTTTATTCAAACATCTGTTTTTGTTTTAAACTTTACGTAAACGAATGAGTATTTTGTATTCGTTTGTGTATTTATCTGGTTCTTGTCCTTGTGCAGCGCCTTGGCTTATAAATTAAAAGATGCAATATAAAATAAATATAGTTTTATTTTGACACCACTATATTATGCGATATATTTACGTATTATTGTTAATATACAAGCAAAAATCGATATGTGGCTCAGAAAAAAAGTTGATTATGGCTGCCCTACACTTATACGTCAACACAATTTAATGTTAGTTAACAACAAATATATTCTATATCCAAGTATATAAATACTAAAACAATATAATTCAGTATTATTGATGTTAATATTTGTTCTACTACTATTCACACAAACGTTAAGATAATGGAGATGTTGGTTATTTCTTTGACCTAAGTGGTCAAGCGTCATTAATTTCTAAGACAGGGAAAATAATACCTTCTCGAGATGTTCTCTCCTTTCTCTAGCTTTAGTGATTTTACAATAGCCTCATAATTTGAGTCGGACCTTTCTCGCGCCCCTACAATTACAGGATATTCGTGTCAGATAGGGGTGGGTGGTCAATCGGCCTCTGACCTAATCTTACAGTGACGGAATAGGGTAATACTTACTAAGGTCGTGGAATATCTGAAAACATAATTGCATTTGCTCTGAAAATCAAAACCTTAATCGTTTCCCTTGAGAGGTTAGCATCCTCTGATATGCCATTGCATTTACAAGCGTCTTGAATATTGGCAGTCTTGAATGCCGAAAAATGTTAACTATTCGTACAATATGTAAACAAATACAAGGGAGGATTTTTTTTTTTGGATATCAAATTTATGGAGCTTCAAGTACTAGGACGCACCAAGGTTCTTCCAGTCTCCTTCATCGGTAAAGATTTTGAAAAATTGTAAATTGCATCTCCTTACCGTCGTTTGCAGACGGAAGGGCGCGATCACTACAGAGATAAGAAGTTCACGGGAACTCCATATGCATTATTTTGCAAATCACATTCCATATGCTTCCTCCATACTATATCCGTACATGTACATACACATGCGCATACATACATACACACATACAGTACACAAAAAACATTTAAACAAAGAGAGTCATTTTCGTGATGCTAAGTTCGTTCTAAAATTGACAATTTCAGACAACATAAGATCTATGGAGGGTCGTCGAGCAGGACTGCTCTGGGTCTAAAACGATTCTCAGGCAGTGTCTCGTCATAGTTGTGGAGATCAGAGATCGTTGGGTTAAAATGTTTTCCTACCTCGCTGTGAAACTTTTGTGATATTTCACGAACACAAGGAAGGATAGGATCAGTAATAAATAAAGCATTTTAATCGAAGACTGTTCGGATACAAATCTATTGCAGGATGAAAATAATTATTGTTATGTATTGTGGCATGAATGATGTTTGCAAATATTATGTTTTTTCGATTAGATTTATTATTTATAATATAAATAAAAATATATTAAGTAAACGTGTATTATCACAACACTTTCTTAGCATTTCTTATGTGAAAAACTCTAGATTTGTAAAAAAGCATCGAATAAAATGAATGCATTCATGTTTCTCGGCTTATCAGATTTATCAATATATTCATGCCAGGCAGAGAATTAATAAACAGTTTATTCAATGCAATGAAATGTCACTGATTTTCTTAAGTAAGTAAAATATAGTGTATTTCAGATTACTTCAAAATAAAACTACTCAGTTAGGTACATGTGTTAAGAGACCTAACATTAAATAACAATGCCGATTAAAGTAATTCAACTTATTAAACAGATTTTTAAAATAAGGAAAACCTCATCAAGATAAATGGATGAGATCTAAAGAAAATTTAAATTATTTTTTCAGCATCTAATTGTCTACGTTATTCAATATCCTTGATGCGGCACTGTACAGTTTTAACCTAAGAATATTTTATGTTGGACCAGAGGAAATGGCTTGTATGCATGCTCAGCATCTAAGACGGCACTCACAGTTTCCTGTTTCCGTTTGCAGAGGGTGTTCTTTCCTTTTCCTTTTCACTTGAGGAAGGATTAGTTCCGTTTTCCGTTTGAGTTTTGCTATTAACTAACAGTCCTAAACAAAACAATGGAGTGAAAAACAGCTATTAAATCAACGAATACTCAATAATACCATTGTAAGTCATTTAAATATTTAACTTATATTACTGTCCTTTGACTGATACAAATGCTATGTATTTTAATTTTGTAATGAAATACTATTCATTGTAGAATATGTAGAATACTTCGGATGACGGCGTGAAGCCAATATAGCTATGGACTTTAATATCGTGATTATTGTAGAGTTGAAGACTTTTCTATATATATTAGGTAACTAAGTGAATTTTTCATCATTTTGTCATGAGATCGACAAAAAAGCAAAGTCCATGTAAAATAAGGTTGAGTGTTGAGGCAAAATTACTATTACTAAGCATTATCACATATATCTCTAGAAAAATCTTATGTAGTCAAAAAAACACTCACATTAGTACCACCATATAAATGTAAAATGTTATTTATTTATTGATGGCAACAAACGAAAATTTATATTTATAAATGTAATAAAAACGTTATAAAATAAAGATAAAATAGCAACATTAATATTATAATTTAAGTAACTAGTCTAGTTTTTTTTGACACATTAAAATATGAAATATGAAACGAATTAAGATATTTTATATAATTCTTGTGCAACATTCACTTTTAATTAGTGCTCTGCCATTATGCTTATTAGCTCACAACAAATAATAAAAAAAACTATTTCTTAGCTGAAGTCGTCGTTGTTCTATCTATACTTATGTAGCGGATTTCATTTCTCCTTTTCTCATTTGAGCACTGTTCATTTCATTTCATTACTACCAGATGACAGCTGAAGAAAATTACACCCGTCTATCTATTATTGTAATTCTTCGGATCATATTGAAATCAGTGGTGCTTGAAAGCCTGCGTCACTTGACTCGGATTTGAAGGAATTGGTTATGGTGCGTCCCTGCTGTGGATTGCAGGTGCGACAGGTGATTTCGGATTATTTTGCCAACCGTGTCGACAAACAGGCAGGTAGATGACAATAATTGTCGCGCAAGACGTAGAATACTTATCGCACGTGCACACGCGGCAGCTGTTAGAAGCCAGGAACTGTGACCGTGGCACCAACAGCCAATGGATGGACTTTTTGGTCTTTATTGCACTTTTTGACATTTGTATATTTTCACAAACATATATTTTCCCAATCTCTTTGAAGCACAAAAAGAGGATTTGTAGATAAAATTTGATTGATTGAAAATTAAACGTCAAAAAAATGTGTATGCTAACAAGTGAATTATAACCGCTTAGATAAGTCATTTAATGTAATTTGAATGAATTATTAACTTTATAAGCACTTTTAGGGTGTTCACTGTCAATACTTGGTGGAAAGGCATTATATTAATAAAAACAAAATATTCTCAATATAAATTGAAATGAAGATTTTTTTTTCAATTATATGTTAGAGGTGTTAAAACATTTTAATTTTGTGTAATTATAGAATCACCTATACTGTAATTTGTAAATTCTTTTCAATGTCAATAGTTGTTTACACCTTTTCATTTCAATTAATTTTTTTATAAATAGCACTGTTTATGTATATTTCTTACCAGTTGACAATGCTCGCAATGAGCGAAACTATTTCTGATTTTTTAATAAAGTGGAATAAAGTACAGGACTATTGTGTTTTTATTAATTTTATAAGCAATATGTACTGACTGCTGACATATTCAGTAGATTTATTATATTAATTAGTATGTAGTTAAGTTATTCATTAATCATTAAACACAAGTATCAATTTTGTTTTTGTTTTTAACATAATCTCAATAAAAAAATGTTTTTTTAATTTATACATTTTTGATGACCATTCAATAATACAGCCTGAGCTTAGGCTTTGCTTTAAGTGGGGGCCGTTTTACGTATGTTGATAAGATTCCATTTAGGTTTGTGTTTTACTTTATTTTTTATTTGACAGATAACAAGACGATGCCCGTGCATCCATGACATTCAGATGATCTTATTTTTTTCAATGGCGCTTGAATAATATTAAATATATTGACCCATCAAACTAAACACTAAGCTCGTACGATCAAAAGCGTTTTGTCAAACAAGAATTAACGAGGGATTTAAATAAGCCACAAAACGTTTTATATTTTTTGTTGTTCTATTTATTAATATAAAATAAGTCTCTTTTATGAATTATCTGTAGTGTCTTTAGTCCATATTTAGTGACGATTAAATATAACTCGAAGATACACATTACTATATACTTTAGTAGTTTAATATTTGACTAGTGTTAGTTATCATGAATACAATTGATGTTTTAGTCTCCTAGTCCATACAACCACAGCTCGCATAAAGAGTTGCCTAAATATAATTTCTGAGAAGAAAACTGTTTTCATCAAAACTCGGCACTAATTTTTTTATATGTATGTAGTAACATGAAATTAAAACACTATTTGATTTCATACATCTAAGCTTTATCATAATTTAAAATACAAATTAAAAAGTGTTTAATTAAATTTTGTAGAACGAAATGTGAGATCATATTATATAGCATAGGTGGCTTAGATGTCGACCGCGTAGTCATTCCTAGTCGCCCGCGAGATACATTGAAACAAGAATCGACATATTTGTTTGCATAGATGCAGAGGTCTTTATTTATTGCCCGTATTAAAATAACTTAATATAAAATAGGCTATATAAAAATAAATTGGCTTTGAACTACTGCCCTTCTTATGATTATTTAACTACTTAACACATACGGTGTGAGTAGACCGCCACCACTAAATTCAATAGATGGTCGCCCGCAGCAATCAAATGTTTGGCAAGCCATGCTATAATAGCTATGTATTTCAAAAAAAATGAAAATCAAATCGCGATATAAATATAATGCAGGAAATTTTTTTAGATTACGTTTTTTTTTTATTTTTCTACTCTTGAAAATCAGATAATCAAGAGTACATTTCTAAGTAAAATTTTGTTAATGATTCTTGTAAAATATTATTAGGCCTGGGGGGGGGGGGAGCAAACGCCTCCGGCTGCTTTTTTCAATTTGCTGCTACAGGCTGTTGCGCGTTACGCATATTCATAACTAGTTTCTAATTAGTGATAATTATCTTAATAAAACATAAGCACTGTAATGAAAAATTGATTATTTGTTTTCTGGCAAACGTTATGAATAAATAGATGGAGAATCTTTATGCATTTGATCAGTAAATTTCATGATAGCCATCGATAACATTTTTTTTTTTTTTTGTTATTTTTATTTAAATCCGCTGTAAACGTGAAACATATTAAATTCTAACGGAGATAACCTATAAATGTATTTTGATGAATTTCAATCAATTTAACCTTAAAAATTAGAGCGGATAAAAAAGAAGGATTAGGTTAGGGAAGGACTAATTATGTGTTCATCTAGACCAGGGGTTCCCAACCCTTTTCACTACATTCCCCCCTTACACCATTGTTCAGAATAGAATTCCTCTCCTACACAAGATAATTTTACTTAAAACGTATACATATACGTAGATTTGTACTCTTTTTATTAATATGAAGGTATTCATATGTATACAATTATAAATTTATTGAGAAGATTTTTTACTAACTTAATTACTGAAATTACCGAAAAATATTTCAATTAACAAAAACCAGTTGTACATGTGAAATGATAATATGAAAAAAAAATGATGAATATGTCATGTTGCTTTTAAAATAATCTTTTTAAAGAACCATACAAAAAAAACAAGAACTTAGTGATTCAACGATTCCTCCGATGGGACTCTGAAATTTCTTAATGGTTGAGTACCTCTGATCTACTTGCTTCTTTTAGCATGGTACAGAATAAAAAGATTGGAAAAATAATAACCATCAATTTACCGAATTCCCTAAATGAAAAATTCTGGGACCTTTTTTTTTAGCTCTTGCTCAACATTTTATTGCGCTATAAAAAGCAGTACTTTTTGTGAGGCAATGATTTTTTAAAGTTTCAAGCTACTGCTTTGAAACTCACTGCATGGATATTTAATATTATTAAAGTATGAAAAAATATTTTACTCCTCCATTTATGCACCCTCTTATGGTTTGCGCCCTGGTAGGTTGCCTATTTCAGATGTATGGTGGCGCCGGCCCTGTTGTTGATGTTTTTACGAATTCCAACTTTCAAGTGTACATATCTCAAGTTCTAGATACTCTATCAATAAAAACATAAAACTTCAGCGTCTACAAAGAAGCGATAACTGTTTTTCTTAGTTGGGAAATCCCACTAGCACTAGATTCTAAGTATAATTTAAGTTTGCTCAAGTTTTTGAAAAGATTTTCGATCCCGTTATTTTTTTTATTTATTTCCAATATACCTAGAAATAAAAAAAAAATGAATAGCTTACTGTCACTGTAGTAAATGACATGGCGGGAGATTTTGTTGTCGAGGAATCAACATCAAAGCTTAATCATGTACCTAAATATAGATACGAACTCACCTAATCCGATTATAATGAAGATAGCGTCAATGAAAAATCACTGTACTGTGACTATAGACTATGGTAACACTGGGATTACAGAAAGATGATAAAGGCTTCTATGTTTTCAATATTTTTAAATCACCAAAAAACAATGGGTCAGATTTATATACATAATCATCAAAATAAAGAATGATTATCTAATATTTTTAAACAACAAAAAAGTTTCAATTAATGCAGTATTTGATCGAATTCAAAATACACAGATTCAAATAAAAGAATCGAAATCGCTTTGCTAAAAGATTTTGGTCTATTGAAATGTGAGGATTTTTTTGTGTTTATCATAATTAAATTATAATTTCGTTTCAGGACGATCAATTCTATATTAATTGTTTTTCGATGATTTGAACGAAAATAAACTATGCATGTCATTTAAGCTTTTCTTAGAAGGAAGATAATAGTTGGAGCTTGCTATTTTTATTTCATTTATATAATATTATCTGCAAATCAGCAAAGCAAGAGATACATAGTATGCTCCTTCAATGAAGACGGGAGTAAAAGCCTCATGCCATTTTCAAATAACATTACTGATACGAACTTCCACAAATAACGTTAAAAATGTATTTTTTGTGGATTTCAATGAAAAAATATTATTTTTAATAAATATTGTACACTACGTGATATTTTTAGAGGTTTTTTTTTCGAAAAAGGAGATTTAACACTTGTTTCAGTGACAGCCAATTTGACAAGCTGATTTGGGTTCAGTTTGGTTTGCCATTTCAGGAATTAAAGCCTTTTGACCATCGTGTACGTCGTTAGCTTACCTCCTCATTTTTACGATAAAATTTTGCTTAGCAATATATTAATAGGATAAAGTAACTTATTATTCATAAATGATATATAGACTGTGTTTTGCAATATAAATGTGAAATTAAAAATATTTTTATTTAATTCAAGTCATTTAAGAATACAAAATATGACTACTTATACAAGGTAATGCAGAGGTTGCCTGCAAATTTTATCGCAAATACAATGTTAAACTAACCTGAATGTAGATGTCAGATAAAACGAAAAATAGTCGGACTGGAATGCAACTCGTATTTTTTTTTATCCTTTTATTCTTAAATGTTAAACAATAATCAATCAATTGTTTTTTTAGGATATTAAAAACAGATTTTTGGATTGTCAATAAATAGTTAATCATCACTTACCAACAATTGTGCACATTTTTGGTGTGGATAACTGAAATCTTATTGAAAAGTAATAATGTTTTTATGGGTAATATGGCAGTTTGTGAAGTGGAGTTACTTACTTTGATCTATGACAAAGAAATTTCTTTCTGTGAAATTTTTATTTTTCCTTCGTAGCAAGTTAGATATAAATCTTTCAATAAATAAACGCATGATTCGTCTCGATTTGCAGATAAGCACAAAGCCACATGGCATCATTTCGGTAAATGGGAAAAGTCATGGACACGAACGAGTCCCGGCGAGTTGGCTGTAGAAGCCTCCGTTTTATTTCTTCGCGGCGTCACGCGCCTTCCTTTGTCCACCGCCCATTGTGCGATGCGTGGGAACCGCCGCCCGAATTACTCCGCGGAGTATCTACGTGCCGCCTCTGCGATTCCCCGCCTATGTCCAGCACCCGCCTACCCGCTGAGCGTGCACTGGTTCTGCTATATTAAAGAAATTTAAGAGCGGTGCACAGAAACACTTCATTATTTAATATTATATAATTATGTCGTTTACCGATATTTATAATTTGAAAGTGAAAATACATTATGAATCTGTCACAAGAAATCTTGTCAAATATTGCGCAGTGGTGACTTGACATTTGCACGTGTCATTCTGGTAGTCAATTTTAAGCCAGCTGCACTATTTTATAGTTAAAACTATTAATATTTGACATTATTCGTAAATGATAGACTCTATGTGTAAAATTAAGTAAAGTCCAAGGTAATAAATAGGCTTTCAGCTTTCAACTTCCAACGTTCAACATAAATTAGAATCTAAATTACACAGACGTAAATAGTTTAATTTTCATTGTCCGCATTTAGAAGATCAATACAATACGATTAGATGGGTGGAATATAATGAAAATATAACAGAAACTCTATGCATGTGAACACATGTTCAATCATCGATTGCAAAATTATTGATGAAAGTATCTGTATGTTAAATCGAGCCTTTTAATTAATAACACAACCGAATATGGCGAACTATATTAGCGGACATTTTCTTTTGACAATGAATCCGTTTGTTTTGCAACATTGCTAGAGTTGGAAAAATATTTATTATTTATACATAAATATCACTATAAATACATTTAAAAATACACTTTAAAATTTAATAGCAATCAATCGAGTGGTATTATGTTAAAATAAACATTTGCAATTTAGAAAAGAAAGTACTTTTTTTATTGCGTTCCGAATCGAGTGGTCAATTATCACTACTTCAATTGTCAGTTCTTGTTGACGACATAACAATAAAATAAAAATAAGAACCCCGAACACTTTGGATAAGTAAATAAATTAACTGAAATTTAAGTATTGATCGTTGAATAGAATCTCGGTAAAATTATTTAAAATACATTGCACGATTTTAGCAAGGTGGACTATATTTTATTAAAACTATATATCTGCATTTTTTTTTACTGTATGTAACCTTTCTAGTGGCGCATTAACCTATAGGCCAATGAGGCGCGTGTATGAGGCCTCCAAATATTAGGGGCCTCAAAACTAGCTAATATTTTATAATGCATATACTTTTTTTCCAGGTTTTAATTTGTTTAATTTTAATATTTTATTTTATTTACGTTATCCAAAAAACTGGGTCTCCAAATTTTATTGCGCCTAGAACCTTTCATGTGATTAATCCGCCGCTGATCCTTTCGTTAATTTTATATTTCATATTATGTAACATATAGTAAAGCCGCTGTTTACAAGTACTCACATACTTTATGAGTAGGTGCCGAGACTGCTGAGGTTACAATTTCAACTTGAAAAGCATCACTGATATCAGAATAATTGTGAAGTGCTTGCTCAAAGTCAAAAGTTTTCAAATATAGTCTCGACCAAATAGCAGCGAGTCTCGAGATTGCGCCAAGATGTGCCATGTCACCGGAGCAATTAGCGAAATAGCAGTGAGTGGAGGTCTTCGTAGGGCGGGGACCGCAGAAATAGCAGAAATGGCTGATCTGATCAATTATGTATGCCTTCGACTTTGCACTTTCAGAGTGACGAACAAAATTCAGCCGAACTGTGAATAAACCACCAACCACCTCTGAACTGCCACCCCTCCACCCGAATGTGTTCAGTTTTACTCAAATATGTATAGTTTAGTTTTAATTTATTCAATTGATTGACAAAACCGAAGTGGTTATGTGACTCAATATAATCCTGTGAATAATAGAGTTTTAATGAAAAAGTCAAACAATAATATAATATTTTCAATTAAGTAAAAATCAGTTACACAAAATATATGTATGTGTCATACTAGCTGATCTGACGATAGTGTGATGCTGTTATATCTAAATATCTTTAAAATTCAAGGAAATTTATTGATTGAATTAGCATTTACTTGGTAGAACTTTATTGTAATACGGTGAAAAAATAGCAAAGCTTTTTAGTCAGGGATGGGCTGGAGGGAGCTCGGAGGGGATCGCACGAGCCCCTTGTTAAATTTAGACGCGGCCGGCGAGCCCCTTGTTAAGATAAGAAAATCATTCGTCTTACATCAAATCATCACATAACTGCAATTTCTGTAGATGGTTAAATTTGAAAATTAGTTGTCCCTTCATATTTTCATGCAGCGTTGTGGGCTTCCGTGTCGGACCTCACGGGCTCGACTCCCAGTACGAAACAGCATTTTTTCGATCGATTTATCTATTTTCTGTTCGAAGGCATGGGTGTTTGTGATGTCTTAATATTGCCTTCCACTCTTCCGATCCTTCAATTCAACTGGGCGCTACTATTAATTAATCACTAGTTCTGTCTTATCCTTATCATTTTATTCCAACTCCCTCTTTGGAAAAGAGAGGTTAAGCGACTAAATAACAAGCAGTTCTCGTATAAAAATAACTTTTGTTGAGATAACTTCATTAGGAGGTCATATTCTCAAAATTGGGAGCGGACATGGATAAAAAAATGAATAACATTTACCGAGCCCCTTGTTAGGATATTGGCAGCCCACCGCTGTTTTTAGTTCTACAAAAATATATTATATATGGATGATAGCTATTTCGGCTTATGCCTTCATCAGAGCTATATTTAAACATACATCAACCTAGCTATATATGTTACTTATAATGGCTTAGAAGAAATACACAACATACTCGTATATGATGTATAAATATTATAATGATATTTTTTCTCCTTTTTTCAAGAAAACATACTTTCATTATATATGCAAATGCCAATTTAATTTTCTGTTTAATGTTTTGATAAAAGAATTGAAAATTCAAGATTATCGGAACCTGGAACTCTGTATTTCGGTTATTTTTTTTAACACCAAAATACCGGACATGAAATTATTTTAAGCCGGAATTTTGGTGTTTAAAATTAAGTAAATGTTTATTTAAATTGTAAATGGCATTTGAAATTAAGAGTTTAAGGAGTGTCAGGAACATATAAACGTCTTGCGCTTATCATGAATTCATAACTTAACATAAGGCAACCAATTCATAAAAAAGGTACACAATTAATTGGTATATTTAATATTATCAAGAGCATTTGAACTTACTTGAACCTACCTAATTTATACTAAAAATGACTCAGTTTAACAAAACTGTTACACAAAGGATAATCTTACTTCACCCCAAGGCTCAAGGTATTCAGCAGCAAATAGAATTTTGAGAAAAATAGGGATGAAAGAAATACTTTCGGTCTTGCGGCATCTTGAGTGGCTTGACCAATGCAACTTATCTTCATTCTAAGAACTACTGGTTGGAACCAGATAGTTTAAATAAAAACGTTTGTTTAACAAAATATTGTCTTTAAAAATTATTCGGTGACGTAATCGATTTTTTTAGAAATAATTCTTACATCTGTTAAGTAGCACCAAATTGAATTTTCAATTCGTGTCATCACATAATTTATTTTGGCTTATTTCTATTATGTATCATAAAGTCTTGTAAAATTATTTAAAATTCATTATAAAAATACTTATGGACTGTCATCCTATCGCCTAAATTAAAAAATATGGATTGGTAAAAAATTGATTTAAATTTTTATCATACAGAGCAACAAAAACAGTTTAAAAATTCAGCACAATAATTTTTATGAAAGAAAACCTACAGCACTAGATATTGAGAAAGTTTTCTCGTTGTAGCGGAGTGGTCAACGTCGATGTTTTCGGTTGTGGGGTTCACGGGTTCTAATCCTACTACTACTTGTTTCAAAACATGATTTTTCTCAAAAGATTTGTGATCAATATGGTTTGAATGTCTGTAATATCCTAATTTTTCCATTACATAAAAAAAACGGGGACGATTAGCATAACACTTACCCTGACATAGCTCTTAGCTCTTTTTCTTTCTCCTTTCTCTTTCTGAAAAGGTGATGATATTGAGCAACTGAGTAGTAGTAACCTGTTCTAGTAGAAAAATAATTATAAGGACATTTAAGAGTTCATATTATATTTTACATTTCGGAGCGAACATGAATACAAAGATAACGTGAGAAAGTTTAACCGAAAATAACTCCGAAACATCATTCTTTCGTATATTGATATGCTTATTAATACTAAATTAATATCACATTAAAATTTTGAGCATAATTTAGATAATACAGACCCAAATTATCCATTTACAATTAAATATGGTGGAATCATAATTTATTCTGTATGTAAGTAATATGTGTATCTAATAAAGTTTCTAAAATATTACGTAATCGAATATCATTTTTATTATATTGACATTTAGTTGTTATTGAAATGATGGGCATGACGGTACTACTAATTGTAAAAAATGCATAATATATTTTAAAAAACTTCCGGGTACCTACGGTGTCCAGACGTTTAGGATTATTTTGTAAGCAGACCAGGTCAAATCAAAATTTCACGTCGTGTACCTTTGATTTGTCACCAAAAATCTCGCGCTTTGGGCTACACTTTAAAAAAAACCTGTTCATCTGTTGTTATACGGTTTTTGTAGACTTTTCACCGAGCAGTGATGTGTTTCCTGAATAACATATTTGAAAAATAATCCGAATTGAAGTTGCATTATATTATTTTCGGCAATTAAAGTAACGCAAGGACCGTTGAAGAGTGGTCAACAACATTGAATTCGGTTGAGGTGCTTACGGGTTTGTTTCCCAGTACGGACAGTTTCGTAAATTGATTTTTCAAACGATTTGTGGATTTATGATCGAAAGAAAACCTAAAATTCCTTCCCACTTTTCCGATTCTAAAAATCGGATGTATTAAATCGGTTTGCCTACTACTAGTTATGTCCTAGTAAGAGTGGTTGAGCAACTGAGTAACAAGCAATTCTCGTAAAAAATCTATTGAGATTTGCTTCATTTTTTTAAAACCATGTCCGCTCCCAATATGAAGCATATGGCCTCTCAACAGATTTTATTTTTACGAGAACTATTTGTTACTCAGAGAGTAGAAATAAAAGGACTAGGACAGAACTAGTGGTTGGATAATCGATTTAGCTACACCCGTTTTAGGATAGGACGAATGTGAGAGAAAGACATCACATACATCTATGCTTCTAGACAGAAGTACATAAACCGATTTAAAAAATCAATTTATATAATATTTGCTCTATTAGAAGTTTATTATATGTTTCATATTGTGATACTGGTTAAAAATTAATCTTTCGTTGGAAATCGTTTTGTTCTCGACAAAAATAAAAGTTTTGATAAATCTTTTTTAATAAATTTATAATTTTCTACTTCTTAAAAATTACTTCGCCCCTGTAGTATTCACTCATAACTTTCCTCCGCTAATTAAATGAAAGATTTTTATGATTTTTCTTAAAAATATTTATTGAAAACTCAACTGAAAGTAACATAGCTCATGTCTTTTAAGTTATACACTATTTAAGAAAAAGCCGAAGAATGTTTGGGAACTCGTCCCGTGGAGTGACTTGTCAAACTGTGACAAAAGGAACACAAAATTGACGAATTCGCTTGAAAACGACAAAAAATGGAACTGAGCAGGCGTCAATCACCTTTATTTCACACCTGATAAAATAATAATAAATCTTCTAAATAATAAACAAAAAAACATATAATATGTAATAAATTACAGTGAAGCTTTTTAATAATTTCAAGTGTTTAGTTGAATTGCGATACATTATATCAGGGTTTCTCAAACATTTTCTGGAATGGAACATTTTGCAAGTCCGGAAAATATAATGGAACACTTGGCTGAATTTTTAAGATTTTTTAAACTGTGTTGCAGCGTATAAATCCATTCCATTTTTTTTTTGAAACACCTACTCTGGCATTGTTTGGGAAACCCTGCATTATATAATGAAGTCCGCTCTAAAAAAATGTGATTTTAAATAGCTACAGTCAAAAGTGGCACCACTATATAAAACTAAGCCTAAACAAATAATTAAAGTTGTGCTTTAAGCTCAGTTCGGAGTCAAACTCGTCTTATTTCTTAATAACGGCTCCACACAGGGGTGGCCTGATAGGTGCTCGCGCGAGCCTTTTGTTATTTTAGAGAAAACAATATTCTCAGATCAAATTAGAATATAACTGCAATTTCTGACTTATATATTATCTACGACAGTTTCAGTATACACAGTAGTACATTTTTAGCCATTTACATTGATAAGTTTACGGTAAATTGCATATTGTTACATATTCTAAGTGTATTAAGTAACAATCGATTGCTTATTCAAGTATTGCATATAATTACATAGGAGTGACAAAACAGTTTACTCCTTCCCTAGAACACCGAGAATTGCTTTGAGATTAAACGAGCCCCTTGTTAACCTATTGTTAGCCCGCCGCTGGGTCCACAGCCTTGCTCATAGCACAATATGTATATATATATCTATACATTCATTAAGTTATGACCGGTTTGTAAGATTTTATATTTTATACATTAAGCTCTGCGTTTGATTCTTAGGCTTGTTTCTCAATAAAATTGAAATGACATTATCCGATGTCCTAGGTTTATAAAAATATGCAGTAACTTAATACTATTTAAAATTATTCATTAGTATTGTAAAAATACGTCATATCAGCGGTGGATTGCCAGTACGTTAACAAGGAGCTCGCTTAATTTCAAAGGAATTCTCGGTGTTCTGGGGAAGGAGTGAATATTAGTATCATTCACTTGAATAAGCAATCGATTGTTACTTAATACACTTAGAATATGTAACAATATGCAATTACCTGTAAACTTATCAATCTAAGCCGCTAAAAATGTTTTGCTTTGTATATACTAAAGCTGTCTTAGATAATGTATAAGTCAGAGAATAATTTTTTTCTCTTAGCAAAGGATTCTTAACAAGAAGTTAACAAGGGTCTCGCCGGCTTTAGTAGAATTTAACAAGGGGCTTGCGCGAGCCCCTCCAGCTTACCTCTGCGTCATATGACGTCGAAAGATTAAAAAAATACACTGTTTTAACTATTGACTTACTTGACCGGCCAGGTAGCCAGAGTTTTAGTTTTATAACTCGTGGATCACTATGTCAATAATTTTGAATCTTGAAAATTTTGAAAAAAGAATGTGGAATTAATTATACCCACCAAAGTTTTCATATGACTGTCGTAGCATTTCGAAAGATTCAAATCTCCCATGCCTCATTCATCCAATATAAAAGATACAACTCAATAAGTTTTCACATCTCTTTCTAAAGCATGTTGAAAGCTGAGAAAAAAGATTTCGAGAAGAAAAAGCTCGGTTATGCTTTAACAATTAATTTGTCACCCACGATATGCCATTATTATTGTTGTTTAGTGAAGATTATTATGGCATGTTGCAAAATATTGGATTAGGAAAAGATTTTATTGTTGGGGGCTACTTGGGTGAGATCTTTGGGCGTCGTGCTTTGTATCATAAATTGTACCTGCAAGCGCCTTGTGTTTTTTTTTTGTTGGGGATTGAGATTCCTTCAAACAAATAATACCCTAGTACAATTCAGGTAATCCAATTAGTTACAAAAGAATCTTGGTATTTGTTTTTACACTGTGTAATAACGATTGATGGAATTCATTTATAGAGAGATTTAATAAATTGAATTATGAGTTTAATGACATATAATATGTCTGTTATCTTTTTTTTTCTTTTTTCTGTATATCTTAATGTGTTCGTTGTCAATTCTTTGCTATAAAGTATAACATCTTAAAAATATATTTATATTAGGATCAGTACTGGTTTCACTCATCGCGAACATCAAACAGCAAAATGTTTGCATTGAACGAAACCGGTCCTGATCTTAATAAATAGTATAGAATAAGTAAAAAATTGTTTGATTATTATTTATTTTTAATCTTTACGTTTATTGCAAATTTATTTAAGTGGCACAGAGGGTGCTTGATTAAGAGTAAGATTTATGTTCCACCGCGTAACTTAATTCGAATGTGTACATTATCAGCATCGTTAGGGTTAAGAATTAGAATACCAAACATAATTATTGCATTGATTATAAAATTGTTGTAGGGTCCATGGATCAGTGGTCTTGGCTTCCATACCCGACCTCACGGGTTTGAATCCCAGTAAGAACGGCATTAATCGAACTGTTCGAAGGCATAGATGTTTGTGCTGTCTAAAAATTCCCTCTCCACCATTCCAGTATAATATAACGCGATGTGGCGTGAGTGATTAGCCAACCACTAGTCCTGTCCTGCCTTTCTATCCCTACTATTCTTATCGAAAAAGAGAGGTTGCGCTACTTAGTAACAATCCGTTCTCGTAGAAAAACTTATGTTAATTATATCCAATGTTATTAACGCTAGAATATTGAATCGATATTTTTTATGTTATTGTGGTAGATAATTTACAATCTTGAAGGCTCCGTTCTGGCCATATGTTCTGATAGGCGTCGGAAATTGCAAAATATAATAATATTAAGCGTCCGTTATTGAAATTAAATTAAATATGCACTCTTTACGATTGTATAATTGATTGATTTTTTAAAACAGTAACCCGTCTTGGATGCATTTGGGTAAATTATGGTGACTGATGTTTTAACTTATTCTGAGTAGCTCTTTCTTGGTTAAATAATTTTGAGTGGTAAAGTTCATCTACAGATTTATTGCAAAATTGTCTCGCCAAACTATCTAATAAAGAATTCAGACCGCTGCTTTAAAGTGGTGGGGACACACAATATATTATGTGGAGAGTGGGGGGTGAGTCGGCGATCAACGCGCGTCTCTCTTTGTACCATATCTGACTTTGCGAAACATTGCCTTGTTTTACCCTTTTTACTTCGACCCGTCAGAGCGTCTGAAGGGTTTGGGTTTCAAATCCTCTCTTGGCAGGTTAGCGACGCGATTAATATTTTATCAGGCAAGTCGTGAACAGGGCTTGCGAGGCGAGGCGACCCTGCCAACGGAAGCTTTCGCCGAAGGATCTCGTGCAAAAAATAAATGTTAACTGTCTCTTGGATTTAAATGTATTTATCCGTACGGTCTGCAGAGATAATATACATAATGGAAATTCGATGCTTTCTTTTTATTTTGTTACATTTTAATCTAGGTGCCATTCTAAATGCTTGTTATTCTCAGCGACATAACATTTGTTTAAGTAATCACATACTGGAGGAAAATGTTCTAATCCTTTAATACGTACAATTATGTCACTGAATGAATTAATTCTATTAACCGTTTGAATACCGCGCAAATAAATCATTAATATGTCTCGGCGATACTGCGTGTTTTTGAGAAAAATAATTTTGACTAATATACACTCGAATTCGATATTTTAAAAATCTATATTGACGCAGTATAAATAGCACTACACATATTCATAAAAATATTGATTATATTCTATTAGAATACCAAGTATTTGATTTTTTAAATGTCTTGGACATCCGCGTTCGCTTGCATATGTTCCGGATACCTGTGTCCGCTTGGTATTCAAGTGGTTAACAAAGTGTAACTTTTATTATTACGGCATATTAGATTTGTTCTATGCAGCGACGCGCTGCCAATACGTTAACAAGGGGCTCGCTTAATCTCGAAGCAATTTTTAGTGTTCTGAGGAAGGAGTGAATTTTCTTATCGCTCCTATGTAATTATATGCAATACTTAAATAAGCAATCGATTTTTACTTAAAACACGTATAATATGTAACAATATGCAATTTACCGTAAATTTATCAATGTAAATAGCTAAAAATGTATTATTGTGTGTACTGAAGCTGTCGTAGATAATATATAAATTAGAAATTGCATTTGTAAACCAATTCGATTTGAGAATATTTTTCTTTTTGTTAACAAGGGGCTCGCCGACCTCAGTAAAATTCAGCAAGGGGCTCGCGCGAACCCCTGCGAGCCCCCTCCAGCCCACCCCTGGTCCAATGTATTATTCTTATTACATATTCTCAAAAAGTGGAAACAGAGAATTGTATGCAAGAAACTGTGTTCCATTATTTATCATAAAATATGTGCAAAAGATTTTTGTTGCACAAATTAATGAGACATTGTTTGCTAAAAAGCTGAAACTAAAAAAAATATCGTAAGAACATAACAGATTTGGAATTGATTTGTTGATTAGTGCTCGTTAAGTTGTGTGTAATTTATTGTTTACCGCCTTTCAAATTTCGCTTGTTATGTCACTGTTTTGATTGCTTTTGTGATTTTTCTACTTTCACTGTGTAGTTAATGCAACTGTTCACTCAGATCTACATTCTATAATCGCTTATCAATATATTGTATAAAGTGGTAGAGCTAAATTAAATTTCGTTGTGCTGATTAAATTCTTATATGTATTTTTTGACAGAAATTTTCAAAAGCAAAGGCAACAATCTACCACGGAAGCCATTATGAGAAAAACGTAAAATACTGAAAAAAGAACTTCTAATTAGTTTAACATGTTTAAATCTAAGTGTTAAAACATGTTTTTTTTTCACTTGGTTCTTTAAAGGTTAGTAAGATATCGGAAGTATTTTTAGCACCATAGGGGAAGTGTTAATGTATGTATGATAAACCTTAGAGTGGAATATTGTGATTCACAATGAATTCGTCAAATTTGCAAAACGATTTTCTACGAAGAAAAAAAAATGTCTGCTGCAGCGGCGGGCTTCCAATATCTTAACAAGGGGCTTGGTCAATCGTATTCATTTTTTTTATCTATCCCTGTCCGCTCCCAATGCCGATCATATGGCCTCTTAATGAAGGTATCTCAACCAAAGTTTTTTTCATAGGATCGGAAGAGTAGGGGAGATTTTTTAGACATCACAAACACCCATACCTTTCGAACAGAAAATCGATCGAAAAGATGCTCTTTCGGTCTGGGACTCAAACCCATAATGCTTAGTGAAAAAAATAAGGGGTAACTATGTCTTGTTAATAATAAAAATTAAACCATCCATATAAATTGCAGTTATATGTTGATTTGATCTAAGACGAATGATTTTCTTATCTTAACAAGGGGCACGCTGGCCGCGCTGAAATTTAACAAGGGGCTCGCCCGAGCCCCCTCCAGCCCACCCCTGGTCTACTGAGATATCACTTCACAAGCTGAAGAATTTTAGCTCTTTGATTCTGCATCATTAGATTGAAAATTTTATTTTGTCAATATTGCTATCTTTGCTTCTAGCCCCCCCCCCTTATTTGATGGATGCTTAAGTAAAATATTTGTCATTCACTTACTGTTTTACTAAAAGAAAAAAATAAATTTAAAATGTGTAAGTAAAGTAACAAAGAAAATAATTAAAAAAAAATAACCGGTAGGTAGTTACATACAGTTTGAATTGAATTGAGTTTATGGTAAATAACAAAAACGTCTTTATTTACCCCAGTGACAAAATACTGGGCAATGTATGATTACCATACGATTGTTTGTCAGGCCACCCACGGCAGGGGCGCAACGGACCCCCAACCGTCTTTCTGGCCTCCGAGTGCCCGAAGAGCATTAACCCCCCTGTGCGATACTACAATGCGCCCTCGATTTACCATTTCCTTTTATTTCACATGCCTATTTTTGTTTATACAATGATATATGTGTATCGAGAAATGTTTACCCATGTAGCAGATTGGCGTGTCCACTCAAGTTGAACTCGTAGACTGATTTATTATTTTATTTAAAACTAGCTGGCCCGACGAACTTCGTACCGCCTCAGAATCAATAAATGTTGTGTTGGCTAAATTAAATTCAGTTGAATGAATACTCAAAATGAATTAAGTTCAATAATTGTTCAAAATTCAAAATGAAAAGTATTTAAATTACATTGATGTTATTCACGTGGTACAGTCGTTAGATTTAAAGTAATGCAGTAGATCAACGATTTGATTTTGAATTGTGAAGTTTAAATGATCCATATGTTTTTTCTTAGCCCCAAGAATTGCTCGTTCACTCGACCAATTGCGATTTTTGTGATTAGATGTTTGGGAACATTTTGTTGATGAAGCCGTCCTTCGTTGAGACGAAATTGCAAAAATTCGGTGGAATCGAAATCAATCCGTTCGATTCGTCAACAGGAACACGGCCGTTACAGATAGTCAGCAAATGCTTGGAGAAATCTGCGGCAGATGGTCGTTTAGAAATACAACTCGCATGTTTGTCGTTAGCTGAAGTTTCTTCAGATAGTGCCACAGAGTCGATGTTTTAAGGCAAGCGTTTATTTCATCGGCATCGGTCGATCTTGAAATGACTGGTAGTATTTGGCGAAAATCGCCAGATAGTAGAATCATTGCGCCTCCAAAACATTTTGAGTCATTGCGCTGATCTTTCATAGTTCAGTTGAGTGCTTCCAATGCGGAGGAAAAATAAGCCACCATTTCCCTCATCAATTGCCTTCATTAAAGTATCGTACACTTTCTGTTGGGGGTTCAACAAAGGTACATTCGTTCGAAGTGATTGGTTCAATGCATCTCGATCATATTCATGTTTACGTTCCGATTCTCGATTGTAAGCGTCGTTCATTCTTTGATCTGGCGACGCATCATGCAGCGCATGAGGTAACACATATCTTCGATCAAAAGCAACGCCTGGTTATGTATCTCCTCATTCACCTCGAGATCGGGATTCCCTGAACTAACGCGAATTTGGTGTAAAGTGTCTTCGGACATGTCATTCTTGTACTTGTTCCACAGTTCTCGTAGATTCAATGGGAAGCATATCAAAATAATGATAGCAAATAATGTGCGTATCTGACTTGGAGATGCAGAAACAATTGCTTCAGCGATTGTCATGTCCCAATGAGTATAGTTTTTAAGCAAATTGAGCTATTGACATGCAGCACAAAATGTTGGGCATACTACGCCATTGACAGTTCGAAGTGATTCAATGATGTCGACCCGAAGGGAATTATTGGTTTTTTTTTCAGATTTTTCATGTTCACAGAACTGAAAGACCCTTAGAAAACCATTCCAAGCACTCTTACGAATTGGTTTAGAAGTACTTGGCATAGCTAGTACCTCTTTATTTCACTGTATTTTAAATAATAAAATTACATCTTCACAATGTTGACAAACGACTACTTTGTTTGACAGTAACTGTCAAACAAAGGCCGTTGCTAAGGAATGTGTTGGTCTAGGATAAATTTGTTCTCAATGCATGTCACCAACATAGTGACAGGGATCTTTTCAAAATTATTCAAATAATACTTTTTTATAATTTTACGAAAGTTCATTCTAAATTTTCATATTTTTATATTACGAAATGATATAAATTCTCAATATAACAAAAAACGCAACATTTTCCAAATCTTCAATATTATATTTATGAGATTATCTTACATTAGAAAAAAATATTATTTTTTTGTTTAATGTTCCACACATGGTATGGTTGTTTTCTAACAATAAAATTAGTGATCAGAGTTTGTTCAGATTTTCTTTTTCGATAATTAATTGGTTATGCAGTTTGTTATACCCAGGGATTTTTTTACCCTGTAACGCGGCGGAACGGCGTTCCGGCACCTTTTTTTCTCGAAATTTTAATAAATGTTTAATTTTATTTTTTCTATTTTTAAATATGTATATTTTGTTTTATTTTCTAAGCATTATATGAAAAGCCGTCATTAATTCTATCAAAATGATATTCGAATATATAATAAATAATATACCTTCTTAGAAAATGATCGAAAAAAGTGCGTTCCGGCACCCACAAAAAAAAGCACTGGTTATACCCATATATAATTTTTTTAAAGTTATCGTTGAAACTTGAATGCGCGATCAGAATTTTAATCATTTAGAAAGAAATGATCTTCTAATTTATTGAAAAGTCGGAGACCTTCTTCAATTATTTTCGCAGTGAATGATCGCAGAATTTCTTTCAGTTCGTCATTGTTTTCTGGTTTTTTGTCAATAATTAAATTTAAATTATTGACATCTTTGTCACTTATAGCTTTATCTGTAAGTAATTCGTCGATATAATTTTCGCTTAAGGTATCAAGCCTTTCTTCACCAAGCTCGTGTGCTAAAGTAATCATTTCAGCTGATATTACCGATGTTTCAATGGTTTTATCGACTGTAACACACCTAAGTAGTGGCCTAAATTCAGCGATGGCAGGTGCGACATGATTTAAACAGTTCGAAATCGTATTTTTTTTCAAATGTCGGTTGTGTTTATGATTCTCTCTATTCTATCCAAAATACAACGATATATGCTCTCAATGTAATATTTAACATTTTTATATATCGTAAAATATGGTACATTTAAAAAAATGCATTTCTAAAAAACCGCATTACTTTGAAATTGCATAAAAACAGGATTGACTGTAGATGGGGATCAAAAATAAAATAATGATTTGATAGTATTCAATAACAATATAATATACATGAAAAGTATACTGATTTTTTTTTACATACTTTCTGATTTTATGTACTTTCATTCGTCTTTTCACATTTCAGTATATATTTTAGCGACGGTGATGAACATGAAACATAAATTCCTAAAAGTTTTTTTTTTAAATGGATATTGAAGATTTAGTTTCGAAATTCTGACACGTTCGTCCAAGTTCGTCGGTACATCTCTAATTCAAAGTATGAAACAAATGAATTTTACAACCAACGCCACCTAGTGTATTAAGCATAAACTGCATACGTCATGTTCCGCGTTCGATTCGAAAAATTAAAAAAAACGTATTGTACTGAGATATTTATTTTCTTTATAATTTCTTTTTCGTGATATTTTTCCGATATTTTAATGCTTATTCTGCTATTCTAGGCCCATACAAATTTAATAAAGCAAAGATCATTGAAAACCGTGGTCTAATTCTCGAGATATACGTGGTGTAAATAACCCCACTTTGTTTTATATATATAGATTATGACTATAGTTTCAACGATATCAAAAGGAATTGTACTGCCAAAGCTTTTGTAAAAGTGATATCCTTTGATGAGAATACATATATATTAAATTTTATCTGTATGTCATATTATATATGATTTTGGCGAATTGAATTGATATTTCATAAACGAAAACTTATTATTAGATAAATAAATCTGCATTCATGATTGAATTATTTAATAATACTGACGAAAACTACTACAGTTTTTAGACTCCGAATTGGACATTTCATTAACGAAATTGAACATTTTTCAAACCAAATTGGACATTTTACGTCAGAAGTTTTTCTACGAGAACTGTTTGTTACATAGTCGTTCAACCTTAACTCTTAACATATGTCCTTAGAGCAAACCTAAATCCTTAATTTTTTTAATATAAATGTTTTTTTAAGACATGTCCGCTCCTAATGTGGAGCATATGACTTCCTTATGAAGGTATCTTAACAGACGTTTTTCTACGATAACTCTTTGTTTCACAATCGGTCAACCTGTCTTATTCAAAAAGAGTAGTAGAGATAGAAGAATATGGCTTGGGCAGGACTAGTGATTAACTGATCGATCTCGCTATGCCCGGTGATTGAAGGATCGGAAAGGGCGGAAGGGAATTTTTAAACACTACAAACACCCATTCCTTCGAACAGAAATCGATAAATTGAACGAATAAATTCTTCCCGTACTGGGACTCGAACCCGTGAAGTTCAGCACGGAAGTCCACAACGCTAACCGCTGCGCCATATGACACGACTAATAATAATACAGGCTTAAAAAACATAAAATAAATTCATTATTTTTCGCAGTAGTTATCGTTTAAATCAACCTTTCAAATATAAAGTGTCGAAAAAGAATGTCTCGCAAGCCAAACATATTTATTTTCAACATCAAATACAATGGGCGGGTAAAGATACTATTGTACGGTTCGGTCATTAATGGTTCGGTGATTCTTTCAAACATGATTACATATCCATAATCAGTGGCGGCCGGTCAATGTGGCATTCGATCAATGCACCCAAGGGTGGGCTGAAGGGGGCTCGGAGGTGCTTGCGCGAGCCCCTTGTTAATTAAAGAGAAAACCATATTCTCAGATCAAATTAGTATATAACTGCAATATCTGATTTATATATTATCTACGACAACTTCAGTATATACAGGAAAACATTTTTGGCCATTTAGATTGATCAGTTTGTGATAAATTGCATATTGTTACATATTATAAGTGAATTAAGTAACAAACGATTGCTTATTTAAGTATTGCATATAAATGCATAGGAGTGATAAAAAATTCACTCCTTCCCCAACACACCGAAAATTGCTTTGAGATTAAGCGAGCCTCTTGTTAACGTATTGGCAGCCCACCACTGAATGCACCCCTTGTATATGCAGGGGCGGTTATATTTCATGAAATAACATTCAAACATAACATTTATACCATTCACTCATTTTAAATTCGCTCATTTTAATCTTCGTGTATTTTTTTTTATTCCATATCCGCTCCCTATGCGGAGCATATGGTCACCACGAAGTTCCTCCATGACTCTCTATCTCCAGCCAGTCTCCTTGCTTCCTCCCAGGTCATCCCAGCGTCCCGCAACTCCGCTGAGTACATCCTGAGAATGGTCATCAGTGGCCTTCCACGACGCCGGTATCCATCCGGTTGGAAGAACAGACAGGCAGGGTTCAGGCTCTCTTGAGGCATCCTTAACACGTGTCCAAGCCAGGACCACCGCCGCTTCTTTATTTTGGACGTAATTAGAGGCTGGTTAGTCCGCTCTCTAATCTCCGTATTCCTGACAAAGTCAGACCATTTCACTCCAAGCATTCGCCGCAGGCATCTGTTTTCGAAACACAGTATACGGTTACTCTGCGCTTTCGTAAGGTGCCATGATTCGCAACCGTAAAGCAGCACTGTCAAGATACATGCGTTGAACAGGAGGCACTTGGTTCTGACCGAGTACAGCCGTGAATCCCAGACTTTCCGCATTGAGTTAAAGGTTGCTCCAGCTATCCCTAATCGGATCGCGAGCTCTTTACACGGATTGCCATCCCCCGTGATGTGTACCCCCAAGTACCTGAAACCGTCGACTCTTTCGATGTTTTGACCGGCGCTCGTCAAAGGGTAGTGTGGGTCCGGACAGGCACTGTTGCAGAGTACATTGGTTTTACTCGCATTGATTTTAAGACCGATGCGATACGAGTTGCTCTGCAGTTTATCCATTGTATCTTGAATACCCTCGACAGATTTGTCAAATATAACAGCGTCGTCTGCATACTCGAGGTCGCATAGCTTTAGATTGGGGGCAACGGTCACACCTCGGTCAGGTGGAATTGACTTCCTCAGAATGAAGTCGAAGATTATAATGAACAGGAACGGAGCTAAGACGCAGCCCTGTCTGACCCCGGTTGAGACCCCAAACCATTCAGTGGTTATATCACCGATTCTTATGCAGCATTCGCTCCCCTCGTGCAAGCATTTGATGATGGCAACAATCTTGGTTGGGATTCCGTACAATTTTAATATGTTCCATATAGAGGACCGGTGCGGACTATCAAAGGCCTTCTCGTAGTCTACAAAGCAACATGCCAGCGAGCTGTTGTATTCGTTGCTTTGCTGAAGAAGGCACCTAAGATTGTGTATTTGGTCCGCGCAGGATCGGCCAGGTAAGAACCCGGCCTGATTTTCCCTGAGGATATTCATAATTGGAATCCTTATTCTCGCCAATACTATATGTGCCAGAACCTTGCCAGGCACGCTGAGCAGCGTTATGCCACGGTAATTGTCACAGCACAGTGGGTCACCTTTTTTGTGGATTGTGACTACCTCGCCATTAACCCAGTCCCTCGGACAGCGCTCTTGCGCCCACACCATACTAAGAAGCTGGTGCAGGGGGTGCAGAAGCGCCTCCAGGCCGTACTTTAGGAGCTCTGGATGTATACCATCCATGCCTGGCGCCTTCCCGTTTTTTAAGCGCCGCACAGCCGAGGAAATCTCAGCATGTGTCGGCGCATAGTCAGGAATGTTTAACGCTCGAGGAATTTCCGTAATTGTGGCTTCATTGGGTATATCAAATGGGTCCGAGGGAGGGGGGCGGTTAAGCACCCCGCAGAAATGATCTCTCCAGATCTTTTTGACACGCTCTACGTTCGATTCTATTGTTCCGCTGGGACTACGGATAGGCCCCGCGGTTGGCATCCGTCTGCCGCAAATTTCACGTGTAATTTTGTAAAGTCTCCTTGTGTCATTCCTACGTGATGCCGCCTCTGCTGCTTCAATTTTCTTGTCCAGGAATCGGCGTTTATCGAGTCGCACAGACTTTTTGACTACCTTATCCTGGAGTTGATAGTTAGTCCGACGTTCCTCGACTCGATTTGGGTTTGTTTCACTGTCCCTCAGTGCTTTACGCCGGGCTCTCTCTTCAATATTTTTCCACGTGTTGTTAGACATCCACTTTGGCTGGGTACTTTTTCTGACTCCAAGCACCCCATGTGCGGCTGACGCGACTGCATTCTTTATGCTGGACCATTCTAATTCAATGGGGTCGCGGCGTGGACTTTGCCGGTCATTAGCACAGTCGACGATGTTCTTTCTCACAGCGACGTCAAAGTCTAGCCGAATTCGAGGAGATTGTAGCCTCTCGATGTCGATTCTCTTTTGTGTTGGATGCCTTACTGGGCGTCTGAGTCTGAGACGGACTTTACCGACCAGCAGCTCATGATCGCTGTATATATCGGCACCCCTGTAGGTTCGGACGTCGAGAAGTTCCCTTCGGTGAGACGTGCTGTAGAGAAAGTGGTCAATTTGTGCCATTGTGTATTAATTGTCAATAATAAATATTTTAGATTTTATTTTATTTTTTAATTTAAAATTTTATTTTATTTTATTGAATTTAAAATCAGTGAATGGTATAAATGTTATGTTTGAATATTATTTCATGAAATATAGCCGTCCCTGCATATACAAGGGGTGGACTGATCAAATGCCACATTGGCCGGCCGCTACTGTCCATAATATGATATGGTATGGTGTATATTTAGGGAGTTGAATCTTGACCAAACAAATGAATAGGAAGAAAGCCTTTGTGCGTTACTAGTCACCTCTTGATTACGATGATCGCTTCTGTTCACTGCTCAGTACCTATACGTAACATAAAAAATATAAGAAAATATTGTACATTTACTTGCCAAGGTGTAGGTTATATTTGTATATCCTGATAGCGTAAACGTTATTGAGATTATTATGGGTCTCCATTGGGTTATAACGAGAATCCTATTAGCCAGGTAAGTATTTTGTAATATTTTGCCGATATTAAGTATGAAATCACAAATTGTTCCCTAGTGTGATAAAATGTGACTTCTGGATTAGAGCTGAATATTCTATAGCATGAAATAAATTAAAAATGTATCATAAAGGTTACTTACTACTCTGCCATATTGAGCACAAGTATTCTGACCATCTAAAATATTAAGTCACTTTTAGGGTGTTCACTGTCAATACTTGGTGGAAAGGCATTATATTAATAAAAACACAATAATCCTTTGTACTTCATTCCACTTTATTTAATATGTCAGGACCGGTTTCGCTCATTACGAGCATCGTCAACTGATAAGAAATATAATTTAACAGTGCTATTTATACAAAAATGAACAGTTATAAACAACAATTGGCATTGAAAAGAAAATACCAATTACATTAAAAGTGATTCTAAAATAGCACAAAATTAAAATGTTTAACACATCTAACATATAATTAAAAAGTCATCTCAGATTAATAAATTTAGAATGGGAATTGAAAGTAATTACAAACATAATTAAAATTTGGGAATTCTTTGACAAAGTGATACAATAAAAATAATGACATTAATAATGACAATAATATAGTGAATAGGCTTAATGATAGTTAAGAAAATTTCCCCTCTTCCAAGTAGTTGGTAAGTGTACATACTTAAACAAAATCGACAGCCAGGAAGATTCTGAAAAAGAAATTTTTCAAAGACCATATCAATTCTAACAAAGATATATATATATATATATATATATATATATATACATACCTATATATATTTTAAATTATATAAAAGAATAGTTAACAAGGGCTAATGCAATGGATAAAGTAACGGGGAACTAGCAAATATTAATTGATCGTTCAAAAGATCTGAATCAGGTAAAAATTTGAATCTATTGATTTCTAGGATTTCCTGTTTGTCTAGTTTGACAGACTTGTTATTTAAATGTAGAACTTCCATCTGTTTCCAGAACCATCTGTTTCAAAATAATCACACTTTCGATATTAGTAGAAATTTTAAAGTTCTACATTTAAATAACAAGTCTGTCAAACTAGACAAACAGGAAATCCTAGAAATCAATAGATTCAAATTTTTACCTGATTCAGATCTTTTGAACGATCAATTAATATTTGCTAGTTCCCCGTTACTTTATCCATTGCATTAGCCCTTGTTAACTATTCTTTTATATAATTTAAAATATATATAGGTATGTATATATATATATATATATATATATATATATATATATATATATATATATATATATCTTTGTTAGAATTGATATGGTCTTTGAAAAATTTCTTTTTCAGAATCTTCCTGGCTGTCGATTTTGTTTAAGTATGTACACTTACCAACTACTTGGAAGAGGGGAAATTTTCTTAACTATCATTAAGCCTATTCACTATATTATTGTCATTATTAATGTCATTATTTTTATTGTATCACTTTGTCAAAGAATTCCCAAATTTTAATTATGTTTGTAATTACTTTCAATTCCCATTCTAAATTTATTAATCTGAGATGACTTTTTAATTATATGTTAGATGTGTTAAACATTTTAATTTTGTGCTATTTTAGAATCACTTTTAATGTAATTGGTATTTTCTTTTCAATGCCAATTGTTGTTTATAACTGTTCATTTTTGTATAAATAGCACTGTTAAATTATATTTCTTATCAGTTGACGATGCTCGTAATGAGCGAAACCGGTCCTGACATATTAAATAAAGTGGAATGAAGTACAAAGGATTATTGTGTTTTTATTAATAAAATATTAAGGTTAAAATCCAATATTATAATTAAGACTTGCGATTGCGTTTGCAATAGTGCATTACTAATATTTATTTCTCGTGAAAATTGATCGTTAATCTGCGGTACAAAATAAATAAAATATTATTTTATATGTGAGAGGTAGGGTATCCAATCCCGGGATTCTGTTCAATTTTCTGATCCCGAAATCCCGGGATTGACATGGTCGCGATCCCGGGATTTCGGGATCGAGAAATTTTTAGCAAATTCCGAAAATCAACACGAAATTGGCAAATTGTGGATTTCAAATTCCTCAGCGAGCTAAAAAAAAAAAAAAAAACAATGTTTGGAAATAATCTGTGGAAAAAGTATAGGGAATTGGGGATTTCAAATTCCTCGGTGAGCTAATCGCACACCTTAGCGGGAACATTGATTGCAATGTGTATTAAACTGGGGTTACATCACTTTTACGACATTTTAAGACGTGTAGAATACTACAACGCATCTAATGTATTTTTAAAATACCAAAAAAATATGTTATTAAGACACTTATTACTTATTTGGTAAATATTTTGAAGACAATATCACACACAAAAATATGTATATAACACTCTTAATGAATTTTGAGTACTTGAATTGCAAATATTCTTGATATTAGGCACAATATTGGTGAGTTGAGTTATTATATCTGGTGTCTGAGTCTGTTTCTGCACTTTAATTTCGCTGTAGCATAATGAAAACATCTTGCTTCGCATAAACAGGTTATAAAAAACAGAAGTAAATGAATAATAAATTGTTTGTTTTGACACATTGTGGGTCTCTTCTAAAAAAGTCGCCTAAAAATCATTCAATAGCTGGTATTTATATTTTTGTTTCAAATCAGAATCACTGATTAAATCAATAACATTTTTATAATCGTTTGCGCTTAAGCTTTCCGGTTTAGCTATCACGGAAAATAAATTCTAAGCTTAGGAATCATCCTTACTAGGTTTCCTACAAGTTTGCAAAGGAAATATTTTCTAGTAATATAGTTATTTGCGGTACACATATTCAAGTTCTGTGGAACAAAGTTTGAGAAACCTTGCACTGCAGTAATCGTGTAGCATGTTTTTAATACTTTTGGCATCGTTACGGAGTATTTCGACAACAAGGAGAAATTGGAAAAATGATGTAAAAACCAGGAAGAGATTTGTTATGAAAATATGCCAGACATACTCTATTTATTCAATTATATAAAATGTAATATTTCAAATAGTTATCAAGCCAAAGTAAAGAAACGTGCGTATGATAAAAAAAATATGGCTAGCCTTTGGGACGATTGACTATCGAACATTTTATTGACAGTCGATATCAGTATTATTTTGTCCGGTATTGCTTTTTTTATTGTCGTCTTGTAATGAATGATCTCAGATTCGAACATCGTGACATGAAATAATCCGGTGCGGTTGTCACCTTTGTTTTACTACTCGATTTGAATCGACATCGCAAAGCATCATGAGAATCTAAGGTACGCATTCCTAAAATTTGATTGGTGATAAAGCAGTGAGGTTTAAATATTATATTTGATTAAGGTTATCAAAGTATGCAATCAAAAATTCAATACAGTTGCCATAAAAATAGAATCTGATAAACGTGTGGCCAAACTAACGATAATACTGATATTATTATAAAGACAAACTTGTCTTTCCACTTTCCACTTTTCACTATAACTTTAATAACTCTTTTAGACTAACCGTGTACGCCGCCGATAGAGTGAACTCTCGATCTCTTGGCTGAGCGATCCGACTAGTGATTTTATGTGAGCGAGTTAATAGAAACCATTTCTATAGACTCGGCTGAGAGGATACCCCCACCACCTGTACTACGCCTTCACTCAAGTTTTTTAACGAGCGAGTCGCACGTAAAAATGAACTGAATCGCTAAAAAAAACCCGTATTTGTGTAAAGAAGCTTACTCGGTCAATATTTTTGCTCGGTCGGGTACTCGGTTGGTGTCAAGATGCTTAACTTTAAAAAAAAAATAGCAGTTTTGTCCATGCCGTGCGTAGCTAATTTATTCTGAAATTTAATTTTTACATTACAAGGTTCATTTTAACTACCAAAAAATTATAAATATCTTTTATGATCAAACGTTAAAACGGATATCCATATAAGATATATATTATATAGATAATAATTATTTGATTGCTGAAAAACAAACTAACAACTCTTTAAAAATTGCATATCTGACAGACTGAAGAAAAATATTCTAAATTCATTACGAATTATACATATCGACTGTGGAAAGGAAAAAGGACACAGTCTTTTCAAAACAGGTTTTTTTCGATAATTGCAATGTATCAAACTTGATACACGTTCTATCAAAAGGATGTAAGCTGCAAATGCCGAATTAGTATCTAAATTTAGCTTTTAAGTTTGAAAAAGATAACCATGTAAAAAATTAATACCAAGAAAAAAGACTGAAATAAAGGTTTTTCTTAGACAAATTCTTGAATTAATATTAGATTATGTCAATAAACACATATGTCACAAAATCATCAAAACACGTTTTTAGCGCCTCCTGTAAAATTTTGTATGTGTGGATTACGTCTTTTTTCCTTTCCACATTCGATATTACTAATTATCTCTTATCTTTTTGTCTATACCTCTTTACTTTAATACATACGAATATGTATAGAACATATAAATACATAAATTTTTGGAGGTTGAAGAAGAAATGCTGCCTGTATCAGAACCTATAAAATAAAAAGTAAATATATAAATGTATTATATGTTCATAATATGGTGAGAAAAAAATTGTTATCGAATAAAAAAAAGTATTTATTACAAAAAAATCAAAAGTGTAAAATTAAATGCTGGAAAAATCATTTTTTTTTTTGTTAACTCTGGTATTTAAAAAGTTTGCCGACTGGTGTACTTCTTTATAATCATGAAAGAAATTTTACTATACGTACTTCTCAAGCGGACTGTGACTACGATGAAGTTCATTACAGTCAACATTCGTGATCTAAGAATATAACCGAAAAGTCTTCTACTGAATACAGAAGCCAAATAATTTATTGTAATTATGTTATATCTGTTATTTTTGTCAATAAATACTTGCCGACTGCGATTTAAAAACTTTTGATCTGGATGGATTGGTTACAAACAGTGGTGCAGTGGTAAATAAATTCCCTATTTTTTGTTTTTTTATCAGTCCGAAGTAAAAAAAAAACAAATCAATAAAAAAACGTGCAATTATTAAAAAAAAAACTGTATTCACTTCTTGTACGATGCATTTGATGATAAAAGTATAAAAACTTTCAAATAAACCAAATGAATATATGTATGTACTTGAAAATTAAGTTACAAGTCAAAAAGGTGGCAAAGCGGCACCCTGGCTCATTTTCGGGTGCCAGGTCGCCGACCTGGCCCCACTACACCACTGTTTACAAATAAAATCGGTTTTGAAATAAATGCTATGTCTACTTTAGTGGAATAAATACAAATAAAAAACGATCATTTTTATGTCACTCAAATAGTGTTATTTTCTACAAATATTTAAATGTAAGAAATAAAAACATATTATATAGGTCTGATATATGTTTTTATTGGTGTTAAGTTTAAGACTCGTAAGAGTATAGCATAGCGTATATGTAAAAGTTTGTGTATTGTCTACTGCAGTGGTTTCCAACCTTTATGTGACTACACCTCCCTTTGGAGAAAAAAATATCTTCGCACCTCCCAATACTTTATTTCATATAGTAATACAGACACGTTGTAAAGGGTAAATAAATATTTTGGACTGTTAACGCCTCTATTTGCAATAGTCCACGGCTCCCAGGTTGGAAATCGCTGGTCTACTGGCTTTGTGGAACACACTGATTCCATATCGTTGATAGCGGTTATTTTGAGTACCTTTGAGTCCTACCATTTCTCCTCTCTATTTAGAAGTACGGGAAATATCAAGTATAGTTATACAAAGGCGCGTTTTGAGTCAAATGCTAAAAAACTACGTAAATAGAAGATTATAAAAGTAGTTGACATGCTACGTGCATTGAAATTATCATTAAAAATAAAAAAAAGTGTTGTCGTCAGCTGTTTGCCCAACCTAAATATGCACAGGTTATTTTTGTCATAATTTCATATTTGTTCACCAGGTAATGCCCTCATAATGATTCTCTTGGGTGTTTTGCTTTGGAAAATCGTTTTTCCCGGATTAGACGATGCCCACGCAACCAGTATACGATATTAATTATTACACCTTTACCCTGTCGAACTAAATACCGATGCTCCTCACTGTGTACTTAATTATGAAAACGTAGCACGAGATTATATGACGTTTATCCTTATGATATTATTTGATCCAAGCATAATATAAGGACAGAATATCGGTCAAACAATATACATTTTCTGATTGTATTATTATATAATGGCTCGTATTTTTCTGGTCAGAATTTAAATAACATTGGTCAGAATTTATATTAAATGGTCATACTATATCGGTCAGAATAAATAGTTATAATTTTAATATATTTTTTAAAAAAACCTAATCTAACCTACAAACCAAAATTGTTATTAAATATTCTGACCGTACAATATTTTTATTCTATTAATTTTAGGATTGAATGGGTGAGAAGAAATGTTTTTTTTATATAAAAGTTGCTAAGCTGTTGTGGATGGAATCCCCGTGACACAAAAAGTGGACTAAATCAAGCATTAGACACATCTGGTTCTGGTCACCGAGTAAGTATATGAACATGGTATGGTTTTCTAGCGGTATTCGGTATATTAAATTTAAAAGGGACAAACGGTGCAATTTTTGAAATTAAAAGTTTTTGAAGCAAAATAAAAAAATATTTAAAACATTAAAAATGACAAAAGAGGTGCTGGAACGCCGTACCACCACATTACATGAAAAAAAGCACTGTATGTAACTATTTATAGACGAAGTTTGAAGAAGGATATTTTATAGATAATAAAAATAATATATGTACCAAAAGAAATTCGGGTGATGGAAATAAAGTAGAAAAAATCTTGAGTAAATATTATTTAGTTGTAAAAGGTTTATTTATATAAATGTTTTTGTCACTTTATCTTCTAAATTATTGTTTTTAAACATGTATGTAAATAAATAAAGTCGGCTAAAAAATGATAATTATAATACAATATATGATGTAAAATTTATCGAAAATGATATTTTTTTAAAAACATGATAAAATGAAAATAAAAATTGGTGCTATCAAACGCTAAAATTTAAAACAAAAGTATTGAAGTTGGTAAAAATTGATTCGTAAAATACGGATTTTACTCATAAATGACAACCACTGTGATTTGGTGCTTATATTAAAAATAAAACTCAAAAATTCAATAGAAGAATATTATTACTACGATCATCATCTAAATTGTCTTCCGCCTTATTAAAAAATGCATTATTTGATAAATATTATACTTATCCAAAAAAAAAATCAATGATAATTTAATAAATCTGAAAGTATACTTCTTTGGTATATTTTTATTTAAAAAAAAATATAAAATATCAACCATTAAAACTTGAATTTATACAAATTCAATAGTCATTTTTTTGCTATTCATCTCTTTACCTTGGTGCAGCTCTAATGCTTGCGATTGATTCTGAGAAATGTAGATACCAAAAACGATTTTGCTCTATATACGTTACCGTGAAATTGAATCCCTCTTGTTAGAGGTTTCTTTTGCGATCTCTCGCTTGCAAATAGTGTGGTCATTCATTCAAAACAATTAAAAAAATGAAAACCGTTCAAGACGAAAAAATCTAACGCTCTCGACGGTATGAAATGTTATTTAACATATTTTTAATAATTTACGTAAAAAAAAACAATCTAAGAAGATGAAAAAAAATATCACAATATGACTGCTTTTATTTTATGTTTTTATTATTAAAGACTCAGGTCAATAATATGAAGCCGACCGATAAAAAAAATATGTATAGAAAGGGATGCCACTTATTATTACTATCATGTATGCATACACACCTACGAATGTTATAAATTGTTTTTTCGTGATATTTAATGGTCATTTCAAATTAAATATGTCAAACGTCCCTGTCGGCTTCTGAAAAATTTGATTTAACAAAAATTGTGGCAGTAAATTTTTTTTAATACATCTTTAAAAATACTAATGTTTCTATATTCTTTTCTTTGTATAAATTGGTATTGATTTACAACTTTATAAAAATGTTATTTTTTTTTCGTCATTTAATATTAATATTTAAGTAATTTCTCCTCAAAACATTTTTTAAAACGACAGTCCCGATCTTTGATTTTGTGAACATGGCAACCCTGCTCCAAACGCATCCCATTTTTACTAGTTTAAAACGAATTGACTAAATAGTAAAAATGTTAAGTTCGCGATAAGCTGATCGGTTATGTGCTGAGTAAAATGGTGCTGGCGAACTTCCAACGGGCTACTGGCTTCCAACGTCGACTAAAACAAAACTTAGATGACTTTGATTTATGACTCGTGCATTCACTAGTCATGATCTCAATTTGAGCAGTCAATTTAAATCGTTTTTTTCTCTACTTATTTCACTTCTAATTGAAATTTTTGGGTTTCTCCCATTATAACGTCGCGTTTAGCGTATATACAGTATTTAATTAATCCTCTAAAGCCTGAAGAAAAAATACATTTACATAAGAAAAAGTAGTTTAACAACAAATAAAATTATATTTGAAGTAAAGTTTAAATACTATATTATATTATTATATACATAGTTGTGAAGAACGTTTATTAAAGTTGAACACATTACAAAATATTTTAAATACTTTTATTGATAATCTAAATCAGGGTTTTCCAAACTATGTTCCGCGGAACACTGGTGTTCCATTTAACTTGAATAGGTGTTTCGCGAACACCTGCATAACTTGAAAACATCTCTTTTGCAATGTTTTTCGATAACGGTAGTAAGGATGACTCTAGGACTCAACATCCATTTTTGTGATCGCTAAACTAGTAAGCGTAAGCGTAAGTGATTAAAAAATCGAATCGATTTAATCAGTGATTCTAATTTGAAAAAAAAAGATTAACCATAAAATGATTTCTAGCATATTTGTTGGTATTTTAACTTTTAGTAATCAACTACCCAACCTAAAAAAAACTAAGTGTTCCATTCAAAAAAAAGTTTGGGAAACCCTGATCTAAATAATCAGCAGTTACCGAATAACAATTAAGACAATGTATTTTAGGCCTCAAATTGCACTTTTTCAGTTATATTACATTCCTACCACTGATGCGATTTTTTTTTCAATTATGATTTGTTTTTTTTTTTTTTTATTTATAACGTATTTATTCCTGACAAAATGAAAAAAATACATGATTTTATAAATAATAATTACATAATATCTTTCCATAAAAAAATCTTTTATAATATTTCATTGTTAATTAAATACACCTGTATACAGTCCTCTTTCGAAAACTATATAATAACACTCACTAAAACTTTATTTTATATTATAACTTTTTATTAAGTATATATTTTAAAATATGATTATTTATGCGATGTGAATATTTTGATAAAAATATCTTTTTAATGTCAATTGAAATGCTTGAAACATTAATGGAAAGGAATGTTTTTCTGATTCATCTCTCATGGATAAAGGCACTTTTTCTCTGCTACGTAATAATTTAAAGATCGATTTAATGGCATTTACTTATTTCCACTGCGAAAAAAAAATATTATTAGTTTCGGTTTGTTTGAAGAGATGCGTACAAAATAAGTGGATAATTCCGAGCATTGCATTGGTAAACAGCTTCCACTCCCACGCTCCATTAGGTCGACTTCAAGTGTTGATTAATTGATGATAAATGAGCTATGATTTGAATTTGTTTCCTGTTACCAATTATGTAAATTTAAAAGATATCTTTCTTGGTTGTATAAAGAACGTATTCCTGTTTTAAGACCGCATATTTTTCTAAGTGATTAAAAAGACGACCTTGAAGGACGTCGGTGTCCTACCCCTGGTTTATGTGACATAATTATATAATTTGTCTTCTAAATTCTGTAAATTCTGGCCTAATTATTTTGTTCAAGGCAGTGGCGTTACTATAAAATCTGGGCTTATATCATCATATGCAAAAGTTATTAAGGGCTCCCTTTTATTTTGTTACAATAAAAAATTGCAAAGAAAAGGACGACTTAGAGTCGTAAATTCCCAACTTTTGACGGATTAGGGACAGTATACGTCTTCCTGTACGTGCAAAATAAAATAAAATGTTTTTATTTTCACGTGCAAGCAAATTTTAAAAATTGTAAAAATGACAAAAAATAAATATACAGACAATAAATACATGAAGAATTTAAAATGAGTGAATGGTATAAATGTTATGTTTGCCTGCATATACAAGGGGTGCATTGATCCAATGCTACATTGACCGGCCGCCACTGGTTTCTATACAAGACAAATTTGATGGTGACTATTTTTTTTAAAACCTGTATTTCCGTATTGAAAAAACCCGCGGATCCCTTGATACCAATGTTGTAATTCCTAGCTGTGTGAACATGGGTTGAAATTCGCGATCGGAAATATTTCAAAAACCGCCAGAAGTGCGCAGAAGCACATAACTAATGATTTAAATATAGAATGCTACTATCAAACGGTAATGCAACAAAGGTAGCCGCTCTGGTTTGCGCCGTGTTTCGCGATTATCTCCGCAGGCTTACGAATCCATAGAGCGTCCGCCGAATCACGATTCTTGCCACCGTTCTTGCCAAACACGCAATTGAAAAAAAAACTCCAACGTCATCTAGGAATACTCGATTTTTTTTAGAGTCGCGCCAAATCGCATGCTTTGTTCCAATATAATACGGCAAACTCCGAAAAACATAGATAATCCAAACTCTTAAGTTTTGCTTCGTTTTTAAATGTTATATTCGGGTCTGTAGCGCAGTGATCAACGTCGTTGGCTTCGTCGTCGTCGTCGTATAACATTATTTTCGAATATATTTGGGGACTCAAACCCTTGTTACTCGGCAACTGAGAAGTTGAATGTTCCAAAGCATTGACAACTCGACTAGTTATTTTTTATTTTGATTACCTGAAAATAAAATTAAAATAAATTAATTAAGAAGGAAATTAAGAAAACTAAAATAATATCTATATTCGTAGTAAACATAGGTCACCAAACTTTTTGATAAACAGGCCAGGTTAATTTGCTAAAATGATCGCCGGACGAATAAATAAAAATCATTATAATTTTTATACGTAAAAATCGAAATTCGAAAAACGTTTTGTGACGTTCTCAATAACGAGTTGTCATGTTTCTTAGTTGATGATTATAAAATTGTGAAGGCCTCTATCCATTTGTTAGTCTGTCCATAGGTATACTGGTATAAAATATACTATATTTGTGAAAAAGTAAGGAAGGAACTAGCAGACATTGCAAAAATTTCCGTAATTTTCTACGATTATTATCTGACTCTAATGATATGGTATGGTTTATAGTCACCCGCTCCCACTACCACTTTTGTGATGAAAACTGGCAGAAATTTAAAATGTGTGGCTATATTAATTGTGCTTAAATTTTGTTATCAGATAGCCCGTAATATCAATAGTTTTATTGTTAATGGCCTTAAATGGCAACATTGTTTTTCGATACCCGATGTGATTTTTGTTTCTTTCTTCCTTGTTATTTGGGTCACGAACCGAACACAACGTGTGTGGGGGACACTTCCCGGTCCTGGAATTGCTTTCAGAGACGTTTAGTTGTAAATTCACTTGCAGTTTTTTTTCTTTTGTGATTTTTCATCCGAGATGAAAGAACTGATATTTTTCCATTTCGACGAAAATTAAAAATTCAATTTTTTATTCCGCGCGGAGTTTAACATCAATTTTCTTAACTTTTATAAAATCGTGTGACCAAGCTAGGCATTATAATAGTTACTGTATGTTGTATTAATTTGAAATTTTGTCTGTTAAATACTGTATGTGATTAAACTTTGGTGATTGTAGATTCCTAAATAAACGTTATCGTAACAGTTAAGCAATGGGTTTTATTTTATTTCTACCTACCTGTTTTACGTCAAATTCATTCAAGTTCATTGGTCTCAATGACTTTTATTAGTGGGGATTTATTCTTGGAGTATTATAACATTGTGAACAAAAGTAGAAATTTCTCACATTAAATGAAACTCGCTCAAAAATAAATTACGAGTAATGTCACTATAACTTAAGTTTTGTTTAAGAATCTGATTCACTAACCGCTAGTAGTACTTACAAACTCCTTGGAAACAACAAGCAAGAAACCACAGATCGCAAGGAATTTCGTCTTACAAATTGTGCCAATATCTCCTTATTAATAATTTCCATTGCTAATCTGCGTGTTTGAAATTCTTACGCTATTCCTGTCGTCCTTTACGGGAACCGAACGCCCCCTCTGTCTCCTGTGGAGTAAATTTCTCGAGATTGGAATCTCTGCTTCCTTGTAAAGTTAACCACCCACGAAAACAACGACAAACTTCCATCGGTAAATCTGTACAGAGACATTGGAATCAAAACTAACAATTGTCAACTAAAACATAAAATTAATGCTGTCATTGATTGTACAGTTTTGGAAAATTGCTGTTTAACTATTTTGGAACATTCAAAATGATTATATTCCAGTTAAAAATACTTTAAGCATAGACTCTATGTAACTGTTTTGTATATGTTAATTTATTATAAAACAATGATTGGAAAATAAAGTTTTTGAGAAATACCTACATACTAAGTGAATAAAAGAATGAATTGTTTTAGTGTTTTTGAACTGAATTTTTCTACTAATTTTGCGATGGTTATAAAATATGTACAAAAGTCAGCGAGAAACTTTTAATAGGAGCTTGGGATCAAACACGACCAAATCCAGTCTTGAGAAAAAACTACATATTGTTATAATATCGGAGTACTAATTCAAAAGAACGAAATTTTGAACGCCGGTAAAAACCTCGTAGTTTCCACGCAAGGGTCAACATTTTATGACTTTACAATCAAAACAAAAAAAGGTTTTATAAAAAAGTGTGCTTTTGAAATGTCATTTCCGAAAATACACTTTACTATTTTTGGGCTTTGAATATCAAATAAGATTGATATGTAAAAATACTAATACTTAATCAAAAAAAAAAAACGTAAACACATGAATATGATTATCTTTTTCAGTGCAGTACCTAAGTATCTTATACGTTAAACATTGTAGTAACCAGTGGCGGATCCAGAAATTGTCCCAGGAGGGGGCCATTCAATTTGAAAATCAACATAATACATAAAAAAATAGATGATTTAAAAATAATACTAGCTGTAAGCCCGTTGACCTCAACGGAGAGATTTTTGTTGCATTTTTAAGTAGTCAGAAAAGTAACTGGCGTGAAAAATAAATTACTAACCTATTTATTGAATAATCCAGAAATTCTGATAGTAAAAGAAATATCTCGGGGCGTATATCGACAGCCCTGCCCTGCAGTATTTAAATTGTAAATTATTTATTTTTGGAATAATGTTCTAGTTTGCTAACAACTATTTTTCGTAATAGCAGAAATTTTGTAAATTATTTAATTTTTGGAATAATGTTTATGTTTGCTAACAACCATTTTTCTTAGAAGCAGAAATTTCGTTAATTATTTTATTTTTGGTATAATTTTTAAGTTTGCTAACAATTATTTTTCATAGTAGCAAAAATAGTCCTTGTAAATTACTTAATTTTTGGAATAATGTTTAAGTTTGCTAACAATTATTTTTTCTATTAGCAGAAATAGACCTCGTAAATTATTTAATTTTTGGAATAATGTTTAAATTTGCTAACAACCATTTTTCATAGTAGCAAAAATAGTCCTTGTAAATTACTTAATTTTTGGAATAATGTTTAAGTTTGCTAACAATTATTTTTCCTATTAGCAGAAATAGACCTCGTAAATTATTTAATATTTGGAATAATGTTTAAGTTTGCTAACAACCATTTTTCTTAGAAGCAGAAATTTCGTTAGTTATTTTGTTTTTGGTATAATTTTTAAGTTTGCTAACAATTATTTTTCATAGTAGCAAAAATAGTCCTTGTAAATTACTTAATTTTTGGAATAATGTTTAAGTTTGCTAACAATTATTTTTCCTATTAGCAGAAATAGACCTCGTAAATTATTTAATTTTTGGAATAATGTTTAAGTTTGCTAACAACCATTTTTCTTAGCAGAAATAGACCTCGTAAATTATTTAATTTTTGGAATAATGTTTAAGTTTGTTAACAATTATTTTTCCTATTAGCAGAAATAGACCTCGTAAATTATTTAATATTTGGAATAATGTTTAAGTTTGCTAACAACCATTTTTCTTAGAAGCAGAAATTTCGTTAGTTATTTTGTTTTTGGTATAATTTTTAAGTTTGCTAACAATTATTTTTCATAGTAGCAAAAATAGTCCTTGTAAATTACTTAATTTTTGGAATAATGTTTAAGTTTGCTAACAACCATTTTTCTTAGAAGCAGAAATTTCGTTAATTATTTTGTTTTTGGTATAATTTTTAAGTTTGCTAACAATTATTTTTCATAGTAGCAAAAATAGTCCTTGTAAATTATTTAATTTTTGGAATAATGTTTATGTTTGCTAACAACCATTTTTCTTAGAAGCAGAAATTTCGTTAATTATTTTATTTTTGGTATAATTTTTAAGTTTGCTAACAATTATTTTTCATAGTAGCAAAAATAGTCCTTGTAAATTACTTAATTTTTGGAATAATGTTTAAGTTTGCTAACAATTATTTTTTCTATTAGCAGAAATAGACCTCGTAAATTATTTTGTTTTTGGTATAATTTTTAAGTTTGCTAACAACCATTTTTCATAGTAGCAAAAATAGTCCTTGTAAATTACTTAATTTTTGGAATAATGTTTAAGTTTGCTAACAATTATTTTTCCTATTAGCAGAAATAGACCTCGTAAATTATTTAATATTTGGAATAATGTTTAAGTTTGCTAACAACCATTTTTCTTAGAAGCAGAAATTTCGTTAGTTATTTTGTTTTTGGTATAATTTTTAAGTTTGCTAACAATTATTTTTCATAGTAGCAAAAATAGTCCTTGTAAATTACTTAATTTTTGGAATAATGTTTAAGTTTGCTAACAATTATTTTTCCTATTAGCAGAAATAGACCTCGTAAATTATTTAATTTTTGGAATAATGTTTAAATTTGCTAACAACCATTTTTCATAGTAGCAAAAATAGTCCTTGTAAATTACTTAATTTTTGGAATAATGTTTAAGTTTGCTAAAAATTATTTTTCCTATTAGCAGAAATAGACCTCGTAAATTATTTAATATTTGGAATAATGTTTAAGTTTGCTAACAACCATTTTTCTTAGAAGCAGAAATTTCGTTAATTATTTTGTTTTTGGTATAATTTTTAAGTTTGCTAACAATTATTTTTCATAGTAGCAAAAATAGTCCTTGTAAATTACTTAATTTTTGGAATAATGTTTAAGTTTGCTAACAATTATTTTTCATAGTAGCAAAAATAGTCCTTGTAAATTACTTAATTTTTGGAATAATGTTTAAGTTTGCTAACAATTATTTTTCCTATTAGCAGAAATAGACCTTGTAAATTATTTAATTTTTGGAACAATGTTTATGTTTGCTAACAACCATTTTTCTTAGAAGCAGAAATTTCGTTAATTATTTTATTTTTGGTATAATTTTTAAGTTTGCTAACAATTATTTTTCATAGTAGCAAAAATAGTCCTTGTAAATTACTTAATTTTTGGAATAATGTTTAAGTTTGCTAACAATTATTTTTTCTATTAGCAGAAATAGACCTCGTAAATTATTTAATTTTTGGAATAATGTTTAAATTTGCTAACAACCATTTTTCGTATATATATAAATAAATAGTTAATTAAATTATTATATATAATTGAGCAGCCCTATATAGCCGTTCACAACCCTGCAGGTGGAAATCTTGGAATTCAATATCGTTTAGTGCAAGATTTCACCCACAGATGTCATTATTAGTTCACTTAAAACGCGTTCTTATTTTTTGCTTTGTATTATTTAAATTATATAAAGTTTTTATATCGCTTTTCTCAAGAGGATTCGTAGACCAGTGTGTAAGCCGTCCGAACGACGCGCATGAAAATTGGGGCATGGTATCGAATCCCACAGCTGGAGAGAATATTTTTTGAAAATTAATTGTTTTTACACATAATAAAATAAAAATGTCATGATTTCAAAAATTCACTCATGACGTCAGAGAAAAATGAAGAAATGAATTAATGACGACAGCGGGGCAGGATGGGGGGGAGGGGGACCGTCTTTCTTGACGTCATCGAATAGGCGAAATCGCGACCATAATATACAAACGAAAAAAGTATCTCTTTAGTATGAATAAAAAAATGTTGACAGCGTGGCTGGGGCGGAGGAGGGGAAGGGGAAATCGGGGACAATTTACAGACAGACGGACAGACAGACGGACGGACGGACGGACGGACATTAACGACTATTAATATATAGACTAGCTGTAAGCCCGTTGACCTCAACGGAGAGATTTTTGTTGCATTTTTAAGTAGTCAGAAAAGTTAATGGCGTGAAAAATAAATTACTAACCTATTTATTGAATAATCCAGAAATTCTGATAGTAAAAGAAATATCTCGGGGCGTATATCGACAGCCCTGCCCTGCAGTATTTAAATTGTAAATTATTTATTTTTGGAATAATGTTCTAGTTTGCTAACAACTATTTTTCGTAATAGCAGAAATTTTGTAAATTATTTAATTTTTGGAATAATGTTTATGTTTGCTAACAACCATTTTTCTTAGAAGCAGAAATTTCATTAATTATTTTATTTTTGGTATAATTTTTAAGTTTGCTAACAATTATTTTTCATAGTAGCAAAAATAGTCCTTGTAAATTACTTAATTTTTGGAATAATGTTTAAGTTTGCTAACAATTATTTTTTCTATTAGCAGAAATAGACCTCGTAAATTATTTAATTTTTGGAATAATGTTTAAATTTGCTAACAACCATTTTTCATAGTAGCAAAAATAGTCCTTGTAAATTACTTAATTTTTGGAATAATGTTTAAGTTTGCTAACAATTATTTTTCCTATTAGCAGAAATAGACCTCGTAAATTATTTAATATTTGGAATAATGTTTAAGTTTGCTAACAACCATTTTTCTTAGAAGCAGAAATTTCGTTAGTTATTTTGTTTTTGGTATAATTTTTAAGTTTGCTAACAATTATTTTTCATAGTAGCAAAAATAGTCCTTGTAAATTACTTAATTTTTGGAATAATGTTTAAGTTTGCTAACAATTATTTTTCCTATTAGCAGAAATAGACCTCGTAAATTATTTAATTTTTGGAATAATGTTTAAGTTTGCTAACAACCATTTTTCTTAGAAGCAGAAATTTCGTTAATTATTTTATTTTTGGTATAATTTTTAAGTTTGCTAACAATTATTTTTCATAGTAGCAAAAATAGTCCTTGTAAATTACTTAATTTTTGGAATAATGTTTAAGTTTGCTAACAATTATTTTTCCTATTAGCAGAAATAGACCTCGTAAATTATTTAATATTTGGAATAATGTTTAAGTTTGCTAACAACCATTTTTCTTAGAAGCAGAAATTTCGTTAATTATTTTGTTTTTGGTATAATTTTTAAGTTTGCTAACAATTATTTTTCATAGTAGCAAAAATAGTCCTTGTAAATTATTTAATTTTTGGAATAATGTTTATGTTTGCTAACAACCATTTTTCTTAGAAGCAGAAATTTCGTTAATTATTTTGTTTTTGGTATAATTTTTAAGTTTGCTAACAATTATTTTTCATAGTAGCAAAAATAGTCCTTGTAAATTACTTAATTTTTGGAATAATGTTTAAGTTTGCTAACAATTATTTTTCCTATTAGCAGAAATAGACCTCGTAAATTATTTAATTTTTGGAATAATGTTTAAATTTGCTAACAACCATTTTTCATAGTAGCAAAAATAGTCCTTGTAAATTACTTAATTTTTGGAATAATGTTTAAGTTTGCTAACAATTATTTTTCCTATTAGCAGAAACAGACCTCGTAAATTATTTAATATTTGGAATAATGTTTAAGTTTGCTAACAACCATTTTTCTTAGAAGCAGAAATTTCGTTAGTTATTTTGTTTTTGGTATAATTTTTAAGTTTGCTAACAATTATTTTTCATAGTAGCAAAAATAGTCCTTGTAAATTACTTAATTTTTGGAATAATGTTTAAGTTTGCTAACAATTATTTTTCCTATTAGCAGAAATAGACCTCGTAAATTATTTAATTTTTGGAATAATGTTTAAGTTTGCTAACAACCATTTTTCTTAGAAGCAGAAATTTCGTTAATTATTTTATTTTTGGTATAATTTTTAAGTTTGCTAACAATTATTTTTCATAGTAGCAAAAATAGTCCTTGTAAATTACTTAATTTTTGGAATAATGTTTAAGTTTGCTAACAATTATTTTTCCTATTAGCAGAAATAGACCTCGTAAATTATTTAATATTTGGAATAATGTTTAAGTTTGCTAACAACCATTTTTCTTAGAAGCAGAAATTTCGTTAATTATTTTGTTTTTGGTATAATTTTTAAGTTTGCTAACAATTATTTTTCATAGTAGCAAAAATAGTCCTTGTAAATTATTTAATTTTTGGAATAATGTTTATGTTTGCTAACAACCATTTTTCTTAGAAGCAGAAATTTCGTTAATTATTTTATTTTTGGTATAATTTTTAAGTTTGCTAACAATTATTTTTCATAGTAGCAAAAATAGTCCTTGTAAATTACTTAATTTTTGGAATAATGTTTAAGTTTGCTAACAACCATTTTTCATAGTAGCAAAAATAGTCCTTGTAAATTACTTAATTTTTGGAATAATGTTTAAGTTTGCTAACAATTATTTTTCCTATTAGCAGAAACAGACCTCGTAAATTATTTAATATTTGGAATAATGTTTAAGTTTGCTAACAACCATTTTTCTTAGAAGCAGAAATTTCGTTAGTTATTTTGTTTTTGGTATAATTTTTAAGTTTGCTAACAATTATTTTTCATAGTAGCAAAAATAGTCCTTGTAAATTACTTAATTTTTGGAATAATGTTTAAGTTTGCTAACAATTATTTTTCCTATTAGCAGAAATAGACCTCGTAAATTATTTAATATTTGGAATAATGTTTAAGTTTGCTAACAACCATTTTTCTTAGAAGCAGAAATTTCGTTAGTTATTTTGTTTTTGGTATAATTTTTAAGTTTGCTAACAATTATTTTTCCTATTAGCAGAAATAGACCTCGTAAATTATTTAATTTTTGGAATAATGTTTAAGTTTGCTAACAACCATTTTTCTTAGAAGCAGAAATTTCGTTAATTATTTTATTTTTGGTATAATTTTTAAGTTTGCTAACAATTATTTTTCATAGTAGCAAAAATAGTCCTTGTAAATTACTTAATTTTTGGAATAATGTTTAAGTTTGCTAACAATTATTTTTCCTATTAGCAGAAATAGACCTCGTAAATTATTTAATATTTGGAATAATGTTTAAGTTTGCTAACAACCATTTTTCTTAGAAGCAGAAATTTCGTTAATTATTTTGTTTTTGGTATAATTTTTAAGTTTGCTAACAATTATTTTTCATAGTAGCAAAAATAGTCCTTGTAAATTATTTAATTTTTGGAATAATGTTTATGTTTGCTAACAACCATTTTTCTTAGAAGCAGAAATTTCGTTAATTATTTTATTTTTGGTATAATTTTTAAGTTTGCTAACAATTATTTTTCATAGTAGCAAAAATAGTCCTTGTAAATTACTTAATTTTTGGAATAATGTTTAAGTTTGCTAACAATTATTTTTTCTATTAGCAGAAATAGACCTCGTAAATTATTTAATTTTTGGAATAATGTTTAAATTTGCTAAAAACCATTTTTCATAGTAGCAAAAATAGTCCTTGTAAATTACTTAATTTTTGGAATAATGTTTAAGTTTGCTAACAATTATTTTTCCTATTAGCAGAAATAGACCTCGTAAATTATTTAATATTTGGAATAATGTTTAAGTTTGCTAACAACCATTTTTCTTAGAAGCAGAAATTTCGTTAATTATTTTATTTTTGGTATAATTTTTAAGTTTGCTAACAATTATTTTTCATAGTAGCAAAAATAGTCCTTGTAAATTACTTAATTTTTGGAATAATGTTTAAGTTTGCTAACAATTATTTTTCCTATTAGCAGAAATAGACCTCGTAAATTATTTAATTTTTGGAATAATGTTTAAGTTTGCTAACAACCATTTTTCATAGTAGCAAAAATAGTCCTTGTAAATTACTTAATTTTTGGAACAATGTTTAAGTTTGCTAACAACCATTTTTCTTAGAAGCAGAAATTTCGTAAATTATTTTATTTTTGGTATAATTTTTAAGTTTGCTAACAATTATTTTTCATAGTAGCAAAAATAGTCCTTGTAAATTACTTAATTTTTGGAATAATGTTTAAGTTTGCTAACAATTATTTTTCCTATTAGCAGAAATAGACCTCGTAAATTATTTAATTTTTGGAATAATGTTTAAGTTTGCTAACAACCATTTTTCGTATATATATAAATAAATAGTTAATTAAATTATTATATATAATTGAGCAGCCCTATATAGCCGTTCACAACCCTGCAGGTGGAAATCTTGGAAATCAACATCGTTTAGTGCAAGATTTCACCCACAGATGTCATTATTAGTTCACTTAAAACGCGTTCTTTTTTTTTGCTTTGTATTATTTAAATTATATAAAGTTTTTATATCGCTTTTCTCAAGTGGATTCGTAGACCAGTGTGTAAGCCGTCCGAACGTCGCGCATGAAAATTGGGGCATGGTATCGAATCCCACAGCTTGAGAGAATATTTTTTGAAAATTAATTGTTTTTACAAAAAATAAAATAAAAATGTCATGATTTCAAAAATTCACTCATGACGTCAGAGAAAAATGAAGAAATGAATTAATGACGACAGCGGGGCAGGATGGGGGGGAGGAGGACCGTCTTTCTTGACGTCATCGAAAAGGCGGAATCGCGACCATATACAAACGAAAAAAGTATGTATTTAGTATGAATAAAAAAATGGTTGACAGCGGGGTTGGGGCGGAGGAGGGGGAGGGAAAATCGGGGACAATTTACAGACGGACGGACGGACGGACGGACGGACGGACGGACATTATCGACTATTAATATATAGATACCTATATAAAAATAGTCGATACATAATCTATAAAAACATTGTAAACTGAACCATTAAAGAGCCATTACAGTGTATATCAATTAGAAAAATGGAAAATAAATTCTCCTCAGGTGGGGGGGGGCATGCCCCCATGGCCACCCCTTTGGATCCGCCAATGGTAGTAACCAAGATATTTAATAATCGTTTAAAATATATAAATGTAAATAGTATCAGAGAAGAACTACAAATACATACAATAAGAATTTGCAGCCGAATAAATAAATAAAAAATACGAGAAGTAACTCATCTTATAACGAGCTATGAAGTGCAATATTTTAGTATGGAGTAAAATATTTATTTGTAAATGGGCCCATTAGAGGTGAAGTGAGTCAACTAGTAAAATGGTAAAACTATTTTCTCGGACTTTTAAGTACTATCACGTTTTTAATTGGTGCTTTGGTGGATTGCATATTTTTATTTTACGGAGATAACAATATTGCAATGTGTATTAACTGAGTTTACTTCACTTTCACCGTAAGTACTTTAAGATGTTAGTTACAAGGTATCTATATATTTTTTTTTTCTTAAAAACCACTTTGCTCACTTCACCTCTAATGGGCCCATAATGAAATTACATAGCTAAATTACTTACCTGTTATTTTCGTTGACACAGTGTATACCCAGTGGTGTAGTGGGGCCAGGTCGGCGACCTGGCACCTGAAAATGAGCCAGGGCGCCGCACTGCCACCCTTTTGTTTTTTGGTTTATTTGAAAGTTTTTGTATTTTTATCATCAAATGCATCGTACAAGAAGTGAGTAAAATTTAAAAAAAAAATAATTGCGCGTTTTTAGATTGATTTAATTGTTAAAACTTGTGGTTTCTTAACTTCGGACGGATATAAAAAAAAAATAGAGACGAAATTCATGACCGACCTGGTACCTATTTATTTACCACTACACCACTACCTACCCTGTGGATAAACCAAATGTCTTTTTTCTTTTGCACATTATGAAAATACAGTAGAGTTTTATAGTATACATAATATATATATATATTTTTTAAAATAAGTATATTTTTGGTTATAAAAAGAACCTTACATCAGACTATGCTAAAAAAATATTCATCTACGCCACTGGTTAAAAATTGTTAGTCAATATTTTTTTACACGAATATCTTATAACCGTTTTATTTGTCAACAAATTAAGGTATGACGTCACTATTATAATAATAGTTCCTGGAGAAAAACTACATTTCAAATAAAGAATAACGCACGTGATCCGTTCGCGTTCTTTTGGCTGTGGATTGTTGACCAATCTGAATCCCGAAGGCACGCCTACCGACCAATGGGCGCTTGCCCTGATCTTCATAACTCTTTCTCCCTCTGCGACGCGTCTTCTGCTATACACCTTTTTCTTTCACACCCACGCAGTGAAGGCGATGGGATGAACCGCGTCCATGGGTGGTGTTGCTCCAAAGCTTTCTCAAGTATCATGCTGTGGGAATGCCGCAAGCACGACACGAAAAACGAATTGCATTCATTTGTCAGTTAATATGTAATATTACCAGCTTCTAACTTCGCATAGCGGTGTAACTCACGAGTGTATACGATAATATTGCGAAATAGTGTGGAGGATCGAGGATCTGAAGGGCTTACATATAGAAATATTTTGTTTTCTTTAAAAAAGAATACGAGAACGATGTTCGATTGAATTCACAATATTTAAAAATGTGGACTCCCAGGTAATTTTGTACCGGTGTCATTTTTTTTTTTGATACGCCACTGGTTTCACAGTGCTTAAAAAAGTGTGCTTAGATTAATTATTATTCAATATAATTCATCGGTACAATGATGGCAAACAATTATAACTGCTGTTTACACAATTTTACAGCATAGCAAAAACGATGTTTTGAAAACAGTATAAGTTAGTTTAAAAGATATATATTTTGAAGTAGGAATCTTTATTCACAATTTCGGAATAATCCATGTCAAAGAATGTACAATTTTGAATATATTGCCGAAGAATCAGTGGCGGATTATATACCACATAAGCGTGTAAGGCGCGCGCTTTGGGGCCTCCAAATCTAAGGGCCCCCAAAATAGTTTATATTATTGTAAAAAAAAATGTTTACAAAATCAACGTTTGTTTTACACGGAATTTTGTTTGGAAACGTTTTAACGTTATTATAAAATCAGGGCTTCAAAATTTGAGCATATTGCACTTGGGGCGTTATCCCAAGAGCTTTATCCTCCACTGGGATGAATACTTATATAATAAATGCAAAAATTGCAGTACGTGATAGTGTATATACATGATAATGTCGATATTTTTTCATGAATCTATAGATAACGTATATATGTTCAAATTTAAGTCAATCTCATCCAACGTTCCCTCTAAGCCGAAGAGTTGGCCGCGCGGAAATTTCAAAGACTGCGCGAACCGATCAAATATTAATTGAACAACTGTCTTGTAGTGCGCGCCAACCCGGAATGAGTGCGTGAGGGTTTCCCAAGTGCTGCGCGGCCACGCACGCGCGCAGCTTAGAATGAACGTTGATCCCATCAATGGTTATATATTTGTTATCAAATGAAAGTGTTATCTGTTAACGTATATGTACTGCAAAGTGTTAATTTATCAACTTACCACCATCTTTTCATGCAAGGAAAACGAAACGCTTTCCCAAAACCTGTCGTCTTTAAAAAAGCAACTTGTAACTTGCGCACAAAAATAAAGTGAACTTATAAGGAAATCTTTTCTTGCCTGCTATCCTAGTATGTATAATATATTATATACAGTACTCAGGGTCGAAGATAGAGCGGTCATCCTGGGCGTCGAAGTGTTGAAGGATCATTTGAGAGCTCAAAATGATGCCAGGAGTTTACAGAAAAATACGAAATACCGATTTTTTGAGCGAATCCTACTCTTTGGCGTAGGCGCCAAAAGGCTTACGACCCTGGCATTGTTGAATGTTTATTATTTAAACTTCGCTTTAATATAGAATAAATATAAAAATATGATTAGCTATAAGTAAAGTTTTGATAATTACATAGGTACACAAATAGAAATATTGGGTGGCAGGTTCAACTGATCCATCAGAAAAATGCGGTTGATCTCTAGGTTGTAGTACTGCTCCCGGGATAATATTTTTTTTATCATTGAGCTCCGCAAAGTATTACTTTGCAACTCTACAAAGCTATCGAACCAATAAATTGTATGTGAAAATGATTTTCATTTAAAAAAAAATCATTGATAGTTTTTGAAAATCTACCACTGTTTTAGTTTTATTTTAGCCTTAGTGTAACCATATTACTTACAATAGATCCGTATTTATTTATGTGATAGTTTATGAAACACAGAAATATTAAATTAAATAATAATACCTATATTGAAGGATTTTTTTTTGTATGTTAAATTCAGTTACATAAAATATTGATTTCCAATGTTATATTGGCACATTGACGTCACAAGTATTGCCGTGTATTTATTAGGAGGTGGGTATCAATGACAAAATTAACGATTATTACATGTTATTTTTTGAAAATCTCAAAAATATGAAAAATTAATTCATTCATGATCACTGTTCGCTTTATCGCTGTTCATCCATATTTTTGGCTTACAGATTTATTAAATGAAAAATTAAAGTTATTAAATAGTTAATATATTTGAGCAGTGCATTTAAAAAAAATCATTTGATAAAATATGAATTATTTGTCAGTCACTTGTAAGCGTATTGTATAATATTAGCTATGTTATCATTATGGACATCACCAGCGTTAGACATTTGAATGCCCTAAGCAAGATTGTATTTTTCCGCCCTATTTATAAAATTCCCTTAGTCGCATAGGAATTTGGCCACCTCTCCAGATTTTAATCGATACAAATTTTAATGTGTTTATATTTTCTGTTGTCATTTGAGTGTGCATGTCATCATCACGTTATAAGAGTTTCATAGTTCTTTATTAATCACACCCAGTGGTGTAAGAATAGGTCCTGCCACCCGGGGCGGTCCTTGAATTTGCCCCCCCCCCCAATATTTTCTCTAATATTGTTTTTTAATCATATACTATTATATATCTATTTACTAGGAGTTTTTACTCCAGGTGGTTTCATTTTTTAATGTATGAATATATATCGTATTTATTTATGAAAATCCCGCCTCCAAAAATGTGCCGGCGGGGGCGGTACGCCCCTGTCTCACCCCCTTTACTACGCCACTGATCACACCTTACAATAACTGAAATAAGATAACACATGAAACATGTCATTACAATTTGTGATAATATGAATAAAAGATATTTTACACCAATTTCAAAACAAATTATCCATTTCTTTATTAGAAATCTTATTATTATAAAAGTATGTTTCATCATTCAGCATTTCTTTTTTGCATCACGCAATCGTCATCAATATCATGATTAAAAAAATCACTGAAAATTAAAATGTGAAAAGTCGACAAAGGAAATGGGCAGTGTCCAAATCACTTTTCGAATAATTGTCATTATTCCAATAGAAAATAAGGTAAACAATTAACGCTTTTATTGCATTTTTTCCGATAAAGCAATATATACTTCGAATAGATTTAATTAGGTTATTGATTTTATAAGAAAAGTGGTAATGATTTTATAACTCTCATGATTATTAATTATATCTTTAAAAAAACAGATTATTTCATTTAAAGCACACTGTGAAAGCACAAGTATTTATTTATTTAACGATATTATTCATAAGATCAATAAAAGTGATATTGTTTATGCAAATACCTTTTAAAAATAAATACATTTGCAATTGAATGTCTAAATATTTTATAAACCTGTTGACTCCTTCATTAAAATCTCACCCGGAATAAGACAAGGGTGTCGTATCCCCGATCAGCACTTAGGCGGGGGTGTTACGATGGGCGTTCCGCGCCCCGCCCGATCCCCGACCCGGCCCGCGACCCCAGGGGGCCCAGCCGAGGCACGGAGCGGTCGCTGTCAGCCGGCCCGCGGCAGTACAGCGCGTGATCGCCACGCGAGGTGACGATACTCGGTTCGCCTTGCATTCCAGTTAAGCGCGGGACATTAATTGAATAAATACGTTTGACGTTTCAGTGAAAATTTACGGTTCGCATGATTGAATTTTAAAATTCATCGACATTGCTATTAGACGAGAAAGTAACATATTGCTGTTATTAGTGTTGCTGCGATTGTGCCGACTTTTTGATTACTTTTATTTTGACGTTTCAATAAGTATAAGCTTTCCAAATTCAAAAAATAAAACAATTGATTGTTGTTTTTGAAAAACATAAAGGAGAAATTTAGTTTTTAGTAACCTTTTAGAACAATAAAATAAGAAGGTCTCCTAATTCAAATATTAAAAAAAAACAATTGACATTTCACTAATATCTCTGATATTTTTGTTTCGATGCGGTTCTCTCTGCGTTTAATATAAGTGATTAGTGCACTCAGGACGTAAAATGTTAATTTAATGTGCTTAAGTTACATAATTGTAATGTGACATGTACGTGAACTGGTAAACTAACTCTTCCATATTATTTCATCTTCCCAATTGACTTCAGCTTACAGTTTGATCAGCCTATTAGTTATGGCCATTTTATAATTTTTCTTTTCTAAAAAATACTTTAATTCTTAAATGCCAACTTACATGCTAAATTATCTACCTGATAATCGTCAGACACCTTTGCCATTTAATGTATTTTATTTACCACCATTTTTTATATATAATAATGAGCCTTGTAGAATCAAAGCTTAACATATATTTATTTTATAAAAAAGTGTTTAAGTATTTTTATCTCAAACGTTTTCTGAATACGATTATTAATCAATTAATTCGTAAAATGTATAAATGTGCTATATTTGATTCGTAGAATTATTGAACAAATTGTTTACGGAGTCATAAAAAGCATTCAGTAAGAGATACATTTTTTGAATAGATTTCAGTGATAATTGTAATTTTTGTTGCCGATGTAACAATGTTATGCAACAAATGAAAATCAATAATAAAAAAAAACAGTTATGGGTATTTGTTTTAAACAATCGGTGGCCGATCGATTTCATGGCGCGTGAGAATAGTTGTTTAAATTGTATTATTTACGCAGGGGTGATCATTCAAATCAGAGGCATTTGACCGTTTGATTTCGGCCGCTTGATTGACTCCTCAACTTGACCGTGACGAAGAGATTGGTTGAGTATCAGCTCCTGTCGCACCTGCCGCCCGATTTCGAACCCAATGCCGGCCGTTTGCGCAAAATTACACCTTCAAGATGAGACAGTGCAGGTGGTGCGGAAATTCGGTGCGTGACACGCGCGCGTCATGGTGACGAGACAGGGTCGGTTCTGTTCCACGCAGAAATGCGAAATCATATCGCCCATGAAAAAAATAGATCATATTTTTTTTACGAACGATCTACTGAACAGTTTTCGTAGATATTTAACTAAGTAAGAGATTGTTCATTAACCATTATATTCAAATTTATTAAGCAAACAACAATACTTATTTCATTTCTATAATCTACCTATTTTTACTACTGTTTGATTTAAGCAATCTATATCAAATGAAAAATAAATAAGCAGATATATACATGGCTTATTTTTTTTTAGTCATCTTCTATTACATATTCATAAAACTTATCTGATCATGTATTCCCGAAAAAAATAACGATGCCAAAAATGTTTAAAACACAATTCACAAGGAATGTTTTTGTTGTTAATAAAAATAATTACATATCGAATTTGATTAGCTATAATACAAATTATTAGCTACTTGCTAGATATGTAGTATTCATAATTAAATTTAACATCTAATTTATATTTGTATTTTTAATGCAGTTTTGCATTAAATGCTTTTTTTTCATTATAATTTTAAAATTTCTTAAATATTCATAACACACAAAACTATAGTATTATATGTACAATCGTAACTAACGCTGTGAAGAAACATACGTATACAAAATCTTTTTTTGGGTTAGTTATTATATTCCATCCTTCAGAGAAAACAATTTTAGTATGCCTTGACTTAATTTATTTTGAGATGGTACCGTTAAAACGTAGCCATATTTTTAACATTATACGTAAGGCAAAACTGTCTCTTAGTTCACACCTGCAAAGAAGAGCTAAATACATAAATATAAGCAGGACGAAGGGACCAAAACACCTGTGCATTTCACTTTTGGGTGCCTCGAGAGGTGCTTATTATTATTTCGGCCACAAGCGTGACTCCAGCGTAACATACTTACTTACCAATAATACGTTGAAGGTGGTTTTTATTTAGGGCTAATTGGATTGGCAGGAATCATCTGCCGTGTTAAAGACATTCGTTGACAACTTTGACAATAAAGATACGCCAAATAGTTGTGAATTACCTCCACATTATGAAATAAATGATAAAAGCTATTCAATAAGGCAAAGCATATTGTGCTTGTATTAATTATTCCAGGCGACACAATTTTAAGTATTTTTATCGTTTAGTTACGTTACTTAAATCACGATAAAATTACCGAGGAAAATTCAACAATTATGTTCGCACCCAATGATGAGAATATGGCCTCCTAATGGAGATGTCTCAACAGATTGTTTCTGTGTAAACTGTTTGTTAGTTAGTCGCTCAACCTCTCTTTTCCAAAGAGAGTATTAAGGATAGACGGATAGGGTTTAAACAGAAGTAGTGGTCAACTAATTGCTGTCGATACGCCCAGTTATTTAAGGATGGGAAAGGTGGAAAGACATCACAAACACTCATGCCTTCGAACGGAAATCGATAAATTAATCGAACAATGCTGTTCGTACCGGGACTCGAACCCGTGAGGTTACTTAATTGAAAATTATATTAAAACTAATTATTCAAATTTATTCCATTGTGACTTTTATTTTAGTTATTCACTGTGAAATATTAAAAAAATTAACTCTACTCAAAAGTGAACAATTTGAAAAACTTTCATAGTGAGATTATCAAACTGAGAGTTTGAAGAGATGTAGTAAAGTAGTGTTGGAAGAGAGACATGATCATGCTATTCAAAGGCAACAGCAGTCGCTTGGAACATCTCATTGAAAAAATTCAGGCCAACAAAGAAAATCACGAAGTCTCCTCTGACGACATCAAAGGTAATACATAATTTGACATTAATTATAACCATACATGAATACTTATATCACATACTGTCTATGAATTTGAATCAAATATTTAAATATTCACTTTTTAATATTCGGATATTCAAAGATTTGAAAAAAAAATATGGGCCTTCGAGAGGGGAAGTTAGCAACCTAGTAAAATGGTAAAACTTTTTTCTTGGACTTTTAAGTGCAATCACGTCTTTATTTGGTGTTTTTGTGGATTGCATATTTTTATTTTACGGAGATAACACTATTGCAATTAGGGCTTCCAATTAACCGGACTTAAACACTAAACGGTTTTCGGTTTTTTTCTGACAAATAAACCGGGTAACCGGTTTAAACCGAAATATCATGTATTTTGATTATTTAGGTATGCAAAAAAAAATCGTATTTTTTTTTCAATATTTGACATAACAGCTAATACTCCAATTTCAAACAAGAAAACGATATTTAACTTAAATGGGATTAGTACCTCACCTGTTATGCATGGCACAAGTAACGATACTAGCAACTTGAATCATACAACTAGAACAAAGAAGCCACTATATGTAACATTACTATAATATGATAAACAAATATACGACAAAAAAAAAAAAATTGAGTTTTTATTAAAAAATCACCATAAGAGCGATGTTTCATGCATTCAATTTTTAAAACATTCAACTGGTAAGACGAAACATTCAATGTTTTTAGACAAAATTAAGAGTAGGAATCCAAAATATTCACTCTATTTATTATGTCCCTGACTCCCAATGTGGAGCATATGAATAACACAAATTTATTTGGTTGAGAACAGCTTGTTACTCCGATGTCCACCCCTCAATTTTCAAAGCGAGGAAAAGATTGAGGTTTGGCTAGAACAGGACTAGCAGTTGGTGATCATCTCACTCCGTTACTTTTTTAGGATCGGATGATAGATAGAAAGTGGAATGCAATATCAGCATTCAGTCTACATCCCTGCCTTTCGAAGGAAATAATAAACTGATTGCACAAAATCCGACCATACAGGAATTCAGCCCGTTCGCTCTTCAACCAGGACAAACGACATTTGCCTACTCGACCGCGGGAATCGGCGTTCGTTATCAATTTCATCATTGCAGACTTAATAATTGAGAATCACAAGCGAAATAGAGATTGAATCAAATTTATTATATGTACTTAAATATTATATAACCAATTATTTAATATGAATATATATTTATGAGGCAAAATTATTTATTTTTTTTTCTGAAACAACTATTTCGATGTATTTATATTATAATAAACATTTTCATTTACGTATATAGTACAAATTACTAACATTAAATTATAAAAACACAACATCGACACGATGTGTTGTCTATCACAAAAAATCGTGCAATCGAAATATAGGAACCAAAAATCGCTTTTTTTCAATATAGTTTGAGTTTAGATAGATTTTGGGGGGGTGGCTAAATTTGCTATTTATCGTGAAGCATCAAGCATTGTAAATTTCTAATTCTAAAATTTGCAACGTTACGCATTGAATAATAAACCTGAAAATAAAAACTGTCAATTAACTTTAAGAAATTCTCCTTCCGCATTTAAATCTGTGGCACATTAGGGGACATACGGAACATACATCAAATATCCTGTACGACAGCGCCCAGTGTGCAGAAACTAATGGTCATAAAAAAAACAATCATGACAAAAATGATGATATTTTTATTGGTTAGCCCATAGTCAATTGTTGTTTTTTTTTTAACTGCTGTTGACTTTGTGGATGGGTACTAAGCTCTGCCCACATCTGGATTAAGACAAAGAAATTTTCAATATGCAATATCGAGAACTTGTCAATGAGAAAAGGGCGGAACTACCTTGTCCAATAAGACCTTCCACTATGTCCCAATCTGCATCTTTGTCAAAAACATTGTATTGCACTAAACAACAAGCAATCCGCTTTCTTGACCAATAGAGGTAAATACGTTTAAGGCGCAATTTATAATATTAAATTAGTGCTTTTCAGTATGAATTTAAAGCAACATTACTTGGTTATTTTAGTAAAATTTAGACTATTCGTTAGGTTTAAACATTTAGAAGAAAAACATTACAACTTTGGGTAAAAGTTTTGTCATATTTTAGTATGTGGTGCATAACAAGTTGTACAATGATTAACATTATCGAAAAACAGCTATTTTGCATTGTTTAAGTTTAGATAAATCCAGATTACTAGAATAATTATATTAATCCAAATCATGCAAATCTTACTACTGACAAAAACACCATACGCATAAAATAGATTAGCGAGACTTAGATTATTATCATAAAATTGCATCGTTAAAACTGGTACATGATAATTATTATGGAAATTAATAGTTTTTGAGATTTATTAGGATGTTAAAAAAAATCAATAAAGGATATTGAGAGCGTGCCATATAAGAATCATTCGTATCTTAATAAATAATTACGAAAAATTGTTTAATTATTTGAAAGAGTCATTTCTGTTCGCAAAATGGACAACTTTGAGACAGAAGTAGATTATTCTACAAAATGTATATATATATATATATATATATATGTACTTGTTTGTTGTGTTTTGTGAATTGTTTCCTATATTACGCAGTAAATTCATTATAAAACATTTTTCTTTTTGTAAAAAACAATGAAAAACAAGAAAAGAGTATTTTTTATATAACCCGGTTAACCGAGTAAAATAAACCGGTTTTCGGTTTTTTTCAAAACGAGCGATAAACCGGTTAACCGGTTTCGGTTTAAACCGGTTTGGAAGCCCTAATTGCAATGTGTATTAACTGAGGTTACTACACTTTTACGATACTTTAATTAAGACGCGTACAATATTACAATGCATCTATCTTTATTTTCTTTTCCATTCACCTCTAATGGGCCAGTATAAATGAAATTCAAACTTAAATGTATGTTGGATGTACATTGTATTTTATTTTATTTTTATTTAAGCCCGTACTGAAACATGTACTGGCGATTAGTCTATGTTATCAGTGTCTACGTCTCGTTAGATTCAAGAAAAAACATTGAATATTATGCTGACCCGAAATAATAATTGATGAAATATAACTGTACTCTTTTGCATATTTTATTTTAATATTTAAAATGTCCACCCTTACAAAATACCTTAAATGCGATACAAATAAAGAAAAAATTTCTTTGGGGTGCAAAATATTTAAATCTTAAGGCATAGCAGAATTAACTAGGAACTAATTAAAAACATTTGAATTTTTTTGTTGGTTTTAATCGTGAAATTCACTGCTTGTTTTCTTTTCAACGCAACATGACTGAAAGTATTTTAATTCATGATTTATTTATTTTTTTAAATTTGACTTTTCTATTTATTCATTCTTCTTACAATATGCAATGTTTGAAAATATAACACATACATATTTGATAACAGGTGTTGTTTTTATTTACCTCTATTGAAAAGTTATTCTTGGCGATTTAGTACAACTAGTCATTGCAGAAATATATATTCTTCAAATACAGCATACAAGCAAAATCTAGGATCTTACGTGGACAGTGAGTTGTGTATTTACATTATGTACCCCGGTCCATTAATATTTTTAAGAGTAGGTAATTCTTTTTGCAAGTTATGAGGAAGGTGAGAGGTTTTTTACGCCATTATCATGTAGCTTTGAAAACTTTTAAATATTCTTAAGGCAAAATTCAGTAAAAGAAATTCTAAGTTATTTATCTTTTTCATCATGGGCATTGAAAAAATAGATATATTTAATATTATTTATATCAATGTCGTAAATCGGAAAGGCAATACTTGCTAAGCCAAATAAAGCACCCCATAAATGAACAAAATACAAATCCGAAAACGATCACGTAAACGTAAAGCGTTTCAGGTTGAACGCCCGCCCATCGTTTCCAGCCGCCTACAGCGTCGAACCGTACCCGCCCACAGCAGCCGCCCTAACTCCCCGCCTACGTTATCCAGCCGCCCGGTCTGCCTCAGGCAAAAATCCATTAGTATGACAAACTCCGTTTAATTATTCAACAAATGCACCGGGGTTTCAACTCTATTTTCTGCATTTGTGCTCATTGCCCAGAGGTTTAAAAATATAGCGGGAATGCATAATAGATAACGAAATGTTTCAGATAAAAACCTTCTATATTAACATTATATACAATATAAGTATGCCAGTGCTATTTACCATGATGTCTAAGCATCGATGAATTGAAACAAACATAGAAATGTTCAATTCAATATATTTGTTCTGAAGTAAGGGTAGGATTTACAATTCGGGATTTGGAAGACAATACACAGTTTTAGAAGCCGTCCTTAAATATTGCTATCGTTAGCAATCGCATCATTAACTACAATATATCGAGTATAGGAAACGAATAGTTTAAGCCTTGGAAAATTTAGATGTTTAATGTTTTTAATCTTAGGATTTTCGGAACAAGAATAACATACAGAAAACTTTGAAATTGCATGTCTTAAAAAAGGGTAAGTGACGATATAAGTACGTAGATAAGTTATACTTGAGATATATAACTAAAATGCTTAACTTATCATTCATATTTTATGATTGAAAAAATAATATTTGTTTGAAATTTCAAAAAGAAAATAAATATAATTCAATATTATTAACAGAAGGTTTGCAATGAATTACAAGACTTTTTGATTGTTTTTTTCGTGTTTATTATAACAAACCAGTGTATGGTCAAAAGATGCTAGTAAATTTTAAGTAATTCTTTCGAGTTAAATACGGCATGTAAAGGTGCAAAACATATACATGAGAGCTTATTGTAATTCACGACGGGCTATAAAGGATATTAAAAATTCTAAGCAGAATCTCCTTCCAATCAATTACGACAACAAACGTCACAGTAAATCTACAACCGGTTTCATTCATCAGCATTCAATACTTTGAAGCGGGTATGATAAAAAATTGTCAGCGAACATTAATCTATAATAGAACATATTTATCTAGCTATTTATTTTACATCATTTTTAGATCATCCACTGATAAATTAGTTCGTGCTTAACTTAATGTGTTCTAATTTGAAATTGAGTATTATTTGCAATCTCGGGAACTGGTTTACGGCGTGTCATTGTCATTTCAAATTTTTTTTTCAACCTGAATATATCTCATCTGGGAATTCGTTAATGGATGACATTGCGATGATAAGTATGTAGGGTGTAATTTTATATATTTTTAAGCAATCATTTCTAAAATGACGAATATATACATAGACCATTAAACTATGATATGTTGGAATGAATGTAGTCGGTCTGAGTTACATTATAATATACAACTAAGTCTTCAATAACTACTGGGATTATATGCCACAATTTATGATTATCGCCAGAAAAAAATATCATATATTGGTTTTTGTGTCTTCATCAGCAAACTCACTCCTCACCAAGTGAACAAACTGTCAACAGTTAGTTCCACCCTTGTGGAAAAACAGTGCCTGTATATCCATATCCAAAATGTTCAATCACCAATTTTCATATCTTTTCAAACGCCACGTTGAGCCATCGACAACGCTGTCGTCTGTGCTGAATTTCAAAGTCTGTAGATACAGTTAAAAGATTGTTGACAGTATCGGATTACCCCATAAGCGAATGGGGCGCGCACCTGGGGCCTCCAAATTAGATTATATTATATAACCCATGTACACTTTGTTCAGATTTTAATTATTTTGCATGGAAATTTGACGTTTTTATGTTACCCGAAAAAATGGTCTCCAAATTTTATTACGCCTGGGGGCTCTCATGTGATTAATCCGCCACTGATTGTTGTAAAAGCAAAAATCTAAATTTACTGAATTTGATGTTTTACTAAACATTTACTTCAATTATCTTTATATTCTCTCTACTCTAACATTACGAGTGAATGAAAATATAGTGACGATACTAAGTTTGTCATGTATTCATATAAATCTATAGGCTGCTTTTTATTATTCGACCTTTAAATTAATAATTTTATAAGTCAAGTAAGTGGTCAGACGACTTTGTGTTTATGGGTGAAATATATAGATACATTTATAGAAAATCAGTAATGATTATTTTATTAATAAGCTATGAAGCTTGCCAAATGTTCCAATTGAGTGATTTCAAATTTTAAAAAAACTTAAGCGGACTTGTTAGGCGGCGCCTTGTGGTGGGCGCCGGAAGTTCTGATAGCTGAACAAAAGCACAACGCTCAGCGCGCCGTATTACGTGGTGTGAATTTTAAACGTTTTCCGTAATATGCTCTCAATTTTTTGGTATTTATGTACATTGAAAAATTATAGGTGGGGTACGTGGCGATGATGTCAATTCATCATTGCGTGGACGTTGCAACAATTGTTTTTATTATGGACCCGCGGGAGTAATAAATTTTAACCAGTGTCACAAGGTCCACAAGATGATGGAATTATTAAACTTTTATATTTGGACATGGTAGACATGAATGCAAAGAGGAGTATTAAGTGACACACTCTTGGTGTAAAGACGAATTATTTATACTAAGTTACGTATTGACTTTATATTATATATGTATGTATAGAAGCCCTCATATACATATATAATCGATATTAATCGATTCGACCGATTCGACCGATTGAATGGGTGAGAGAGAATTTATAAATCACGGGCAACCGTGCCTTCAAACACATGACTAATCAATTAATGAAGCTGTTTGTATAAGGATTCGAAGCAGTAAGCATCACAACCGAAGCCAACGACAACTAACAACTTGACTGTAGACCTTGTATTTTACTGACAGTAATTGAGAATAAATGAGCCCTCGAGAGGTGAAGTGAACCTAATAGTGGAATTGTAAAACTTTTCTATTGAACTTTTAAGTGCAATCACTTTACAATTTACTTGATGTTTTGATGGGTTACACAATTTTGTTTTAGAGAGAAAACACTATTGCTAGTGGTGTAGTGCTAACTAAAAAAAGTCTGATGAGTGCTGTTTAATTATAATATTTGAATGCTCTCTAACCGTGATCCGATTTCTGTACCAACAAGTTTCAAACAAAACGTTCTTCCAATATGTTATTACAAAAATCATTTCTTATTATATTGACGTAAAAATAAACATTTACAGTAAAATTTCCAAATCATCTCAGTATGGAAGCGCCAACCCCACGCGCCTTCGCCCCTCTACACTACTAACTATTGGAGTGTGTATTTTTATAATGATAACGTATCTAAATCATGATTTTTTTTCTAAAATATCACTTGGTTCACTTCACCTCTCAAAGGCTTTACAATTGAGGGTATTACTTGCAAACACGGCTAATTCTAAAATGGTTAAATAATTAAACTTGAATTTCATTTTGAAAAATAATGTACATTTTAAAAGTATTTTTAGTCTTACATTACTTTGGAATGATATATTTGATGTTGTTAAGCCATGTTTGAGACTGATTTCTAAAAATTGTTTCAAAATTTATTTTTATCTACTAAATTACGTTCATGGTTCATGTTTCAACAACTTTGGAATAAGCCGGGTTTGAAAGTAATATCCTCAATTGTGGAATGAGTAAGAGCTACAAAGTTGTTTTTGTTCAGTAATTTAGCTTCTCTGAAATAATTTCTGATTGCTTTCATTTTAATATTTTATAAATAGTGTTTAAATCATAAGTCATAAAAAAGTTAAAATTATTATATCAAACTGTTAATTCATATAATGAAATAAAGAACTGTGTATTGTAGTTACTTCAGTTGTTGACCCTAATTATGCATTTCCTGTTCATCTATCACTCACATATCTGACATGCTTCGGCTGGAACTTCCATAAAACAATGCGTTGCACATTTTTCCTTACTCCTAATATATGTCTTCAAAAAACAATTTGCCAATTATTAGATAACTACTTGTAATGATAATATATAATGTCAACAGTGACGCCTTAACAATGATGACACGAAGTGTTATTTTATTGTGAAGTGTCCTTGAACCTAAGTAAATATAATAAACTGGGTAGATAACTGTCATATAAGAAGCCAGTCTTTACCAGATTCATTTTTATTCTCACAGAAAATTGATGGTTGTGCCCATAATAGATCATTAGAGACGTAATATATTTACAGGGTAATGAAGAATAATTCATCGTCGTAAGTATCTATTTCTGGTTGATTTTTTATTGTACTAAGATTATTTAGAAGCTAGATGTATCAACGATTAAAATAAATAAGCTAAGCTGTATTGTAATATAACACGGAAAGAGCATATGAATTAATATTATGTGAGTCACTATAGTATAAAATAAAGACATCAGAAGTAGGGATTCCAATCCGGATATATTCGGCCCTTTTTCAACTATTCGATATTCGGATATTTGGGGAAATATCCGAATAGTATTCGTAATAATTTTTAATGAAATATGTTACAAAATCTACGAAAGATCACATCACAATTTCTCCACATTTAAAGAATAATTATGAATTAAGTAGTGGTGTTTTCGCCTTCACCCAACTCGGGTGTTATCAATATCTTTTGCGTGCGAGTTATTCTTTGTTTATTAAAATATGATTTTTTAAATCCATGTTTTAAAAATATTTTGTTTATGATATATTTGGATCAATTAAAAAAATAACAGACGTGTTGTTTAAAACACTTCTAACAATAAAGCCAACGTCAACTGCTACTAAACGAGTATTTTCAACGCCAGGAGCAATTAAAAACTAAGTTAAAAACAAATTTAAAATATGAAACATTCGATAACCTATTTTTTTTTTAAATATGCATTTTTGAAATTTGAATAAATGGCTTTTATTACAAATAAGCTCGTGTTTAATGTAGGTACTATTTAATGTAATATTTTAGTATAAACATATAAGGTATGTATACACTAAAAACTATCCGAATACATCCGGATAGTTTCAGTTTTACTATTCGATATTCGAATAGTTGATAATGACGAATAGTTGGAATCCCTAATCACAAGGCATCGGGTTGAGTTTCGATCTTGTCAAATTGTGAACATTGATTTTTATTTAAACAATTCATTTCACACCCAGCTTCGTTCTCTTTGTATATTTTGACGTAAACATTAGCTGCAATAATGTATGTTGCGTGTTCAATTATAAAAGTTAAAAAATATCTCCCGTCATCAAACCATCTGAGTAAATTGTGCGTTGACCTCACCCTGTCGTATTATGTCACATTTGATTTCCTTAAAATGACGGCGAGAGTAAATTGGCCAATAAAGAGACTCAAGTGGCGCCAGTCTTCTTCCTCTTTAAGGCGACGTTCCTGTTTCATCAGGATCACATCCTGGCGCAAGTGATGATCATTTGTGCTCGGATGATGATTTTATTCTGGTGCACCTAAATAGGTTATCTTAAATTATGCTTTGTCACCGAAGTACCATAATAATGTCCTGTTGCTGTTATTTCATACATGAAAAGAACATACTATGCATGTTCTGTGACATGTACACACGTAACAAGGAAATATAATAATTGAAGCGCTAACTTTCAAAATCGGCTAAAACAACTTTTGGTAGTTTCGAGAAAAATGGGAAAAAGTGTATTATTATGTGATTTGTACATTTTAGCAAGTATGAAAGTGAAATATTTGTCAGGGTACGCATTACTTGTTCGCTAATGCTTGAACTGATTAGTTTATATATTTTAAGACGAATTAAAATTCACACGTTTATAATTTAAGGCAGTTTAAAAAATAAACCTACATTTTCGTTCAGAAATGTTGGGAGTTTTTGACATTTTTGAAAACTAAAACTTTTGCAACTATATTGGTGAAATACATATCTCTATTCATATATATCATAATCAAAGCAGTATGAAAACCATTTTAGTCGGTTTTGATGGTAAGCGCTTTAAATGTATGCTTAGAAATTTAAAAAAAACAAGTTCTTGTTTAAAAAAAGGCTCATATCATTAAGATACATTATACTTTCGTTATTATAAGTTATAACGTAGTGGATAATAATTAAGATCGTGTATACATCGTACGGTATATTTTTTTTAAAAAATATTTTTACATAACAGCGGAAAACCCCTAAATTGTAATGTAATGCGAGAAATGTTTGCGCCCTATAACAACACCCCCAGGCCGATCCTCCCCATGTGAGAGCACCTAATAAATGGAATCTCTTTTACGGAATATAAATGGATTCGTATTTATTATCAGTAACACGGAGTAAAAACCTCTTTAAAGGGATGGGCGGGCAGCAAGGCGAGCATGGGCGGCATTACCACTGCAAATTGTGATTGATTGAGCGGTTGTATATCTATTATGCTGTATGGTAAATTGCGAATCATCACTTTGATGCAAGTTTTCTGGTACATTGAAAGCTTTTTTTTATCTGTGTAAGAAATACTAGTTAAATAATTTGAAGAAAATATTTAACAGGCATACCTTCATATAATAGTACCTAAAAAAAAAATTGAGAAAATAAAACTTAATGTGAATTGTATATTTATTAGTAACGAATGCATTACAGCAAATAAGACAATATAAATACATTAAAGAAATGAATTGTCATTAATTAATAAACATTAAATCCCAATATGTATTGATAAATAATACTAATAACAATGAAATCATAATAACCTTGAAATATCATTAACCCTCCAGAGACGAGAGCTTTTTTTCCATAACAAAATATTTTTTAAGCCATATTGAAGTCACGGATAACTTTTATTCCTTTAACAAAAATGTAAAAAAAAAACGCAAAGTCGTTGTATAGAAACCCCGCATGACTATATGGTCATGCTCATCATTTTATTACCGTGTAATATTGTGTACGGACAGTAGTAAGGACGAGCGTGACCGTATGGGTACTCAAACATTCGGGGTTGAAATATAGCTAAACGTGAAATTTTTAAAAATATTTACAATTTGACCTCTTAAGATCAACATAATTTCAATACAAATATACAAGCAAAAGAACTGTAAATAATTTGATGTTTTGATAAAAAAAATAACTAACAGTTTCAAAAAGTCCATTAAAAAAAACGGAAATTCAAAAAATCGCATGTACTTTTGGTGGCCGTTTCTGTCCCCGCGGCTGATGACTAACTGAAGTCTGTACCCTTCTTAACCAAATATAAATGAAAGCAACGATATTCACGCAGAAAAAGGATGAATAGTGGGATCAATAGACAACGGTGTTTACTGTGACCATATGGTCACGCTCGTCCTTGGAGGGCTAAACACAGTCAATAATCACTCAGACCCTTTGTAATAATAAAATATGGCTATTTGATACCGTGTTACGCACGCTTTGTAATATATTATGTGTGCAAATATAAATAACACCGTAATGTGTAATAATGCACTGGGAGCTTGGAATTGCCTTACACTCTTTCCATTCTATCCTTAATACAGGTACATATTCGATTTGTGTATATATTATTTCGAAATTTCTTCGCATAAATATTTTGGGCTTCTAAACGTCATGGAAATTATTTTCGGTGGTGATAAAAGTCGAAAATGGATACAAAAAGCCACCCCGCATGCGGAAAAGCGCGAGAAAACAAGACGCATTTTTCGTGGCGGCGTCATTTGTCAAGATTTTCGTTTCCTCAGAATGATACGACAAAGTGATATTTATTTATCACTGAAAGCGTATTTTATTCCATTAACACATGAAGTATGTTGTATTTTACATTTTTACGGGGAAAATCCGAGGTGACTATTCACTGTTTTGTAGGTCTGTGTAAATAACTGTTTTATATGAGAAAACATAAAATATTTTTTCACAATCTATTAAAGTGATAACTTACTTAAAAAAATAAGATTTCGACTGATGGTGCTGACTGGTGACTGGTGCTTGGTGGAATTTCAATATTAATAAAAACAATCACCAGATATCAGCGGTCGCCAATTATTTTGATCTCACAAACCACTGAAGCCGATATTTTACTACCAGGATTCAACCCACCCCATTCCCCACGAAAATAGCATTCTAAATATAATATGAAATTTGAATCGTTCAAATTATGTACATTCACACAAGTTTTGTCACTAACGACCAGGATGTCGCCTTTCGGCATCTTCAGGCGTTCAAGTAAACAGATGAACTTGAACTGACGCTCAGTAAATAAATGCATGTCTTAGTTTAAAGCCATTGCTAGCGAAATGGATTAACCTATGGGAATGCCCACAGATTTTAATGATGAGTAATTTCAAGAATTATTTTTATTTTTGTTTGATGAAAGATTTATGATTATATTTATTTTGTTTGCTGGAAGATTTATAATTGTATTAACTAACATATAGGATACAAAAGTGGGGACTTTGGCAGATTTTCCTGCTCATTCAAAATTGGTAGACTGGTAAAATGTGCCCGGTTTATTTTTAAAATTTCCTGGAAAGACAACTTATGCCCATCTGTATTTGGGTGTAAAATTTTAATTCCTTCATCCTCATTAAACACGTGGTTTCCTGACATCAAGTGATTCGCGAATTGGTAGAATACATATCCCTTTTTATTTATATAAATAAAACATTTAATTTAAATGTTACAAAACATATGATGATGATTGCTCAATGAGAAGTGATTCTCCAAAAGTACTTATTTAAATTTTTGAACATGAAGCATATTTTGATTGGATCGTCTTTAATTGCAATTGATTATTTTCTATTCAAAAATTTTCACACTAACCGGCTTGTTGGAAAAAATCATCATTTTTTATAGAAATGTGTTCAATATTGTAACATTACTTTTTTCATAACTTTATCAATTATTTAAATATTTTGTAAACATTTTTTTATGTCTCTTACAACTCTTTTGTTACTGACTATTTTCATTACTAAGTTGTGTTAAATTCTGTTTCAGACGCCCTGGGGACGACGCCGGGTAGCTCGTGGCGATCATCGACGCCGGAAGGTGGGTCGAGGTCCCGCTCGCCGGCCAGCTCGGCCTCCGAGAGGGACCTTTCCTTCACGCTGGGAGCCACAGAGCACACGCCTTACCAGTGCCAGTTTTGCGATAAGGCGTTTCCCAGGCTGTCGTACCTCAAGAAACATGAACAAGTAAGCCAGTGCACAATATTTTAGTAAGATGTATGGATATAATAATTAATGATTTGGTCATAACATCCCATTCGAAAACTCACAAATAATGTGCAAAAACTTGGTAGCTTTTTATTTTTCATAATAAAGTGATGAAACAATCGAAAAATGGAACATATATTTTCATATTGTAAAATTAATATTTCTGTAATATAAAAAACGTTATTTTTTGTTTCGTTATGCTTGGGAGTAATCAAATATTTTATTGAATCCGCTATTATTGCGAGATTTTTTAATATGCGCTTTCTTCTTAATATTAAAGTAGGTACACATTGCAGTAAATCTTTTTGAATCTAATTGGTATTTTAATACTTTCGCAGAAATTATTCCTACGTATACATTTCTAAAACTCAATGAAATCTTCTATTTATATAATTTGTTTTTCGTTTTATACGTCTAAATCCAATTTCTATTTCGAACATACGAAACATTGCATAGAGTACGACCTTTTGCTTTGTCCCAAGTCATAACTTCGCCGAGTAGATGGTCTACAACGGCCTTTCATATTGTTAATGCATGTTTTTTTCTACATGTTCTTTAAGGATATTAAATTTACTTTGCAGCTTAGGCTGTCGAAATGTAGCAATCAACTTTCATCAACGACATCAATATGATTGATAATTACTTCTTATTGATGCTGTATTTATATGAATATTACACATTAAATTCCTACCCCAAAGCAGGTGTGTTGGTGATTGATCGTATGATCTAAATCGCGACGGATACCTGCTATTAAGATGCAGGAAAAATCTTGTGAGTATTTAACGCCCGATTAGGCATGATAATGCTAAAAACCAGAGGAGTTTGGATTCGCATTCCGTCACATGCTGTTTCTCTGCGCCGCGGCCGCTCGTCAAAGCGACTGGGCCGAGTGGGCAATGAAAGCCCGTTGGACAATCATAATCGTTCGAGTTGCTACTCGCTTCGTGTCAACACACTTTAGAACTGTACGTGTGGGGTCGGAAGAGGGCCGTGAGATACTGCTAAGCTAGTAAATGTAGCTTAAGTTACCAAAGACGAGCTTTACCAAAGTGACTTAAGAAAATTTATTGGAAAACATTAATATATGCCGTCAATAAATGATTTTATAAGAACACCGTCCATATTTTAGTTGAATGCTAGGATGTATTTTGGATATCGTAAACTTTTAATAATTGTCGTAATTAACTGAAATTATAATAGGAAATTTGATTGATTTAAAAAAAATGTGTAGTTCTAAATGGTGTATTTATTCATAATGATACATACATACCTATTTACTGAAATATAATTTCATTGTGAGTTATTTATTAGCTTCACGATGTGAAATATCAACACGTTAACTTTTACAGAAAACGAAATGCGTTCTATAAAAGCATCATTCCATTTTACAAAGTGATTTTTGAAATCACTTCACTCTCGAAGAGAATACCATAATACGCGCTAGAAAACTATCACATCTTTAATATGTAGCCATAAAGTTCTGTCCTTAACGTTGGGCTCTTACGTTCTTGTAATATGACGGTATTTACACATTTTCTACGTGATGATTTCATAAAGATAATATAATACATACATGCTTTGTGTTGAAGCAGTTTACAATTTATTAAATACGTAAATGATTCATTATTTTATACTGTGACCTATTACGATGTTGATATAGTATAACTTACTCACAAGTAGGGTTATGACGTGGAAAAATATTAACTCATGTAAATTTTTTAAATTAATATTTCATCAACATGTTTAATGATTGCATTGAAATATAAAACTGATTTTTTCATCGATTTGAGAAAGAGAATTAAAGTTTTTATATCAATATAATTAAAAACTATTTTAGAGAAAATATATTAATCGAAAAAATACAATTATTTGTGTTTTATAAATAACTATGAGAAAAATTCACCAAAGATCAACTCGAGAAGAAATGAATCGTCAGTGCATCATTCCGTACATTCATATCAGAGATCTAGTTGTAGGTAACATCACTTATCGAAACCGGACCCTTTCCTCACGCCGACTGCAATGCAGATAAGAAAGATCCTTGCTCGGGAGAGACTCCGATTTGGTTCTCAGTATTCGCACGCAATGCAAGTCAATATCCAAAAGCAGTGCTGCATTATCACAAAGATCTATCTTTGATAAAAAGATATCTTAGATAATGTTTATAACAAAATATATCTGAAAAATTAAATATATTATAAATTTGAGTATTGTATATAAAAATGACATATTTATTTTTTATGATATACACGATTTTTTAAAGATCTTTCTTTTTCTAAAATTATATAAAACAATCAGCAGTTTTGCAAAATATTTCAATGTTTGTTAAAACTCTTAGTGTGCAGTGTTGTTAAATGAAACTCTTGTAGTATAAATTAGCCAATTGGAGTTTAAATAACCACAATTTAAATAATATTCAACACCTTTATAGAACCAAACTGAAGTATTTTGTAAACAGCATTAATTCTTTAAAAAAGCTTTGCACTGATTTAGTTTTTGATAAAAAAAATCATTCTATACTAAAATAATAAAAAAAAAAAACATCAATGCTGAAAATGGTTTTCGTGAACTAACAAGTAAGAACACTGTGTCAGAGTAGAATACGTGTTATTTGGAAGAAGTTGTCTCATTTTATTTACCGTTTTATTTCCGAGAGTATGAATTATTAACCTCTAAATAAACCTTCAAACGGCCCGGCTCGGCTTTTTCAAATCCGATTCGCTACTGCAAGAACGGAACTTATCGGCGTGAGTGAAGACATTCACTCGCTCACCTGCAAAAAAGCTCTCAGAATCTTGGATCAGCGATCCGCGATGCGCGGTCCAATACAAAGCAATCCCCCGCTGCTCCAAGGAGTGAGGTCGTATCGCGCGATTCGCGATAAGGGGTCGCCGCCCGAGACCTTCGGAATCACGTGACTTCACCTACGCACCAACTCACTTTTTTTTACGATTCGGAATATAGTTTTAATTTTATTTTATTATCCACAAATGAAGTCGAATTTTTGTTTATCCAAATGAAAAACAAATCGGTATCATAATATTTTCAAGCGTTTGTGTAATATTTACCTACTGATTATAATAAACTATTATAAAAATTTCCTGCTGAGGATGATAAATCTACATAGTTTAGTAAAAATGTATCTATCATAATTGAGTTCTTTCAAGTAAATGCAACACAATCAGTTAATTGTGGAAAATATAATAATTATTTGAATAAAGATACTATTTAGATATTTTATCATTTGTAATACACGTGACGAAATAAGGCAACATTCGTGAACAAGTGTTCGTTTACCGTAATTGAAAAAAAAAACAGATTCAATTATAATATTAATGCTAAAAATTAAAAAAAATATATATAAATATTATTAATTCTACAAATCTATTAAAATATGATGGTTTTCGAAAGTGAGATGTCCACACAATAACATATGTGTATGTTTATGATTTTAAATAATCATTCAGTGGCCGTAGTAATCGATTCCCATGCTTATATGGTGCATCAAGCAGTCAGCAGCCGGATACTGGCGTAGGTTTCTCACCCAACCCGTTTCCTGAATTTCATCTTCTGGTCGGCGCCGTCAATTTATCATCCTGCACTTCTTTCGCGGCTTCACGTGCATCTGTATCTGTTTATCTTTCTTTGAACACATTACCATTAGATTTAGTGTAAAGCAGAAGTTTACCATTCAGCCGAGAATCAAACGGGCTTTGTTTGTTGTATTACTATGAGTGAAAAATTAAGTATTTGTGCATTTTGATAAATAAACAATATTTCCTAAGGTTTTAAACTCACAGACGATCCAAAAAAATCATATGAATTTTGTGAATTGCGAATCCAGTTAACCATGCAAATCTTGTATCTTATAACACGTAAACAAGTTAACTTGTTCTGATATTGCTTCTTTAATTGGAGAATAAATTTTAAAAAATTTCCTTTAATTTTTTAATTTTTAAAATAAAAATTAAAATAATCGATTGCCTTATTAAATACTTTATTTTGCAAAAAAAGCATTATTAAATACTTTTTTCCACATTAATTCAAGCTATCATTTAATTCTAACATCATGATGTTATTTAAATACAGTAATTCTTTCTCATCGAATAGATCTTGGTTGACTTAGATTTACTTCTTTTCCGTTTGTATTCAGTCATTTAAAAATAGATAATTTGACAAGTATTCAAATATAAAATATATTTCATGTTTCCACATTGGGGTGATTTTTTAGTAGCAATAACTTTAACTATGTTTATAAAAAATACTAACCTGATACATATTGATTTAATTGGTTTTACAAGATAACTTTCGGTCATAGTATTTTCGTAATAAATCGATTCATTTTTAATTTTAAAAAATCTGTGCGTTTTTTAAATCAGCTCTTTTATTTACAACTGCATATTATAAATTGAACAAAACTTATAAATATAATTATTATCGATTGTACTATTCATTTTGGTACTAGCGGTTCTTCACTCCCCTTTACTACGCACTCACAGATAGAAGAATAACGATGTCATAGTTGAAAATGGTTGCATAAAAATATTGTTAATGGTTGCACTTTATCTGGTTTTGATTAAGAAAAACTTGTTTTCTATATAAAATTCATCGTCTCAAAAGATAACTTCCATATAATTATTTAATAATAAACATGGAATACATGTCTCTGCCCATAATTATTTTCAACAAAAAAAATGTTCTCATCTAAATGAAAGTTCAAAATAATTACACGAAACAAAGAAACTTTTATAAAAAAACAAAAGGTCAACAGTTTACCGGTGTTTCAAAATATGTTTTCAGTTCATTTCGTAGCAATATTTTTACACGATGTTTCTTGGGTCGTATAAATTATTTTATGTGAAATGAGGTTTATTTACTCACATGATATTTGTTTTTTTAGTACTTTTACGCGCCGGGAAATTTAAAACCGCACCAAAAGGTCAATGAAAAGTTACCGGTCACCCGTTTTATGAGACTGTCATACGCGTTCTGATAAACAAATTAGTTCCGACTGCCAAGAACGACTTATAAAATCTTATTCTCATAGTCACCATAGGCAGTGGCTTATCATGCGGCATGCGCCATCCACTGAAGTTATTATAACATGTACATAACCTCATTTATAGTTGCGTATGTGAACATTTTTACATTGTAAGATTTACAAGGTTTGAGAAATAATTGAAACCTCATGCGAATTTTGTGCAAAGTTATTGATAAAAGTTGATCTTTAGATATTCGCTCTTATTTATAAAAAGTAAAAAACCAAGCGTCAGATGAAAATAAATTGAGTTAAATGAGTTATTAGAAGACATTTAATGACTCATCATTTTTTACAAGTAGTAGAAACGATGAAATAAAACAAACTTCCTCGATAACAATATTACATATAATACAATAATATGATATACTAACAAAAAAACGTGCTATGATAGGTAACGTTCAATTATTACGTTTGAAAAGGAAACAAGTCAGCGATCGACCTCTTATATGTAAGTTAAAGGTACGTCACATCTGCTATGAATCGGTCTTTTTTCATTAATATTGTTTGTATTATCATTATTTTTTATTAATACTAACAATGGTGATTCCGTTCAAATATGAACGTAGAGGTGTTAGAAACTATCAAAAAAGAACTAGGGTGATTCTTTATCTATCAAATTTATGTACGCGTATTAATTCAAATATTTAGATAGAATAATTATGACTTTAAGGTGTTCACTGTCAATACTTGGTGGAAAGCATTATGTTGAAAAAATAAAACATTCTGCTGTAATAATTCCAAATTTATTTGACACAATCAAAACCGGTTTTGCTCATGACGAGTATTCATCTGTTGAAAATGCTCGTTCATGAGCGAAATCGGTTCTGATGCTATTAAATAAATGTTGAATAAAATAATTGCTATTTTAAAAAATCCACTTAATACGTACGCCACTGAATGAATGTGACTATAAAATTTCACATTTAGAGCTTGTCACGAGGACAATAAGATTTGATCCCTTATCTGCTTGTTTACAACATTAATAAAATTAAATTAATAATTTCGGGATCCGTTGACCCGCCGTGGCTTTTTTCGAAAACAGGTTGTGCAACATGTCAGGTGAGAATTTCTGTCATTCTTCTTTTTTTGAATTAACACGCAAGTGACACAATCATATTATATGACACTACCAACAATATAACTGCTTGTCATAATATAAAGCAGATTATGTTTTGTAACATTCCGTTAACGAAGTTGATGTTTCAAAAATAAATATTTTATAGCAGCTATGGAGTACCCTGCTACTAAGTAAAAACACAGAAAATAACGAAATTCAGTTTAGTATATCAACTGTGGAAAGGAAAAAGGACGTAACCCTCAGGTCTTCAAAAAAAGCTTTTTCCATATTATCACAATTCATACAACTTGACACACGTTATATCAAAAGGTTGGAAACTGAAAATGCCGAATTAGTATCTTAATTTAACTTTTAAGTTTGAAAAAAGAAAGGCTTAAAATAAGGATTTTCTCGAAAAAAATATTAAATTAATATTAGGGTGTCAATAAAAAACCATTTATCAGTCTCCGTGCACTTTAGGGTTGTGAAAATTTCATAATTTGCTTTTAGTCTAAAATCATCAAAAAAACGTTTTTGTGTCTCCTGTAAAATTTGATATGTGTAGGTTACGTCCTTTTTTCTTTCCACAGTAGATAAAGTATGTAAAGACAAGACTTTGTAATATTTTATGTCAGAACAAAAACACAATAAAACTATTATTTTGTTTAATATTAATGAAATATAAATAAAATATCTACTATAGTAAAAATCACTTTAGCACAATAGAACAATGTTATGTTTGTAAGTGGATTTGCCTTTGAAAGTACAACTGTATTCGGCATCCATTGTAATAGAAAATGTACCACACAAATGCATTAAAGAAAATCAATATCCAAATATATATAATACTATGTATACTACAAGGTAAATGAAAGTTTGATGCTTGATTCTGACAAACTATCGAATTTATAATTAGTATAATTTATAATTAGTAAATTGGTTAGCAGGGCAGTATATAAAGTACGTAATTAAAAATCCATGGTTCTGTATCAAATTACTAATTTGATTAATTTTTTGAGTTTATTTGTAAGCTTTTGCGACGCATGATAAGTAAATATAAAGTCACGGAAAGTATGCTTTGCAGTATAGGTATTAACGGTTGATTTTTCCTTGTCAATTGTAGCATTGTTGTTATGAGCAAATAACTCTAAAATCAATCATACAAAATGTCGAAAGCAATATTATCAGCGTCAAATAAGGCGATTGATTTGATCGATCTTACAATGGTCCCACGTTCGCCAGGCTCAATAGATTTGCTGTGAGGAGAGAGAGATCTGTCAGAAAAAGTAGTCGTTTATGATGAAGCATCCGCTGAAAGTCACTCGGAGTGACTGCAAAACTATGAATAATGTAAACGATCTTCGACGATATTCCCCTGTATGAGAGACTCCTATGGGTCGATAGTCAGCCTACGTCATGACGTTAGGACAATAATTCACAACAATATAATATTTTGAAATAAATATTAATCAAAACAATATATTTTTTATTTATCTTTACTCTCACAATTCTGACGCACTTTTTACTTCGATACCTGACACAAAAATCATTTATTAGCCTCACTTACCCCAGTCTTACTTAAGTAGTTAATTTTATATTAGCTGTTGATTAATCCGACATTGTGCTAAGATAGATAATGTATACATTTATGGCAAGCATTGAGATCTACACCACAGTGAGTGGTTCTAAATCTCAAAGTATTTATGCAAAGAAAATGCTTCAGAAAAAAGGTATTTACACCATCTTGTCAATCGAGGGGAGTTCAATGTAAAAAAAATGATTTATGTATCACTAAAAGTATTTATTTGGTCCGTTAGTCGAATGGTCAACGTCGTTGGTATGGGTTGCGGTGATGACGGATTCGAATCTCAGTACGGACAAGTCTATTAATTGATTTTTATCGACATATTCACAGAAGCAACACATTAAAAGTATTGATGAATATCATCATGTCGTGCTTATGCTTACGTATAATTTAATACAGGTTTTACGATCTAAAGTGCTGTAAAGGTTTCTATATATTTTGGTTATACTGGAATTGATATTTTCAGATCTGTATTTTACAGATAAAAATCAGATACCTGTATTAATATATATTTTTCCGGTATTGCAATTTCTACACAAGTCAAATATAGTATAACAGTATTACTCGAGCAGGCATCTAATATAATAAATTTATTTTTACTTTGGTATCTACTTATATTTTTTATATGGAGATTATATATTATAAAAAAAAATGTTTCATTTTCATTGGCTGGTGAGTTTTATAAAATAATCTTTACCGTATCTCTATTTTAAAACGCGTCCTAAGTTTCCACACTACTGTCATGTCCAATCGATTGAAGCAGGAAGGTGCATCGGCCACTTTTTATTGACATTCCTAGTGAGGTCCAGCCGGACGCTCTCTCACCAACTACTCATAAGAAGACTTCTCATCGGAACTATTCTGCCCTTTGGGGATCAAGATGTGGACGTGACTGATCACTGATGATGATGCTATGCAGGACGATCATGCATGAATGCGATCGGCAACTTGTTTTTAGAACTGTTATGTTTTTTTGGAATCGTTGTGATTAAATTGCTTACGTGCTGAATATTTTATCCATATATAGAAAAGGAAGTATATCGTTTTTGTTTAGTAATTCAATTTATATTGAATAAATAGTTGCACCCTATAAACATAAATTACAATACACATATATGTCGATCGCTGTAGTCTAGTCGTAAGATCTTAACCCTAGCGATCATCGAAGTTTATATCTACATTATATTTTTCAACTTTTATATTAAATCTTGGGCATAGATGTTTACTATGTATTTTCTCCTTGAGTCGATCTCTAGTAATTTAACTATGCCATGAGATTTTTTAATTTTAGAATTGGCAATTATTAAATGTAGTATTTTTTGAAATATTTTTTACAAAGACAACATGTTTAATCATATAATATAAAGTAAAATTTAGTATCCTACTCAATTTCATAGAAATAAATGTAATCCCGTTTCGCTTGACATATATATAACGCTACTGTTTTGACTAATATAGTATTTTTAAAACTTTATTTATAACAGTCTTAATTTATTGTATGATAATTAGTCTAGCTTATATTAAATAGACAAATGAACATTAAAGCTTGTATTTTTTTCCACACTTTGAATGTATATAATGAAACATTTAAAAAATATCACGAAAACACCCCAGATGAATAGAATAATTGACGAGAACCATATATCCCAAGAATAGATGAATGGTGCATATCAGTCAGTTTCTGAAATAGTGTTTAAAATAACGTTGTTATATTATCATCATAAACAGGTATTGGAAAAAATGATTCATGTTTGAAAAAATAGCAATTTTGTTTTAGGGCTTGCAAAGACTTTTGTGTTAACATTTAACAATCATATGTGTGAGTATTCTCAGCTGACGTTGTACACTCTAACATTAATTTAGAGAAACCTATTTATAAATTATTCCCATAGAGGTTTTTGTCAGTAAATTACTCATTACATATATGTATTCTTTTAACGAAACGAATTAAATAAAACTACAATGTACTAAGTGAAAGTCAGACAGTAGTTACCTTAACTAGAACCAATTGTTTAAATTTTAATTTCGCTTGTAAATGATTGTTATGTCCGGTGAAGTTGTAGTGTAGATGGCGTGCGTGGCGGGTGTTGAAACTTTACTTTAATCTCGACACTTTATCACTTTTAACGCCTCAAATTAAACGCCACTTAAGAGAACTTCAGGCGGTTTCTTCTATCAGTCGCCCTCCATCTATTTGTTATAAACCGTGCCATTGTTGACTGTCGAAGATATATTCATTGTGGTTTTTACTGTGGTTGTCAATGCGTCAATTTTGTTATTATTTAATGAAAATAAAATGTTGACATTTTTTAGTATATGAAAGTGGAAATTAAACATTTCGTACTCATATTTAGTTGAATAGTTTTATAAGATAATGTGAGAATAATTATGTTATCAGTTATACAAAACAACTCGTTAAATCAAACTTGGTTATGTTGAAGTATATAATAAATAAAAAATATATCAATTGTAAAATTTATACGATCGCGATATACTAAAAATCTATGATGAAATTTGAAATAAAAAAAAACAACATATTATCGCGTTAGTTAAATTACTTCTTTCGTTTCGCTATTTTGTCACCAAGTATAAAATTAATGTCCATATTTTACAAATTCTACCCTAAGCAATTATGTTCGGTTATTTTCAGTCAAGTGTCTATGTCAAAATTATCAAAATCTATATTATAGAATTATGAATTTTAGGTAAATACTAAGTCACTAAGTGATTATCGAATTATCGAATCCACTTTTTCTTGAACAGAGAAAAACACACTTTTCTTATAAAAACAGACAGTTTTGATAAAAAAAGTCAGATTTTGACCATTAATTGACGTTAATAATTAAAATCTGTTACTTTGAATCAGTACTCCAATATTATAGAGACATCTCATTTTTTCTCAAAACTGTTTATGGGGGTGTTTGATCACAACCTGCTCAAATATATTGTAATAACATTCGGAAATTAGATGGGTGTTTTGATTCAAACCTCTTATCGGATCGGAACTATATTATCTTTTTAAAAGATTTGTTTTACGTTAAAATTTTCTACATATTAAAATAGGTTTTTATTGGAAATCTAAACCTCATAATATAAAATGTGTAGACAATTAGTAGAATGTGTTAAGTTTATCGCACACTTATGCTTTGCAGTATGTATCGACAAAGTAAGCGATAAGTGATTTCAAGTTTTTATACCGATTGAGAATTTCTTACTCAGAATGCAGCACCTATCTACTGCATTATTTGTGTAGATGTGTGGTGTCCTGGATTTCCGCCTTCTGTGTACCAAGTTGGCAATTAAGCTAATTACGTGTCGACTGGTCTTAAATACGTCCTTATAAAGCCCTGTGTATACCTTGCGTTGAGATTTTTGATTATGTCAAGAAATGTGTAAAGTTTGTCTAAGGCATTCAAAATGTATAATATATAGCATCAGTATTTATATAATTCATCGGAGTTTTTTAAACATAGTTTTTTTTTACATAGTGATTCGCAACAATCTCTAACTGGAGAAAGCTAAATAAAATATATTTTTAATCAATTATCATGGCTCAATTTACTCCTTGGCAATTTGATATAAGGATATTATTGAATGTTTGCAATAAAAAATGGTCAGATAAACATTTTCCTGAACAAAGAAAAACATACTTTTCTTTTAAAAACAGGTTTTATTATAGCACCATAGTTTGACTCTTAATTTCATGGAAACTACAAGGTTTTTAACGACGTTAATAATAAATCCTGCTCTATTGAATCTGTATTCCTATATTCAGTGATGAAGTGGTAAATAAATAGGTACCAGATCGGTCATTGATTTTATCCCTATTTTTTTGTTTTTTATTTAATATTTGTGAAAAAACCACAAGTTTTAACAACTAAATCAATAAAAAAAACGATTTTGAATATATGTATGTACTTGAAAATTAAGTTACAAGTCAAAAAGGTGGCAGGGCGCTTTCCTCATTTTCAGGTGCCAGGTCGCTGACCTGGCCCGATCTGGCCCCACTACACCACTGCCTATATTATAGCGATATATATATATTTTCTCAAAACTGGATTTGCGCGTGTTTGATCCCAAGCTCCTCATATAATGTATCACAGTTTATTTTACATGCAGATTCCACAGACATTGTGTCCTCAGTATTTTAGACGCAATGCACACAACCGCTCCCAATATTAAATTAGTAGATATTTTGTTAGGTAATTAAACATGCTTTGGTTTATATGATTAATTAAAAAAAATACACGTATCTATTTATAAACATATATATATATAAGCTGCATCATTAATACAGAGATATATATTTTAATGTGTTTATTGTTAATTATAATAATTGGTGGAAAGGAATTATATTAAAAAAAAATAAACCACTCATTTCTATTAATTCCACTTAAACTTAATTGTTGTTTGATGACATTTCAAATTATTCATTTATTTGAAATAGGTAAAAAACGTTTTGATTATAGTAAATTTTGTGACACTTATTCACATTTTCTATTTTTATCTGTACATATTTTCTTTTCAAAGTTCTATTACCAATTGTTTATTACACCTTCATAATTTTTACTTTGTTCTGTATTGCACTGAATTTTTTACTTTATTGTCAATTAATAATGCTTGTCATGAGAAAAACCGGTCCTGATCATATCAAATAAATATAGAATTAGTACAAATGAGTATTTTATTTTTTGAATACAGTGATTATCAATGAAATTATTTTATTATTTTAATCTCTACTATCTCTTTTACGTCTACGGATTTATGTATAGTTATAAGAGCTTCGTGTATTGTCCAAGTTCTAGTAAAAATAACCAATACCAAAAATATTAATTTGTTAAATTTAACAGTATATTCTTTATATACTAGATGCAGATTTAACTTTCGTTTATTTCAAATCATAGAAAAATATTTAACATGAAAAACACTATAAACATAAAGTACAAGCCACTAAATTCCATATATTTTTAAAATATATTGTGTGTCTTAATTTCGAGCTTTCAAGTTGGTATTTTTTAGTCTTTTCTAGCCTAATATCCTTCGCATGTTTCAATGAAGTAATTTTAATTATCTGTCAAAAGAATTACATCGTGGGTTCTTTCCCATGCCTTCGTTGAATTACCTTTGCTAGAATGGACGAATCAATTGTCAAATTTTTATTCAACAATCAACGTCGCTGAACGTCGAATTAACAGTGGCTTGCTAAATGGATTTCATTTTTACAGAACGCAGCTGACCAAAACTCTTTCCAAGATCAATAAGAGTATTTTTCTGTCTTTTTCGATATTTTGATCTTTTAAATTTTTAAAGGGCTAATATTGTTTTTTCAATAATATTTGATATATGTATTCATACACGACGATTCTCTTTCTACAGTTTTAAAGTTGATATTTGTGTATTCAGATTCTGTAACCAAGATTCAAATATTTCAGGCTTAATTTCTAATGAGATCTTGTTGATTTCACTATAAAATAAGCCCTTTGATAATAATTTCTAGTGATATATTAGATGTTGTTGGTATATTGGGCGTGAATTTTTTGATTTCATAAACATAACTTCAAGTGTATTTTTTAATGGCTGGCATTTTGAGCAATAGTTCAATGATTGGTTAATAATATCACGTGATAACTATTTTTACACGTCTTATTAGTCATATGGCTTGAACCCCTCTTTCTTGCGACGAATTTATTTTTATATTTTTTTTGTGTAATTACCACTTAGTTTGTAAAATTTAGCGGCCATGGGAAAAATTCAGCTTTTGTGTTTAATTTTTTTAACATTCTCGAAGATGTCTATAATTTTTTTGATTGATTACATAATTATTAATTATGTTTGAAGAATATAAAAAAATACTTTTATAAGTTAGTGAGTTTAATTTGGGTGTGGTGAATTAATTACCTTCACTTTTATCAGGGAATAGATCGACAAATCCCTGACGGTGAGAATCAAAAGACATCGCACGGCAATGGCCGGGTCAAACAAATTGCCGAATGTCGTCGCTTAAGTCGCGGATGGCGTGACAAATGCGCACCACACAATAAAATAAATAAATAATACGAGTCATTTCTATAAATTAACCGTAATTTCACAAGAATAGTTCTCAAAAAACTTCCAAGTATTTTGTCATTTTTGTTTGAAAATCTACAAATTTAATTATAGCGTAGGAGATGTTTTTTTTTTGCACAAAAATGGGACGTGTTATATGGCTCGTAGGTAATTTAAAATGAGAAGCTAGTTGCACAATGATTATACCTAAATATTTAGTGAAATAATTGGTCTTTGTATTTTAAGTATTATATGACATGAGGAATTCTTTAATAAACTATCTTTTATTATGTTGTTAATAGTACCTATACCTTAATTTTTTAATGTACAACTTCTTACATTAAGTGTTTTTTTCGATAAATAATGAAAAAGGATGCCTATATTATTTACAAAACGAGTACTGAATCTATAAGATATGGTACATTCGGTTTTCAAGCTCCCAGTCAAATACAGTTATAATTAAAAAAATGTTATTTTGCATGAGAGCCATTTGATTTTTTTAAGGATTATCTGTAATCAGTGGTGTAGTAGTAAATAAATAGGTACCAGGTCGGTCATTGATTTCTTTCCAATTTTTTTTTGTTTTTTTAATATCCGTCCGAAGTTAAAAAACAAGTTTGAACAATTAAATCAATAAAAAAAACGCGCAAATATTTTTTAAAATTTAGATCCTTGAAAAAGGGGTGGTATTTCTTCACGTTAAATCTGTATATATTTTTTTTAAATCCTTCGGGTTGATCAATTTTGATATAATGCTTTTAAATATATGTATGTAAGTATTTTGAATATATGTATGTACTTGAAAATTAGGTTACAAGTCAAAAAGGTGGCAGGGCTCATTTTCAGATGCCAGGTCGCCGACCTGGCCCCACTAAAACCACTGGCTGTAATCATACAAAATAAATTGATGAATTAAAAAATCTTATTTTCATAGGAAAACGTCATCTTTTTATGACTGTATATAAGTTATCTTCGAAATAAATAAATACATAATAATTATACCATCAAATATATTTTTTAATTTGATCAAAAGTGTTTGAAATCAAAATCGAAATTCAACTTACAGTTCGGCAAATTAAAAATACATAGATGCAACAAAATAAATTTATGCGCACCATTTCTCTTGATTTTTTGTTTCCTTTTTGCATCACACCGAAGATGATATCTCCTCAATGATACAGTTAAAATACGTTTTTTATAACGATTTGATAGGCAAAAATAATTAATAAAAATTAGAATTTTTTTTTTGTCCATGTCCGCTCCCAATATGGAGCATATGGACTCCTAATGGAGTTTATCTCAACACAAGTGTTTCTACGAGAACTGTTTGTTACTCAGTTGCTCAACCTCTCTTTTTTTTTTTCAAAGAGAGTAGGAATAGAAGGAAAGGGCTAGGACAGGACTAGTGGTTAGCTAATCGCTCTCGATACGCCCCGTTCATAGGATAGGATGGGTGGGAGGGGGGAATTCAAGACATCACATACATCCATGCCTTTGAACAGAAACTCATAAATCGATTGAAAAATCAATTTATAAAACTGCCCGTACTGGATTTGAACCCGTGCCCTCCGCAGCGGTAGCCAACGACGTTGACCACTCGACCACACAGGCGGCAAAAATAGCAATAATGTATGCTATTTTTAGTTTTCTCCAATGAGTTAATATCCCGACGCTTGAAAAAAAACCATGCCTCCGACTCTAAGCTGATATTGAAACACAATATCATTGTAAGCGAATATTAAAAGTCGAGTAAAATAAAATGCAAAATATATCATATTAATACTTACCTAATACAATACAACAAGAGTTTTTTTTTATAAAGCGGATTTCTTCAAAGTCTCACAATATTCATTACAACCATTAGGCATTACTTATGGTGACATCTATATAACTCTGGAAAATTACTCAGTATATAATTAAGATAATACGTATCAATTACCTTGGACTGTGTCTTTTTTTTTATTTTCAAATACATAAGCCCCAAAACAAAATAATGTATTTATAAATACTAAATGGGCATGCTGGTGACATAATAGTGTAATTTGTGCCTACATGATCTTTTGGATAGTCTCTCCTCCTACTGAGAGAAACAAGAAAAAATGAGCATTATAATTGACATTCTTAACACAATTACTGTATAAATTATTATTGCATTCTGCTGATGGCTTGGCTAGTAACAATACCACCCATATAAATAGATATATATGTTTGGTCTCACAAATAATTATTAGGCATAATATATCCCATTGAAATTATATACGTAAAAATATTAATGAAATTCCTTAGTCAAAGAAATGTTATATTTGTGCTGCAAAATAAATTATAATGGTTTTATTATACGCTACAGTTTTGCATGACAATGAAATTCAATAGTTAAATATTCACGGAATATGGCAAAAGACTATGCTTTTATCTAAAGAGAAGCGCAAGTTTTTGTATTATTATTTCGTGAGAATAGAATAGGTGCCAACAAAAATTTTGTCACATTTCGCATGGATAAACAACTATTGTTTTATTGTTATTATACTTTATTAGAATACGAAATAGCCAGTCAACAATTAGGCGTTTTCTTTGAATAAATAAAATACGGTATCGCTATGGTATTTGCTTAGAAATTATAAGTTTTAATGTTTTATATTTTTCTTCTGTATTAAAAAATTCTTGCCTACTTGAAATTTTCTTTGCAAATAAATAAAATATAATTTTACAATTCCATCAATGCGATAAACGAGAAGCTCGGACTAGCTATTCTCACCAAGCGAGAAGTACTTTTTTTCCTTGAGCATAATCGTAATGTGTAAGGCGTATTATCAAGCAGTTATTGCGTTTATGAAAAGCGTTGGTAAAATTGAGGGCTGAAAATATTCTTCGAAGTGGTGAAGCATCAACTTATCAGACATTGGTGTTATATTACAATGTGGCGTATCTGATCGTTAAATAATATGAAAAACCATCAACGTCTTCCTCCGATTTCACACTCTGTTAACTTTTTCAATATAATACCGAGCTCCCAGCCATTTTGCGTCACAAAAAAAAATGACAAAAGAATAAGGCCCAACTCAGAAAAGAACTCTTCTAATGCAGTCGCGACTAATGTGTAAATTAAATCTGCATTAGTCTCCTAATGTGCAATTTTCTGACGAGCGCATAAAGGCCATTTGCATTTTTAAAAGAGTCTCCGTCGAACAACGGATAGTTACCGATTCCCGGCCAGGCCGCGATAGGTCGGCTCTTTCACGGCTATTCACAATGTAATTTGCAATCTGTCTTTGCTCGGTCACACATTACGCCATTGTCGCGAGCGCGTCGTGAAAAATGACGACCGTATCTAAAGGAGACTTCTTGCCACATCGCTTCGATCTTGTGATTATTTGTAACACAAGAATACCCGCGAGATTGTACGTGGTTCTAGACAACTAGGCGATACAATAATAAACGTGTTTAGCCTGCAACCAGCATATTTTTACTGATCAAAATATTTTTGACAGATGATAAACTTTTTGAAGGACAGAATTCACAACTTCAATGATAAATTTTGGAGTTACCAAATACAAAACAAAATATTATAAATCAATTAATGATAAACATGAAATCAGATTTTGGTGCCCTAAAGTAAATCTATCGTATATATTATATCTAGATATATGACAACTACGTATAACTATTGTTGGGTTATAGTTGACTGAATTCTTATAGAATCATGCTCCTCCAAAATATACGAGCGCATCAATTTTACACAAAAGGAAATGGGTTAGTTTTTATAAAACAAGTAAAAATATGACTACTTGCAACATTTTTCAGTGATCGTAAAGAAAATAATAAAATTCAGCGTTAATATGTGAAGTAGAATATGTATATAATTATATTACACATATTTTTTCATGTGTTACATTTTTATGAGTATGTATTTGTACATTTCTTCGTACCATTCCGGTAAAGCGGTTAAAGGAAGGATTTTAAAGTAACATTATCTTGCTAGACTTTCTAATTAAGGTACGTATTTTTAATATTCGAAAAATTTATACATATTAAGAATCAATAGAATTAATACCGACAGGATTTCTGCTATTTATACTACGCTGAATAATGGATTAACGTTCGGGATTTGTAAATATTTCGTATAATAATTTAAGCTCCTAATATAACCGTTTATATTTAAATTTCGGTTATACTTAATTAATCGGTAATTTACAGATTTAAACTTAATTAATATTTAAAATCATATGTATTTATGGTCACACACGATAATTATTTAAATGATCTTCTGTATAGAAAAATAATTGATTAGATTCATCTGCTAGGTATGTATTATTGAAATATTTTCCCTAGAAATTTATTCATGCTTATTTGAATTAAAGAACGTATCAGTCATAGGTCCGGTATCGAATGGCAGAGAGAATCAAAAATCACACGCCATCAAAATAAATATTTACGGCACTGATTAATTGCTGAACGATAAGTGTTCTTCCGAATGGTTTCCATACAATGGCGATTCTTTTGAAAGATTCGCCTTGTGAGATCCCCGAAAAAATCGATCTTGTTGTGTCATTTCTAATATCACTCGTTGAATACATATTGAACGAATACTTATGTAAAACAGTATACTTACCGCTCTTTCGATTCAGGGTGTGAAACGATAAAATACGATGATCTACTATTTCTACCACCAGAAATAATATTTGAACAGTTATCTGTTTTCTTGTAATGTCACTAAAAAGTATCTTAAATGCAAATAAAATGTGGATTATATCCTATAAATGTGTTTTCATAAATTACAAAAAACACTGTTCTCAGTGAACAAATGTGTTGTTTGGGTAGATATTTCTTTTTTAGTATGATATACGGCAGCGAAGGGCTGCCAATACGGTAACAAGGGGCTCGCTAAATCTTCGTGATGTTCTGGGGAAGGAGTGATTTTTTTTTCACTCGTGTGCAATAATACCCAATAGTTATTTAAACAATCTAATGTTACTTTATGCACTTATATTTTGCAACAGTACACATTATATCGTAATTTATTCAATATCAATATCTGAAAAATGTACGTCAGAAAACCCAAATGTACATTAAAACTTTCTTAATCTAAATATATTGCATATTTATAGATTATATAACGCGAATATCTGAGAAAAATATTTATCTTAATTTAACAAGGGGCTCGCCGGCCTGAGTAATATTTAACAAGGGGCTCGGGCGATCCCCTGCGGGCCCCCTCCAGCTCACCCCTGATATACGGGTCAATTAAATTATTCAATATTTTTGATAACTGCTTTTTCCTCTTTGAAGATAGAATATTTTATAAAAAGAAGAAAGTATACCATGCAAGAAATAATTCGTAGAGTTTTACGATGTATGTTTTTTTTGAGATTTGGATACTCATTGGAATAATAATTCACGTATATATTATTATTTAGTCTTTTAGTGTTGCGTAGGAACGAATGCAACTTTAGTTCGGATTGTCGAATGAAACATGTTACACTGATTACTGACGTTCTTAAAACTATTTTCTTAGACCAAATAAAATCAATTTGAGCATGAAAATATTTATATTAGTTGAATATTTCAATATTTTTTTTAAGAAGTGAGATTAAACATATATCATTATCCGCATTATTAATTATTATCATCATTTATTGCGATGATAAAAAACTGATTTATAGAATTGCTCCACTGTGATTTTTTATTTTCATTTCCCCTTTGAAATCTTTCAAAGTGTGCTTTGTAAACAATATGGAATAATAATAATTTTATCACGATGTTCAGCCTCAAATGCTACGAATCGGCTTGTTATCACAAAGACTATCAAAGTTTTGTGGTAGTCGGTATTGTCGATCACGGATTGCAAGCACCTACTTGTTTTCAGGGTATGATGTTATTGAATTTTCAGTAGCGCTACCGACACCGGTATCAAACACTCAACATGGTGGAATAAAAATACTCAATGCTTTGGACATGCCGTTGGACTTGGGTGTCCAATTTTATTTAAAATGCCAAATATTAAATTTAAAATGACTTTCTTGAAGCTGACGTTCTGTTGCACACGGTTAAAAATATTTGTTCATCCATAAAAGCGTAAATATGAGATTATTTTATTACGTTTTAAGATGGTATTCAACAATCTACATATTTTAAGATTTCGACTGAAGGTGCTTGGTGGAATTTCAATATTAAATTTGAATCGTTCAAATTATGTACACTCCCACAGATTTTGTCACTAACGACCCGGGTTTCGCCTTTCGGCATCTCCAGGCGTTCAAGTGCACGTTCTGAAGACGCCGAGAGGCAAAACCCGGGTCGTTAATGACAGAATCTGTGGGAGTGTACATAATTTTTACTTATACCTCGCTTAGGAGGTATGAGTCACCAGTTCCTAGGGCCGTTCAATTGATCAACTCATTGCCTAGTGAAGTGGACATTTTTGGTGATAGTATTTGTGAACTGTTGATTTTTTGTGTTGATTTTTATGTATTTTGTAATTTTATTTTATATTCTGTGTCTTTTATTTGTCAAGTACATGACGAATTGGCGTAAGCTGTTATGTCATGTACCATACTTTTAATTTTAAACAATAAATAAATAAATAATTTGAGCGATTCAAATTAAATCTAGATATTGATACAAAAGCTCAAGACATTGAATTCGCCATGACAAGATCTACATTTTTCCATAAAAAAACTGATCTTATTCAATATTGTAGCCAGTATATCGCAGAAGTTTCTTTATGGAGTTTTAAACTTTCATCACATTCGCTCATTCGAAACTTGAAACATAAATATTTCAATATTGATATTATTATAAATTTATTTATTCGTTATACCGATATGCAAACTCTATCTTGTTTTTCGCTGTTATTGCGTTCTTATTCTCTTCTACCTATTTAGATTATGGATTTGCGATATTTTCTTAGTTTAATAAAAAATAATATTTCCAACCACTACGTTTTACGCAACGTTCACATAGTTTTATATGTATTTTTAGTGTCCATTTTTTTTATTTTCATTGGATACGCTACTGAGTGTATCTTTAAACCGGTCCATGATTTATCACTGCTAGAAATCATGATATGAGATGGTGAGCTTTGCGGACAAATAATAAGTTGGTATCTATTCTCTGATACGGCGACATTGCTACGCAGCTTCTTACTCATGTAAAAGAAACCTCTACTCAAACTCACACTATCTGCGATATAGATCGTTACGGTTTTTAACTGTAAAAAGCTCCTGAACTGTCAATCACACAAAATTATTATTATCAATTATTATAACCCGCAAATATGCAAGACTGATTTTTCAAAATAATTATTTTGTTTTTACCACAACCGACACGTAACCTGATCTTAATCTGAAAAGAAAGTTTTTGTGCGTGTTCATAGAGTAAGATCATTTGAAACTTGCTGCATAACTTATAAATAATACAAACACAAATCTAGATTAATTGTGATCGGTGTAGAGCTGGGGTAGGTAACCTTTCTTCTCTAAAGGCCGCAGTAAACATTGACTAGGGAATTTTTGGCCGGAAATAAAATCATGCCAGTTTCTAAAGCCCAGAAATTTGCAAATTTCTCAAAAAAGGTCTTTCAAGAATTTTGGCATCAAAACTCCCAAGAATTTACGAAACTACAAAAATTTACAGAATTAGAGAATTAGCCAGAAGGCCGCACCAGAGTAGCCAAAAGACCGCAGGTTTCCCACGCCTGGCTTAGAGTTTAAAAATCTTATTATTGATATCCAGTATTGTTTTATTCCTAAGTATTGCTTAATCACTGGTCAATAATTATGATTCAATAAACTTAAAAAAATATTTTTATTTGCAATTTTTTCAAGCCTACTTCTCACATTCATGGCCCAAATGTCAAATTATTACTGGTTTTAAGCCATGCACCAGTGTTCATTGTTCACGATAGTTAAAAAAATCAGGTGTCCATCCATAATATGAAAATTTCAATGCGTTTATTCGACGGCCTGAAATAATACAGCATACAAATGGATATAGATTAATATTGATTAATATTATAAATATAATTCGAAGTAGACTATTTGTGTCTGTGCACGAATAGAAGTTAAATGAATTAAACGACATTACATTTGTTTCACACCCTAGCAAGAATAATAACTGACAAAAGAGATTGTGACGCTTTTAGAGATGGAACTAATGATGCAATCCCAGGGTATGCGTGATGATGTTGAGATAAAACATGGAATAAAACGTGCTGAAGGATTTGCCGCGTGTGTGCGTGCTTTCCGAATTTCTCCGGATTTTTTTATGGCGACATCTATTTCAGTGTATATAATTATAATGTAAAAGAAGCTTTTTAATTATCAATAAATATATTAATCAATATAACACTTAGTACATATATAATATATCCAGTGGTGCAGTGGTAAATTACTAGGTACCGGGTCGGTCATTGACTTTTCCTATTTTTTTTGTTTTTTTTTATATCCGTCCGAAGTTAAAAAACCACATGATTTAAAAATCAAATCAATAAAAAAAAAACGTGACATTATTTTTTTTCTAGAAAAAAAGGTGGTATTTCTTCACGTTACATGTGTATTATTTTTGTAAAATCCGTCAGGTAGATCAATTTTGATATAATGCTTTCAAATTTTATGAACAGTATTTTGAATATATGTATGTTTTTGGTAATTAAGTTACAAGTCAATAAGGTGGCAGGGCGGCGCATGGCGCTGGCTCATTTTCAGGTGCCAGGTCACCGACCTGGCCCCACTACACCACTGAATATATCATATTATAACAATAAATACTTGCTGTTTTGGCATGTTAATACGAAATGTATTTAAACTAAAATGATTTATGGATATGAGTATTCGTTCACTCTTATCGTGTAACTGTTATGCCACAGCGATTCATTCAGTTAACATCGTCGATAAACTTTTTTTACATAATGAAATATTTCCTTTCAAAATTGGTGATCATTTTTCTATACATAAATTGTCAATATATTCATAAATTGAAAGGAAAAGTGTTATTAATTAAACTAGTATTCGGCGAAGCTAAAGGATTTTGATGGGCCTTGTCTTTCTCCGAATCTATCGCACGGAGCGTTTCAAGTTTTACGGTTTCACCAGCTTCCTTCGTGACTTGTCACAGGGACGACAATTTACGCCGTTTGACTGTAGGACTTGCTACAATTCCTAACCTGATGGTGTTGCGGATAAAGAATATCACATTATCATGAAAATAAACACACACAATATGTGAAAAAAGATTATAAAGATGTTCACACTGAATAACATAAAATTGTCACGTCCAAAGCTTTTGTTTTCGTGTTTTGAATATATTTTTTAAAATCTAAGGTGTGAATGCATTTTTATTACTAACACCTTGTTTTAATGGAGTGTTCTAAGCGATGTTATCTTTAGTTATTTACAATGCACCACTTGAAATAAAAATCAAAGTTATTTTTTTGTTTTAAACAAGGTGTATAATAACTATTATGCATATAAAATCAACACATTTACTATGATATAAAAAAACTTAAATTTCAACAGTTTTTCAAATACGTTATTACTGATAGTTGTAAGTACTAAATATATTGTTTAAAAATGTCATAAATATCTTTTTACATTTTAAATTGTATTAAAATCATCAATCGTGTATATTTTATAAATATGGACAATGAAAAGCGATTTTCCTTTTTCTGGTCCGATTGCGTTACTAACACTTACACTCACTGATTACATGACTTAAACTATTCACACGGTTGTTGGTAAGTAGCTTTTACTTGATATTATTAGGCAATGGTCAAATTGGTCAAATCAGTAATTGATGCATCGTCGGCGATTGTATTCTTAATATTGTGAAAAAGAAAATGTTCCGTTCTCAAAAAAGACAAAAGAATAGATCTTCGTGATAGAATTAGAGTGGCACTGAGAATTGTATTGCCTAAATAGCTACTCACGCATTTTGAGCTTTACGATTATTTTTTTTTTAAATTAAGTAAGAAAAAAAGAACTACTTACCCCATTTTACAAAACAGATTGTAACGAAGTACAATGGTTACAGAAAAAAATATAAAATATGGAGTTAACTTGCAAAAACTATATTGAATACAAATTGATTGACAAGACAGCCTTTCTATCTTGCTCCGTGAACGGTATACTCAATCATATATATAAGTAGTGTACCTAATAGTTATGTTTGATTTATATTAAACGATATTTTATTTAAGATATCTAAAGAGCTTCATATATATTATTTTAATTTGTTCATGTTACGTATTTTTTGTGTCTTATTTGTGTGTTTGTTTTTAAATTATGGACGTGTGATTAGTTTAATAAATACTAGAGCATTATATTTACTAATATAAGCATTGATGGCATAATTAGATGTTTGTATTCTAAATTGATGTGTATGTGAAGTGAATTTAAAAAGGCTAGTATTTTTCCGGTCAGAATTAAAATAACATTGGTCAGGATTTATATTAAATGGTTATAATATATCGGTCAGAATAAATAGTCATAATTTAGATGAAATTAAAAAAAACCTAACCTAACCTAACCTACTAACGAAAAATTGTTATTACATATTCTGACCGTTAATATTTTTATTCTGAACAAAAATTGATTTAAATTCTGATCATTCAATTTGTTTCCATTTAAAAATATGTATTGTTGTTAATTCTTACATAGTACTAAATTTTCAACAAGCTTTTATAAGAAATTATCTACGGTGATAAAAAGTGAAAATGTATTTGACCGAGAGAATGTTGTATAATTGTATCAAACGTATCTGCAGTTGCAGCTTTTTAAAATGCTTCTTTTATATAAAAGACTCCACAAAGATTAAAAAAAAAAAATGTTTATTTTAAATTTTCAGTTCGGAATATTGATGAAAGTGGAGTGTCAGTTTTTAAGCTGTTCGAAAAACAGTACTTGAATTTTATATTTTTTATGTTTCAGACACATTCAGATCAGATGCCGTTTCGTTGCGAATTCTGTTCGCGATTATTCAAGCACAAAAGGTCTCGAGACAGACATGTCAAGCTCCACACCGGCGACAGAAAGTATCGGTGTGCTCACTGCGAGGCTGCCTTTTCTAGAAGGTGAGTTGTCTATTTAGTTATTTGGGAACCTGAGTATTATTATGTAATGTACTATATTGAATTAAGGTGAATAGAGTTGTCAAAAATCTATTTTTCGATCCAGATACAGAATGAATAATTCAATCACACATCACCGTCGTCTACCTTTCAAATATAAAAACAAGATGAAGATGAATTTTGGTATCATAAAAAAAATATTTAATCTTTCGAGCTTATTGGATTCAATTTATAAGAATTGTATCATCCATGTTAGTTCACGCATAATAATCTTGTATCCTCATATATTTAATTGAAAAGTATTAAATATTTATTAATAAACGTTACTCCGAGATATATAGTTCTCGCAAAATTGCAAACTTTATAATCCTTCAATTATCTGTATTAGAATATTTTTCTAAAGATAGAAGACCCAACCAGGTTTTTGAAACTATTTTTGACTACTCGTTGAAGTCTCTCGGAAAAGTCAAATGTATCTAATGGCGTAGCTTTCGTTTTGTCCAAAGTTTAAAGCTTTGTAGAACATTATTTAAAGATATGCAGTCAGTCACATAGCATAATCTCTTTTTATAAATTAAGATGAATTTTTAGTAGTTAGCTTTAAGATAAAAAAAAATAGTTAACACAGTTAAAAAAACACAGTTAGTTACATTACACTCGGAACGGAATCGAAAATGGTTGATTATTTTTATTTAATAGACAACGATTGTCTATTATTCTAAGCTGAAATGCGTCACAAATTGAATATTTGGAGAGCTTTTGTGAGCGATATGCATGTATGGTAAGCAAAATCCGTGATGTCGCCCGCGCCCGGGCTTTGACAACGCCGCATGAATCATCACCCCGCGATGAAAGGGTGATTGATTAACTCACAACCAGCCAGTGGCGCTATCAGCAGATCAATATTAAGAAGAATTGGAAATGAATTCACTGTTTCCTTTTTGGTTTTGTGTTAAAATATTAGATAATAAATAATAAAGAAAAAAAAGATTTATGGATTAAAACAATATTGAATTGAAAACTGAGTACGTGAGTAATGTATTCAAAGTTTAACCGTCGGAAGATCATTGATATATTATAGTATGAGAAATAGTAAAATATAAATATTAAGTGAATATTTTAATTTAATAGTGTAATTATTTTAAAAATATTTTTGTTTGGAACGATCTTAAGTTTAAAAAATATATGAAAAACTTATGTTTGAATGCCGTATTTTACCCTTCACGATGTATAATTCAACTGATATTTTTATTGAATGTTCTATTATTTTTAATTGTAATTGATATACGTATTATAAATAATAAAATATCTATCACATCTTCTTTGTGACTGGAATGAGACTAGACTTTAAAATCTATGACCAAAATAGCCATAAGTTAAGGGAAAGAGTTTCTTAAGGGTCTTGTTAATAAATTTTTGATATCGGCTATGATCACACAGGGGCAAAATTACATTAATTGATTCCATTCGGTACGTTACTGCGATGGCGGGCGAAAACACATCACGCCGACTTCAAGTGACAAATTGCCCGTCCGCAGTTTCTGTGGCTGTAGTCCTATTGCGCTTAACTTTCAAGAACGTGAGGTGTATCAGGACAATGGGATCGCAGGCGGCCGCTGATTTGTCAACGTCAAACTGAAGCCTTGCTTTGGACTGTGACCTTTTTTGGAAGATGTCACAAAATTTCTGAAGGTGACGAGTGCTCAATTTTAGGCGACTAATTTTGACATGTAAAAAAATTAAAAAAGCCAAGACGTCACTTTTACGATTCTACATGTGGCAATTCCGTTCTTGCATTGAACATAACACACGATTAACTGATTAAATTTTTTGTACAAAAATAATAAAAAAAACATTTTCAATTACCGAGAGGATTGTCAATTTTTTATTCGAAAAAGATGACGAATAATACCGGACTTTGTACGAAAATGATAATAATTTAAATCTCAATCCACCATTGTACTAAGTCAGTGGACAATTATTGCAAACACAATAATGTAACAGAAATATCTAATTGTGTAAAAAAAAATGGGTTTTGTGTTGTATTTAAACATTTGCTTAGAATATATTTGGTTTTCTTCCGGCTTATTTAGCATTTAGATTATTGGATTTCGATAAGAGCGTCGATAGCAGTATATTCTTTACTTTTTGAATACTACAAGTTACTGGTAGCTACCAACTGTTAAACTTCTTTTTCTTGTGATGTAATTTTTACGCCTAGTTTTCGGTAAAACTCCAGTACTTTTTTTCATTTTACGTTAAAATATTAAGAAGCAGTTAATACTAAAAATACAAATACATATTATTTTTAAGACAAAATAAGTCTGATGATGCAATTCAGTGAAGCGGAGGACTTTACAAAAGAAATGCGATGGTAATGTTTTTAATTATATTTTTTTTTATTCGTGCATCTTTAACTTGAAAAACTTTTTTCGTATTTTGTAATCCGTCCGAGATCAACCGTCATACGTTTGATAAAATGTTTTTAAAAGTTGTTTGCATCGAACTATAAATCAATGTTGTAGTTCTTCGTGGGGCGCTCGGAGATCCTCAGATCCCCGGGGTGAGATAGGAGAGAAGCTGCTCTCGAATTGCGGGGGTACCGCATGACTATTGAGGTATGCGCGCCTTTAATGGATTACAGACATCACAAACTTTCAATCAAATTCAATAACGGTAATAATCAAATGGATACATGCTTTGATTTCTCTAAAATTTCACTTTGCTACATTGATTTCATTGTACATCATTACCTTGACGCATTCATTGATCGTATTATGTTCGAGTATTCTTAAGTAGTCTGAACTTTACCGAGCACAATTTTATCAACGTGTTTTTGAAGGAGACCTGTTATTATATCCGATGCGATACATTTTAAAATCATTTAAGTATTTTTTTACCCAGTAAACAAGACTTTACAAAAACTTAACAATTCTTTGGTGGATTGCGTTATTATAAGAAAATAATTTATTCATATACCAACCACAGTATTTATTTAAATAAAAATACAATTTTAGAATAACCAGCATAAGAAGTGTAATTGATTTTTACAACGAAATATAATTGATCATTTAAGAATAACTATTTTCAATTATATATAGTCATTTTTTGTGCTCATTAGCAAAATTTAAATACACTTAATTCTTTTTTAAAGGGTAGATACGTTCCACAAAATACCTTGTAAAATGTGACAAAACCGTGTAATTAATAAAGTCAACAACAGTGTGTGGTATATTAAACCATGTAAACAAGACAAAAATGACAATCCAATAAAGTTATACAAATCGTTATTCTTAATATGTATTTAAATTAAGAAAAAATAGTACTTTTCATCGCTGCTTGATTAAGAGATTTTTTTATGAACTGGATATAAATTACCTTCATCGGTAAAAATTTCTGACGTTAGCAAGGATCTAATGAAGCCTTTTGTTTTGTTATTACTGTCTCGTTATTAGGAAATACGTTATTCGTTTCTTGTATTTTTCTTATGTGTTTTTTGTATCTGGAGATCTTGTTAGCACAAAAAATTCGTGAAAATTATAGTATTTGTTTGTTTAAGTGGACCGTGAAAATTGAGAGTTTATAAATTCTTATTAATTAATACTAATAGTATTTGCTGGTTTCTTCATCTAACTAAAGTAAATCTGTTATGCCAGGCTTAAGTCTACTATATTTCTTTGAAAAATGTTAGTTATTGAAAAAGACTAATTTGATTTTATGTTATATCAAGATATTCATACTCTTGCTTTCAACTGCGGAAAGAAAAAAGGACGTAACCTACACATAACAAATTTTACAGGAGACAAAAAAAAAGTTTTTTGATTATGAAATATACACAACCTTGAATAGCACGGAGACTGATAAACTGTTTGTTTTAATTGACTTTAGCTAGTATTAATTTAATATATTTTTTTAAAAATAACCTTTATTGAAGTCTTTTTTCATGATCGCAAATTTCGCAGGCTTATTATTTTTAAAAATTAAAAGCCTAATTAAGATACTTATCTCGACATTTTCAGGTTACATCATTTTGATATAACGTGTATCAAGTTGTATACAAAACAAAAATGTGGGTTACGTCCTTTTTTCTTTCCACAGTCATAATGTTACCGGCTTATATTATCTATTGGCGACCGAAAAATCATTGAAACTTATACGAACTAAAATAATTGAATACGCCTGGGTCAGAGGATTGAATTGAGTTGTCGCGTTCGCCCACACAAAAGACAAACAAAAGCGTCCAAGATCTGGTCGTCCTGATGCTGCGCTGACTAATTGACCGCCACAATAGATTGCGGTCGGGGCAGAGGGATCAGTGGGATCCGACCGACTCGACTGGTGATTATTATTTGTCGGCGGGACGTGGACTCTTTTCAGCCACGACACACAGGTGACGATAATGAATTAATCATATTTATCTCTCTGTCAATGTAACGTTTATATCTATGTACGCGGACGCTTCGTCAAACAACCGGCCTTTGCAACAAAACTAGCCGAAAACAGGGCTGCCAACTAAATAAAAATAGTTCATTTGATCGTATTACTTGAACATATTCAAGAATGCATAATATTATATTATAATGGAGATTGCTGTGCGTCTTTTGGCATTCAGTAAATTGATTATAGAATTATAAATCACATGATCATTATTTGAATGTTTACAATGCTTGTGACAGTTCAATTAACTTTCATGCGCAATTCGTGTGCATTGATAAATTTAAGCATAACAATAAGATTGCCTCGAACAAAGTGTTGTTTTAAACCATGTCCGCTCTAAATGTGAAGCAACTAATCGTGTATATCTCGACAATGATTTAAAAAAGAACTGCGTGTTACTCAGTGTCTCAACCTCTCTTTTTCAAAGTGTTCCATTCCAGAAAATGTTTGGGAAACCCTGCTTTAAGGTGTCCAATTTCAATATTTGTGGAATGGTAAAATAATATATATTAAACTAATAAAACTTTTTGCTACTAATTCCTTATATAATTATTAAGATTATGACCAGTTTCACTCATTTCTAGCGTTTTATACTGATTTATCAGTTGAAAATGCTCGTGATCGAAATAAATAAATGCAGTATTAGTGCAAAACAATGTTTTATTTTTTAAAGAAGGATTTGGTTTGGACAAGACAAGTGGTTAGTTTATTTCTCACGCTACGTCCTATTTTACGAAAAGAAAAAGATTGGGTAGAATTTTTTATATATCACAGACATCCATGCATTTAAAAAAATCATATAATTCAAAAATCAAACGACGTTGAACAATCGACCAGGCTGACAAAAAAAGAGCTTAATTAGAAAGCTGTACCGAGTTATGGATATTTTTAATCCTGAGTATAAATATAGTTAGTGTTATATATTTCACTGGACATCCTTGGAGTAGTTGTTTGATGTTGCTGTGACGGAATTTCGGCTGATTTTCAAAGGAGTATGATGGATGGAAAGTGTCTCCTATCTTGAGGACCACGCTACCTACATTTAACCATTAGTTATGTTTTGGGATCGTTTTGTTGAATGCGATACGCTTTATATGCTTTTTGTAGATTTTAAATCGGAAATGTGTCTGTATTGTGATACGGTAATCCTTCTTTTGATTTTGACATTACGTAAAGCTCGGTGAACCTTGAAGATTATATTATATTTCGATTCATGTATGGAAATATCTTTGCTGTGCGTAAGCGTTGGCAACTAAAAGAAATCATTAATTATTTAAGAAATATGTACCAGGCAAAGTATCTTTGCATGAACGGATAGTTAGCAAAAAAATATTCTTGCCGAAAAATAGCCTCTTAAAGTTTTTATGATTGAAATATTAAATCTAATTTCAACAAAATTTTATCTGTACAAATTCATTACCAATATTATGCGCTGCAATGAAGATTTTTAACGATATTTTTTTCTATCCCTTTTATATTTGTATGAGTATGATTATTTCTTCAATCCAATGAATTTTCAGTGTTATTTGGAATTTTTATTGAATGCCAAACAGTCAACTGTATAAAGCTGATATTATCAACCTTATTGCTGTTCGACTATTTTGTTGAACTATAACTTTTTTCATTCCATGAGATAATTGTTTGTTTATTTTTCGTTCTGTTATTAGAACTCTTTTCTATGCCAACGTCCAATCTTCAAGTAAAATACATATATTTATGTGTATTCAAGTTTTATCATTGAATTTGAGGATTTGATAATTAAAAAAAAAACATAAATATAAAAAAACGATTTTTCTTCCACAGTGATCACTTAAAGATCCATATGAAAACGCACGACAACCAGAAACCATTCCAGTGCACGGTCTGCAATCGAGGATACAATACTGCTGCTGCTCTGACTTCTCACATGCAGAATCATAAGCGGGGTGCTGAGTCCGGTTCTGCAGCTGGTGTTGGGCCTGGGACAGGCGGTGCTGTAAGGGTTTCACCGTCGCCGAGAGCGACTCCAGCGTTCCGATGCTTGCAATGTGGGGATCGATTTAGGAGACCAGATTTACTCCAGGTAAATTTAAATATATGATCGTGTGTTATAACACATTTACTTATTAGAGTGGCATAGAATTATCTTGCACAGGATAGCAAATTTATATTTCACATTTTTTTACGAATTGCTTTTGACTAGTTTTGCAATAAGGTGACCGGGAATTAACTGCTCCGCATAATGAATTATATTTTTATGATTAGGTATTGTTACATGATATTATTAATAATTGAAACGCACTTTTTTTACAGAGCCATATGGCATTATCTCACGCAACCGAAACATCAACTAGCGGAAGTCCCCGCTCTGCGACCGGAGTACCAACGCCGCCATCGCCGAGATCCCGTCCTCCACCACCTTTATCACTTACTCCAAAACTTACATGCATGTACTGCACCAGAGACACGTTTACTGCAATGGACCAACTGCAAGCCCACGTTAGAACAATGCACGCGGCTATTTCTCAACCGCCTCCGCAAAATGGCATGCCACCAGCACATTCTCCCGCACTCGCATTTCCGTGTGAAATGTGCACAATGAGATTTCCTACACCGTCCGTCCTTCAGCAACACATAACGTCGTCCCACTCAAAATATAGTCCAGGGAACTCTCCCATCGCTTGCGCTGCCTGTAATCTCCCCTTTGCGAACCCTTCCGAATTGGCTGAACACTTTATGATAGTTCACGGGAGTCCATCAGCCCCTGAACAGATCCGTCCGACGGACTTGAGCAAGAAAAGCAATGATCGTCCTCTGAAGCGCCCTCGTATTGATGAAACTCTGGGAGCTGGAACGTTGCTTTGTAATCAATGCGGTGCCGCTCTTCCTGATTTTGAATCCTTTCGCTCTCATCTCCGCGCTCATCTCGACGGAAATAGTGCCGGAGGGGTAACTCCCCTATCATGTCTTCAGTGTGGTGCGAGATTTAATGATGCTGTATCTTTGGAGAGACACGCAGCCGCACATTTGTTGGCGGTTGGAGCAGAATTCGCGTGCCCTAGCTGTGCCAGGGCCTTTCCTAAGCCGGATGAGCTGCAGAAGCATCTTATGGATTTACATGCACATCATTTGTACCGATGCGCCATCTGCAGGGAGGTCTTTGACTCGAAGGTTGCAATACAGGTGAGACTACTTCAACATTTATATGATATTTAAAACTGCTAGAAATATATTCATTCTATTTCAAAAAGGTAAAATTATGGATTCAGATTTTTATTAAAATAAATATTTGATACTACATTAGTATATATATTTTTTAATACATAATATTTATTTAATTTAAATCGATAGTTGCAAAAAACACATGGACAAAGATTAAAATCAGTTCTTTGATGATTTCACGTATGAAATAAATTTATAGAAATAATTTTACAATAATAAAACCCGATATTTTCAATCTTTCAGGGGATGCTTGAAATATCTCAAACCATTGAAATATCTTTCAACGAATATTTCGTACAAATTAATAATACAAGCTTGGAAATTTTTAACTGATCACCAACAAAATGTCAAAAACAGTAGTTTCTTTATAAATCATTTTTCATAATATTTATATCTGAAAGGAATGGGTCTGTATTGTATAAAGTTTAAATGTAAACACTTAAAATATTGATCTAAAAAAGTCTAATTATTAAAACATTTATGTCACATACCAAAAAGATTGTGTTGTAATGTTAATATTTCAATTATCGAAACATTCTATACCATTTAAAATTAAAGCAAATCATTAAAATAAATCAGTAAATAGTTAAAGAATTAAAATAAGTCAGCATCAAAAGCATTTTTAATTAGTTTTATTAATTGCCGACTGATAATTAACTTAAAATGTAGACGCATTATCAGCAAGATCAAACAACGGCGTAAATGCGTTTACTGATGAGTATAATAGATTTGCAAACCTGTTACAGGGTGCATTATTTTTTTTACTCCTCTGTCGGTGTTTGTATTTCAAGCCAGCCACTTAATTGCGGTCAGTGCCTCTCCAGGTGAAAACATTTTAATTATAACTATCGATATTATGCTATATAATGAATGGCATTAAAAAACGCAATCATCATCAAAGACTCAGTGTCTTATCATAAGAAATATATTTTTTAATAAAGAGTTTTTAATTTCATTATAGTAAATTTTCCAAGAAGCAACCTTTTTTGTCTTGATTTTTTCAAATTCATGTCTGCTCTCAGTGTAGAGCATATGACGTTCTAATGGAGGTATCTCTTTTTTTCGAAGAGCTTAACGATAAAAAAGAGTGTTAAGACTTAAAACAGTGGTTTACTAATCGCTCTCGCTGTGCCCTGTTATTTGAGGACTGGTAGTTTAGGAAAGAATTTTTAGACATTATAAACATGTTTATATGCTGATTGAAAAAATGCTGTTAGACTGGGATCCGTCACGAAATTCAGTGCGTTACGGATCCGACAAATAAAAAAAATGATCCAAGATCTATCTGCTCGTGAAAATATGACCTCATTCACACCATTTAAAACCGTGTTCGTTCCCAATGTGGAGCATATAAACTAGAAATGATGTTTATATCATCACATGTTTTTTTAAGATAACTGCTTATTACTTGCTAATCAATCTCTTACAAAGAGAGCAGGGATGGAAGGATAGTGCTAGAACAAGAACTAAGATAGTCGGGAGAGAATTTATAGATCACGGGCAACCGTGTCTTTAAACACATGACAAATCAATTTATCAAACTGTTCGTATCGGGATTCGAAGCAGTGAGCATCACAACCGAAGCCAACAACGTTCACAACTAGACATTACTTGAGAATAAATGCGCCCTCAAGTGAAGTGAGCCAACTAATAAAATGGTTACAAAAATTCTTAGACTTGGAAGTACAATCACGTCTTTGCATTTTTTTGTTTACGGATATAACACAATTGTAATGTGTTTTATTTGAGATTACAACACTTTTAAGATACTTTAAGACGTGTAGAATATTACAACGCATCTAAATCATTTTTTCTAAAATACCACTCGGCACACTTGACCTGTAATGGCCCCAAATGATACTGGACAAAACTAGGAAGCGTGTAGACTTAAGTGTATAGAATTCCACCAAGCATTGAAAGTGAACACATTAAAAGTTATCAAACCAAATTAAACGCATTCCAAAACTATTGCATATTACTTATTGAAAGTTTTTGGCGAATATTAAGATTATCATTATTTCATATTTGATTCTACCAACATTTTATAAATAAATCAAATCTTCGTTTGTTGAGAATCCTCTATGCATGTGCAATAAATAAATCTCTCATCGTGGGGCGGGGTTGGTTATGATCGTTTCGCGATCATTCAAAGTTGGCTTACGATTAACGATGCTCCATAACTCAAAGGATGTCCGTCGAACGGATGCTGAGTGGTTATGAAGACATGTCTTGGGTGAAAGATGTAAGAGTCGTGGGAATGTAAAGAGGAAGCGGATATCGCCGATGTCGCAAATGGTCTTCGAGGAGACTTTTATAGAATGGAAAAGTGTCACTCGATCGATAAATGTACTGGAAATGCTCAGAAATAATTACTCTATTAATAATAATGTACGATACTTTTATGAGTGAAAGACAGCACCACATGACAGCAAAATTTGTCAAGAAAATAATAAATTTCATTAATAGCTTAATTAAAATGTTTTTTTACTAAAACTTTGTCATGATGTTAAATGTGCTGTGATAAGCATAGCTACTATAAGTTATCATATTATATAAGATACAAGCCTACACTTTATTGCTAATGCTGTCAACTATTTTAATTTAGTTGGTGCTGCATAATAATTCATATCGAGTTTATCTCGGATGATCTTTCAACTTCAAAATATTTGACGTATTGGCATTTTATATTTTATTGAATTATTTCATCAGTTTCATTATTTTATTTTATCATCCTGTCATGATTATCTTAATTATTCAATGGTCACTTTTTCTTTGTAGAAATTTTCTGATTACAGTTTAATAAATCCGATATGTGAAATACGAAATTGTATGAAATTTGAAATCATTAAACACATTTATATGCGTTTTTTAGATGTAACAACTTTTTTAAAAGAGCAGTATACCAAAATGGTTAAATGAATAGTGGTATTGAAATATTTTAAATTTAATTAATCATATAATTTATTGATTAAAGGTACACTTCGCCGTGAAGCACAGCCACGAATGTAAAGTATACCGCTGCACAGCGTGCCCGCCCACATCTCCCGCCTTTCGAACTGAAGCTGAGTTCGCCTTGCACGTGCGCGCACAGCACGCCCAGCGCGCGAACGTGCACGTGCCGCCGGCGCCTCCCCCGCCTCTAAGGTGCCTCTTCTGCAGGGCGGCATGTGCATCGGATCTTGAGATGCAGTTCCATCTTGCTGCTCATGCTGATCAGTTCCGGTGTCCAATTTGTCGAGAAGGTTTCCACGTTGAGTTTTTACTGGACCGACATATGCAGACACATCATTCCGGAGCCCAGGTAATTAAAAATATTTTTTTTCACTACCGATATTTTCATAAATTGGAAAACCCAAGTGGTGTTTTTAAGTAGTCAGTTTTTTCATATATATATAATATTATGTTTTGTATTTTATACATTTAAAAATGGTTATCAAAAATTTCTTACTTCTAATCTTTTAGTTAACCAAGGATGCATACTTTTAATTAGTAGTTACATTATAGTTTTATAATAAAATAATTTAAATGAATAATTTCAGACATTGAATGGAGACAGCCCTAAGCCAAAACAGCAACTTACTGGACGAGTAAGTGTGAAGACGCTGCCTTCTGAAAATAACAATACTAAAAAGGATGCCAACAACTGCGATATTTGTGACAGAAGTGACTTTCAAACTGAAAACGAGCTAGCGGCTCACAGGAAACTAGCACATCATGTCAAAGTTGCTGGTAAAAATGGAGCTGTCAGTTTGCACTGTGCATATTGCAGCGAAAATTGCAAATCTCGCACCGAGTTGGAAAATCATATGAAGACTCACTCTCAAGGAAGTGCCACTGGCGGGAAACATAAGTGTCTCATATGTGACGAGGTTTTCCCTTCTGCCGCTATACTTGCCGAACACAAGTTGACACACTGTAAAGTTCTCGCTGGAAACACTTGCACTCACTGCAAGGCAACATTAACAAGTGAAGAACAGTTTTTCTCTCATCTCACTCAACATTCAAACAATAATAATAATTCTCCAGGAAGCCCTCATTCCAGTGCACCATTAGCGCTTCCAACACCGTGCGTTGTTTGCCGACAGACTCTCATTTCAGACGTGGAAGCAAGAATACATGCAAGATTTCACTTAAAGAATTCAGGATCGGGCTTGGACGGCTACCAATGCGCACTCTGTTTGAAATCTTTTGATATAAAAGATGTCATACCCACAGGAGGAGAGAGAAACAATGGAATCCCAACAACACACGTATGCCGCGAATGTTATCGCCACCACACAGGCAATTCACAGCTAACAGAACGGCGATGTGCCGAATGTCACCTCAAGTTTGAGTCTGCTGCTGCTTTGGAGAGTCATATTGAATTAGCGCATAGAAAAACTTACACCTGTATCGAATGTCAGGCAGCATTTGAAACGGAACAAGAGGTGAGAGCTCACGTTAGAGCTCATGTGGCGGGAGGTGGTGCTCTCGAATGCAGACTATGTCGTAGATCTCTTGGATCTCCGATGCAACTGCAGGCTCATCTAATTGAACATACATTTGCTGGATGCGGAGGATTCACTTGTTATTTATGTTCCGCTGTGTTCACCGGCGCTCCAGCATTGCAGCAGCACATGTTAGCACACGGTCTCGCCGCCCGCCCATATGACTGCGTCCGTTGCGGCTTGAAGTTCTTTTTCCGAGCCGAACTTGATAACCACAGTTATTCTCACCTCGAAGATGATGTCAGGAGTAAATTGAGCGATTCAGAAGCGCTAACTCATCCATATTTTATGAATCAAAATGGATTTCATAACGTAGACGCGGCGACATTTTACGCGACATCTCCACCGAGCTCTAAAAAGTTAAAAGTATCGAAAAGTCCGAGTATTTTTAAATGCTCGGAGTGTCCCGCAGAATTTGGAAATATATTAGGGCTCCACGCCCATAGGAGGCAACACTGTATTGGAAGAGAAGAATCTCCGGCAGACGATAATTCTATTAAAAGAGAAGAAGTTGTAGTTAAACAAGAACTAGAAGATCGAGGAGATGAATATATAGAAGTGAGTTCTCCTTTAAACGTTACAAAGACATCGGAAACTTTAGCTCAGGGCGTGCATGTTAAAGAGTCCAATAGCGATGCTCCTCTACTTAGCCCTAAGCGAGAAATCATTGAAAACTGAAGGTCTCTAAATTTTGTATGTTCGATGATTGTTTCCTGCCCCAGATGATGACCGCTGTTTGAATGTGATAGATATGTAAGAGATGTTATTGATTGATTTAATCATTAAGCATGCAATATTTTTAAAAAAATGATTACTAATATTATTAATTACCCCAAAAAACAGTTGCACCTTCCATTTTTATTGAATTAATTGTAAGTAGCAGAAAGTAATACGTTAATTTAACTATTTCTTACATTTAGCTTTAGAAAACATGATTAAATTGTATATTGACAAATAGTGGATAGTTTGAATTGATAAATAAGCGCATGTGATCAGGTTTCCAGCGCAGATAAATTTACTTAATATTAAACGTATCTATGTTTATGTTATATTTTAAAATGTTTTTTTATCGATAAGACATTAGTAAGTTTGTATCACTAACATAAGAGATGGTTAAGGTTTTAATTGTTTTGAATTGTTATATGTTATTTTGAGAAATAAGCTGAAAAAATACAAAAGCTTTATTAATTGTACAAAAAATTGCATAGTTTATAGCTTATTTCAACTCTCAGTTATTCCACTAACTATAAAATAGGATTACTTCAACACTGTCGGTGCTTATGTTAATTTATTTTAATTAAAATAACAAGTAATATAATCAAACTACTTCTGTAAATATCGCCGGAAAGTTGCAAAAATGTGTCCATGTTCACACTATAAATAAAATATGATTCTGTTACACAAGGAATGCAAAAAGTATTTGATTGACATTCCAATTAAATAAAATATAATTTAAACTTCTACAACTCTTTCAATTAATGAATTATAGACACAGCATATTCTTTTAATTAAAGTAATGTTAAATTGTATACCCTTTTCTCAGTGGGTTATGTTGAATTTATTTTATTATGTGTAAGTTTGAACACTTTCAGTTAATTTTTTTGTTATCGACTTAATGTTTATAAATAATATTTTGAGATGATTTTCGTTTAATATTTAAGTACTTACATTCATTCAAAATGTATAATTATTATTCTATGTTACAAAAATATCATTTCAACATTTGCTGTTCACATTCCGTACTTTTATAAAATAATGTATTCAATATAAATAATTGTTTAATTTAAGTAGCTGTTTCGCAAAGAACATTCATGAAGATTATAATATTTATTTTGTTTTAAATAAACCAAAGCATTAATTTGAATGATGTTTTTTTTTTTTAATTTAAGAAATGTGTAGAATTTCTTTTTATTATTCATATTAAAAATATATATACACACATAACAGTTATTGATTGGTGCACATATGCTTTATAATGTCGTTATTTCGTAATATTACAATAACTCATTAATAAATAATATTAAAAAAATAGATTTTGTTAACAATGTAGTTATAAATGAAAAAAACATTTTAAATTGTAATAAGATACAAAATATCCTTTTATTACCGAAAATATTGATTCATATTAAACATCTTCGTCATTATATACATTTAATTTGTTAATTAAGAATCGAAGTTCAAAAAACAAGTTTTTTTTTGTTATCTGTTATCTGTGCTCAGTAAATATTAAAAATAAATAGTACGACCTAAAAAAACATATAAAAACGATCAAAAGTGAGTATATTTAATGAAATGCTTGTAAATTTAATTAAACAACAAGAAAAAAGAATCTTTTAAACCGTCGCATTTAATACTATGTACAAAATTGCTGGGAGAATAAAGAAATCTTGAATCCGCAAACAGATTTACAATAGGCTACGCAAAATATTCATAACCACAGTAACTTCTAGGTGCAAAATGAGACCAATATTTATTTATCTCAGAATTACTGTTACCTATAAATATATTTCAATTAAATGCTACAGTTTTTTTATGTACGACAAATTAATGTTAATTGTAATATTTTGTTGTGTGTAAAATCGATAGTTAATTTAAGTGGATGCTACTCGAGAATTAATCCATGGTAAGTAGTTGACGATGTTGACGTAAGCAGCTGGTACCCCTTGTGTAGCACAACCAAGACCCCAGGCTACCAGCCCGGCAACTGTCCATCGCCCGGTTGTCAATTCACACACCAAACCTGAACCACCGTCACCCTGGCAAATGAAAAAGTTATTTAGTAACTTAAATAAAAGTAATAAAAATTTCAGACAAAAAAACTTATGTAGGATTCCTACCGTGCATGCATCCTTATTTGCTTCACCTCCTGCACAGATGAAAGCAGCTCGGTCAAGAGAGTATGCAGTTCCTAGTCTCGTCGTCCTTAAAGTGGTCTCGCATGCAGCAGAAGCTATGATCGGCACATCCACCGTCTTCAATATAGTTTGGTACCGACCAGCCGTTCCAAATGCATCTTTTCCCCAACCAGATACCCAGCAACTTAAAGAACGACATGCATTTAAAAATCGCAGGGAATTTTATGATTATACATTTTCAAAATTATTTTCTTGATCTCATTGCGTTATGGAAGGCGGCCGTGAAAATGCGGCTGCATACACATAACGGGTGGTGGTGGAATACTCGACAACCAACTTGTTATACATTTTTAAAATTTACATATCTATGAGTAAATTGTGTAAGTATTACCTAAAATGTTAAAAGCTAGTGATTTGTCAGCTTTTATTGTTAGCACAATTGCACCGTTTAATTACGAGACGGTACCATTTGATAAATTATATTTTAATTAAAATGTATATTTGGCATCACAGCTAATATCAATGCGCCAACTATTTTAAAGTTGAAACATCATACGAGAAAAACTCGATGAGATTTTATTGTCACTCGAGATCAACTCGAGGTTAATTGACATCACAAATACCTACATATGTCTTAGGTCACAAATTTAAATAAAACATCTAAATTTGACATTGACCTTACCGGGAATCGAACCCAGACCGCTTTGTCGGTAGAATAAGCTCTAACCAACTATACCACAGCAGGCGACAAAATAAAATGGCAATAAAGGATATCAAAAATAGACCATACAATTACGGAATTTAAAAGAAATTCAAAAATCATTCGTAGAGTTATGTTATATAGCGATAAAAAAAACGATTCATGTAAATATTAACCCAACAAATACGTCACTTTATACGTTTTATAAATTATTGGTCAAATGTCAAACACGAATATCTTTTACCGTCGGCCATCAAAGTTTTGTCCAGCAGTGGGAAGACAAACAGGAACAACGGCAGGAGTTCCAGACGGGATTCCCCCGGTAAGTCTAATCAGGGCAAGGTCATTTTGAAGTGTGTTAGGGTTGAAAGATTCGTGAACCCACACTTTTGCTATGGAGAAGTCTCTGTACGGATATTGTTCGTAATTTCCTGCGGCATCCCATTCGCCAGCTCGGATTTTAATTCCGCTTCCATTTCTAAGTCCAAGAAATAATTCATACTATTAAAATACATCGAGGCAATTATTTAAGAATCTTTAGAAAGAAATTTTAGTTATGGATCACCGCCTTAATCCTACTACCTAGGTAAGTGAAAATGTAATATTGTTGAGATAGCTTTTGAATATGATTTCTCATGTTCTTCTACAAATATCAATTGATTATTATTGAATTGTTTCCTATTATACAAACCATTATTATTCATTTTCATTTAAAGCATCGATTTTAGCTAAAGTTTACAAATATAAATATAATACAGTTGAAATTTTCTTTCCCAAATATGATCAAATTAGAATAACATCGTGGTAGTGTTAAGGTGGCGGTATAGATTCGATATTATTATCGAGTCTAATCTTAGGATGCAATCAAAGCTGATTTTGAGAAATAAGTGAATTATCAAGAATAATAAAGATGTATGATTATTTATTTTTTATATTGGTAGTGAACTTCTAGCCTTCCTTATCTTTTATTCGAATCGCCAAATTTCGATGCTTACTATAATGGTTTTCACAAGATTTTGAGTTAGGTCGATGAGGAGCAAACATTTAAAACGTGATTTGTAACAAATTTTGAAAAACGTCGTTTAATATCAGTTCTGATAGCCAATAATAAAATCTATGAATAGAAATCAGAATTAGAGTCCAGAAATATTTTTTTTCTATAAAAAATAAATCATAAAGTTGACACATTCAAGCAAACCGTGATTTCTTCAACACTCAATCATCATTTCCTAAGCTATGTATTTGTGTGACAAATCATATTTTGAATGTTTGCTCCTCATATATTTATATAAGAAGATATAAATAATACTCTCTCCTTATAAAATACAGTGTTAAATGTTTTAGTTTTCAAAAATGGCATATACTATATTTCTGATAAAAAAAATCGTTTTGAAATAATTGGCGTGTAATTTCAATTGGTCTTAAAAAATGTAAGGCATTCAGTGCACGCGTTGACGGACAAGTGATACTTATTCTGATATATACTTATAAGTATTCTGATGTATGTTTAACATACATACTTGATAACATGTATAAATATATTCACAATCCACTAATTCAAACAAATTACCAATTTCCATTTTTATTAAACTACCAAAATTTGTTTTAGGGCAACATAGCGTTTTGTTTATTTATGTATGAAGTTGATAAAGTGAAGCTTACAGTATAATTTATTCATTTTATACAGCCCAATTCAAACGGAAATAATGAAATTAAAATTACTGTGTACGAATTATTATATGTTATAAAATTAAACAACTTACGGATATGGTGAAATACGATGTGCTGTTGTAATGACATGCTGAGTATCAATAAGAGTTCCTCCTCCGACGTACTGATTATCAGTCGTTAGAATAACCACCTAAAATGTATAAGGTTGTTTACGTTTTCAAGTAAGAAGATATTTTAACTAAAGAAGCTGATATCCCCGTATTCAATTCCCAATCAAAATATGAAGAATCAAATGACAAAATATTTATCTCATAAAACACATAACATTTTGTCATTTGCATCGATATCTAACTACAAAATGTATACATTATTCTTTATCCATGTGCCAAAAAGGGTTCGCTATTGCTCTTTTATGCTTTATATGTTAAACGTCAATATAGGCTCTTACCATCCACGGATAATCTCCATATCTTGACTGCCCTGCCTGTGTAGGATAGACCGTCGGTGATTGGAGTCTGGAACCGCATGAAATTTGGGCGATGGGGATTTGTATGCCGCAGCAATATCTTTGACCAGCTGCACAATTTTCCTGACCATTTTGCTAAGGATTAATAATTTACGAAATATTATTATTTAGAATGTAAAGAAAATTTGTAATATTAATACAAAATAAGAATTTATATTTTAACAAAGCTTTCTATACCACATTATATTGCTAAATTGACTTATAGTGTCATCTAGAAAATAAAGTTTTTATAAACATTAATATCCTAAACTGACAGTGTTTATACAATTGTCATAAGAATCCCTTTTCACTATTGTTTACTTGTTTATGACAAGAATATTAAAACACGAAAAGAAAATTGTTTTCCAACAAAAAAAAATACAACACTAATTGACATATAATATTATCATATGGATAGGTAATTCATCCATTGATAATATTATGATATCTCAATTTGTGAAAATTTAATATTAGAGTGAAATTAAAAAAAAAAGTTATTTTACTTGTAATAAAACTAGATGTAACACGTGTTTTGCCTTTTTCAGAAGAATCATTCGACTGAAAGTTTTCTAAGTTCTTAAAAAAAATCAATGATGTATGCATTTATTGTAATCTTTTATTAATTACAATACTAAAAATAATGATTGCAAGAGGTAGTCTTTCTTACGATGGTAATCTACCCTTTTAGTCACCAAGTGTAGTCAGAAGATCAAAATAACAGTGGTTATTGCCTTTAATTGTACACCACCTGATATTTTATAAGTGTCGGATCAATATATTTTTTTTTTAAATCCATGTTCGCTTCCAATGTGGCCTCTTAATGGAGATATCTCAACAGAAGTTTTTCGGTGAGAACTGTTTATTAATCAGTCGCTCAACCTCTCTTTTTCAAAAGAGAGTAGTAGGGATAGAAGGATAAGGCCAGAACAGGACTTGTGGTTAATTAATCACTCTCGCTACGCCCAGTAATTGAAGGATTGGAGGGGTAGGAGGGAATTTTTAGACATCACAAACACCCATGCTTTCGAACAGAAATTGATTTATAAACCGAAAAAAATATACAATCGAAATAACGCTAACCGCTGCGCCATAGGACTCGGCATATTCGATTACCTCATTAATAACCTTAGCTATTAGTTATCCAACTAAGCTGGAAGAGCTAGACAGAAACGCTACGATAGGTTTTTATTATAAAATACTCACCCCGGCGACAATACGAAAATCAATAAGCCCTGTTCCATCTGTGTTTCCTCCAGGACACGACGCTGGAAGCATACAGGCGCATGTGGTAGTCTGTCTTTTTTCCCGTGAAAGAATACTAGAAGAGTTCTCCGTCGTGTCGAATGTTGCGAAAATCTCCACGTCATCAAGGGATCGCTTTTCCCTGGGGAAGCTGATTTCACCTTCGTCCGCTTCTATTACGACATCCTGGTAATCACCACCACCGAATCTCACTAAAGTCTCTGCATCTGTCATTCTCAAAGGCGCGGTAGTTTGAAGTCTCGGATCTATAATCGGAAGAGGTTGCTGAGTTGGGGTCACTCCAGGCGGTGCCGTGATTCCTGTCGGTACAGGGGTCAACGGAGGTAATGTTGTAGGGCGGGGCGTAGTTGCCGCTGTTGTGGGGGCAGCCGTAGTTGGAGCTGCCGTTGTTGGGGCTGCCGTAGTTGGAGCCGCTGTAGTCGGAGCTGCAGTTGTTGGGGCTGGGGTTAGAGGCGGAAGGGTTGTTGGCGCGGCGGTGCTCGGGGCCGGAGCGAAAGTAGGGAACGGAGCTGGAGCGAATGTAGTAGTCGGAGGAATGATCGGTGGAGGCGCACCACCGGAAACGATAGGGACGTATTGTGGACGAGGACCGACCACACCCAAACAGGCCGTAAGTAGCCAGAGACACATGCTACAAGAAAAAAGACAGACTGTGTCACCTTCAAATAATTACAGTACATTTGTGGAAACATATTATTAATATAAAAAATAAATTGATAACATAGTTAACCCACTCCCTGCGTTGCTAGATTAACTCCACTGTAATATGTTTTTATTAAAACTTTGACATTGATTCTATTAATTCTTAAATAATATAATAAAATGAGAATTTATCAGTTATCTTTTTTATTATATTAATAAAAATCAGTTACTAGTCAATAGTATTGAAAAAAATACGGGTGTCTTCCCATTACTAATTTTATTTTCGCACGAAGGGAAAATTAAATAATGTGTGGATGGGAAACCATACATAATTTATTCAATTTTTTATTATTTGTACCTCCTTCCACTTACCTAGAAAGAGTAAAGATATAAAATCCTTAGAATAGAAAGCTCTGAATCCTCAAATTGATCTTTATTTGTTATAATTGATTATCATTTCGCTACGTCTTTACGGATTCAACACACTGTGCAATCGAATTAACGTAAGTGATTAACTGAGTTATTAAATGATTTGTTTTTAAGCTTCCTTATAGCAAGTAGGTATATTTTTTTTAAAGGAAACGTTATTAAAGGCCGATACAATCAATATCCTGCTAAATTGAACATTCAATGTATGACGTTAATATAATTTAAAATAACAAGATTACAATCATCTTACATACCTTAAAAATATTTGGAAGTATAAGGCAAATAATCCACGGTGGGCACAATTTTTTCCTGCCATATAAAAACACACAATCACACACCGATGTGACGAAACCAACAGTAGCGAAATTCAAAACATAAATGGCACGCTTCTGGATGGGTCGCCATTAAATACATTTCCGCTACAGTGATTATCGCAGATAAACTCGCTGTCATTAGTTTATTTTATTTTCCACGCTCTGTCTCTATTTGGTATTCCCATAGTTATTGCTTCTAGATCACATGAATTTGTGGTGCGAATCGAATTGAACATCCTTTTAATTTATGAATTTTTATTTTATCACCTTTTGTAATAAACTTGTCATAAATTATTACTTGAAGTAGGTGATTCCGATTTTGATAAATGTTTCTTTATCACACAAAATAATGTGAGCTTCGAACTCGCCTTTTTAAACATAACCTTACTTAAAACTTTAGTTGTACTGTCAGAAAACCTTAAGTCAAAAATTGGGTGTTTGGAGCTATGAATGCAGATTGATAGATTTAAGCTCGTTGTATCGTTCAAATAAAAAAAACTCACTCATATGATATTATTTTATTTCAGTTTTTAAAGAAAAATTACAAACTACATAATTTAATTTCGTTGTATGTTAATACTACCTGAAATCTATAAATAGCTTTTTAGGTGTGCAGATTTCTTATTTCTATAACTACTCGAAAACGATTAAACTACTTAATGTTTTTTAACTATAAATTTTTTAGTTCATTGTTGTGTATTTGTTTATTTGTTTACAGTCAATGTTCATAGACAGTTCGCTTAATGATGGTTAGAAAATTCGATTATTTCAAAACACGGTTTTTCAACTTAACGTTTTATGCTGATGATATTTTTGCAATCAGGAATGTGAACTTATACCTAGATACGATGACCATTTCATTAAAGTTTTATTTTACCATTCATAATCCACTCTTTTCAATTATATTTACTACTTTATTTCCTTCCTAACTCCAACATTTTTATCCGCATTGAAAGGAATTATTGAATCACTGATTTACAAATAACTCTTGTTAAATCATTTCTGTTGAGGTCCATTAGGAATAAGAAAAATACAATAAGAGAAAAAGTGTGACATTATCGATATTAATTGACCTACTTACCTTAAGGAAGATAAATGCGAAATCCTAAACAAACCGTATTATACTATAACTAGTATTTTTGTGCATACATTACAAGTTAAATTGATCCTGTAAGTAAGCTACTGCTCCACTAAGCTACATACATTGGCAGAAACATTTACATTATTTTTTATTTGTAAAAAATATAAATTTGTGTATTAAAACTTCTAATGCAGCCCTACATTTTTTATAACAATGGGCGCGTTTGTTAAGTGGGCGGTAATTGTTGAGCAATGATGAGCTTCCTATTTTACCGGCAACCCGGTCCGGCGCACAGGTGCTAGATTTTGTTATCTTTTCTATGGATTTGTTGTAAATTTTATTGTTACATTATATTGTTGAATAATGTTGCTACAAAAATAATGATTTCTGTTGATCAGACGAACTGGAAATACCTAGTTACATTAGCATTAGTGCTCATTTGACATTCACACACTATTAAAATAAATTAAAATAAATTGATTCTAGTAAAAAGATAATACTTGTGCCTTAATCATTAGTATCATTACTCATAATATTTAGTTACTATAAATTCAAATTAATCAGTTTCCATTTCGGATAGAATTATGTAAATACAGCAACAAAGTTTTATTTTTAACCTCTTTTAATGTTTTTTCTGGTTCTACTTTTTCAGTAGATTCTTGTGATTTTGAAACGACCAATTCAGAATTACCAATCAAAATAATATGGCGTGTAAATTTATTGCCCGATGAAAGTGAGTAAACTTGTTTGTGAAGGTTTTTAAAAAAGCTTTCATAAAAAAAAAAAAATACTTCCTTCTTTTGACTGTATGTAGAATTGTTGATAAAATTTATTTCAATCATTGGGGTTTTCATAATTTGTTTTACTATTATTAGTATCCATTTTGTGCATCTGTTTCTAATATCGACCTGCAGGATCAGTGACGTTTCTAGGCTATGTGCCACCCCTAGGGAAAGTTTAAAATAGCGGTTTTACTATTTTCATACATTTATTTTTTTTAAATATTTTTTCTGCCGCCTATACTTCTAAGATCAATAAATTTCACATTTTGATGAATAAAGATGAATTTTTCAATAAATTTAACATAATATTATTACTGTTGAAAATGTTTTTTTGTCGGCATTTCTTTTATCAAAGACATTGAGGTATCATAATTATTCGAAACCAAATTCGTGTATATGTAAAATATTTCGTCATTTAAAAAAAAAGCTGCGATCATTTGCCGCTCCCTAGGACTTGCCGCCCCTAGGCAACTGCCTACTCGCCTATGGCTACGGGACGTCCCTGTGCAGGATAGCAGTTTCGATTTAAATATTTATAACACCATAATCACAATTTAAAAATAACATCCATGTTCGCTCATTTGCAATTATTTCGACAATGGGACCTACCAAAGCCCCCTATAGTCAAAGCCATGCTATTGAGTTGAAAACAGGTACTTTTTTCAGATGAGCGGGCCGGCGTCATAATTTTCAAAGTAATATCACGTCATTATGAAACCATTTATTACTGTTATTTTGAAGTAAATACAAATATATATTGTAATTATATATATTTTCAATTAAATCATTATTTAAATAAGAAAAAAACACATTTTCTAAGGTTTTTTAATAAAAATCTCTGAGAACAAAAGCAAACAAAGATGCCAAATCATTTTATTTAAATTATTTTTTTTACAATATTTCAATACAGAATATGAGGTTGGATAGTTCATTAAAAAAACCAACGTCATTATTGGGATTTTAATCAATTAATATTAATCTCGAAATTTATTTGTGCACACTGGTTCGTCACTCAATCTTTCCATAAGATTTCTCAAGTCATATCAGTAATCAAAAATCAGTAAGTCAAACTAGGATAGCACAATTCACTTCATTATTTTTTTTTATATTGTTATTGATTAAATCGTCATTTACTTGGTATATTGCCATTATTATATGATAAAAGACGCAGCATGTATTTCATAATATCACAATAGGCGTCAAAATCTTATATAATATTATATGAATTCCGCTTGTTACCGTCGTTTATGTAATTTATAATTTATATTCTATATAATTGTGATACTTAATAGTGGGAAGTTAAATTTGATTGGTTTTTACCATACATCGCATATCTTGCCATTCGCTATATTTCTTACAATCATTACTTAATTTGCATATATGGCCCTTCCGATGTATCGTAAATTGTAAATTAATAACACCAACGAATCACAGAATATCCATACGAGAAATCTTTCAAACATACATGTTACATTTAACGAAAAATAAGCTCACAAATTGGAATTTAGAGTTGATCTACGTATAACCGCCATACAATTTGTTAGTAAAGGCAGGGATTCAACGGCCAGCTCAGAATTTGCTGATTTTCTACAGCACTGCTTGGAACTTAAGACTGCTATGGACCTACACAAATGTGGAATGTGTTTGATAAATTGAGGTCAACAAATAACACAAAGTAACTAACAACACTGAAAGAATACTGCTTAATGAATATGTCTTAAAACCTTCCGATCAAAGCTAGTTGAGGAATTATATATATGTATATCATATTACGCCAGACTTGGCAGATATCATATTATGCAGACCGTGCATGTGATGTAACAAAAAAGTAACAATTTTCAAAATTATTTCTTATTAACTTATTCGGTGTAAACTGTTAATTCTCATTAGAAAGACAATATTTAAAAAAAAAAGCATATCTCCATAACATTTTCAAATGATTTAAAACGGTTTCGTTCAGTGGAAAAGCATTTACAACCAATAGAAAAAATATAATTGAATGCTATTCATCGTAAAAATTGTTTATGAATGATCCCAAGCTTATATTACATATTGTATTTTCAGGTTAAAAATGTATTCATTTTCTTAAAGAGAATGCTTGTTTTCAACACTTTATTGCTCAAGACCTTTTATTGCAAATACTATGTAAGGGTTAATAATAAACCAACGATGCCCAGTGACCTAGCTTGAAATTTGGGGGCCTCATGCGAGCGTCACCCGAGGTCCCACCACCCAGTTGAAAAAAAAATGTCCCTCTTTTTTGCTGGATTCACATGTATTGCATGACTCTGCACTGACAATGAACACGATAAACAAGAATATGCATGATAAATAAACATTTGCTAGAATAGTTATAAAAGCTGAATAGCTTAAAATTTTACAAATTTGTGATTTATGTTCGTTTTTATGATACTTAAATTTCTCAAATTAGTGATATTGCTTTTATTTTTGTTTCGACCGATTGAATATGGGAGTAGATTCAAGGACATAATACACATTTGTGTAAATATGAGAAGTGTTTGGTGAATTCTCAAAATATTCATGATCAGTGATTCAGTGTCAGATGAGAAAATCAACGCCAAATTTGATTTTAATTTGATTGAACTACGTCATAAAAAAATAAACGGAAATAGGCAGTTTTCTCATCAAATGTTATTTAGTTGTGAACCGACATGTAAATTATAACTAATCTAATCTCAGTAATATAAAATTATTTTTATTTGGAAACGATTTGAGTAATTTTTTATTACTTAATGAACCTATACATGTATTCAGCGGTGGGCTGCCAATATCTTAACAAGGGGCTCGGTAAATGTTATCCATGTCCGCTCCCTATGTCGAGTAAATGGCCTCCTAATGAAGGCATCTTAATAAAAGTTATTTTTCTACGAGAACTGCTTGTTACTTAGTCGCTCAACCTCTCTTTTCCAAAGAGAGTAGTAGGGATAGAACGATAAGGATAAGACAGCACTAGTGATTAACTAATAGTAGCGCCCAGTTGAATTGAAGGATTGGAAGAGTGGAAGGCAATCTTAAGACGTCATAAACACCCATGCCTTCGAACAGAAAATAGATAAATCGATCGAAAAAATGTTGTTTCGTACTAATTTTCAAATTTAACCATCTACAGAAATTGCAGTTATGCGATGATTTGATCTAAGACGAATGATTTTCTCATATTAACAAGGGGCTCGCCGGCCGCGCCAAAATTTAACAAGGGGCTCGCGCGAGCCCCCCCGAGCCCCCTCCAGCCCATCCCTGCATGTATTGTGACATCCAGTGAAGTTGTTATTGAAATTTTCCATATAATGCTTTATTTTGGGCGCATGGGAAAAAAGGTGCTGATCATTATTTTAAAGAAATAAACTATCTTCTATATATATTGACTATTTTTTATAGCAATGTTGTTAGAGGCCATGTGCTTAGCATAATATGCTAAGCATAACATACTATGCTTTACTTCTGCTGTAGAAGGTAAGTGAACAATCAAGGATTCAAGTTCATCAAGTTTTAATTGAATAAAAACTATTGGGGTCGAATTTTAGAGCTTTGCTTAATATTTCCTACGTTATTTTCTAACGAATTTAAATAGTTATTTACTAGCCATTCTATGTGTATTTAAAAAAACCTTACTTGTGTAATAACTTACTTAATTTTTACGCATATATTAGTTATAGATTTACCACAAACCATCTTTTGAGTCTGAATAAGTCTGAGAATGAATTAATTTTAAATGTTTATTTCACTTCATTATAAACTTACCAAATAATTAATGTATTATAAGCTTATTAGCCAATATTCTATCCATACAAAATTTACAGGTTTCTGTACGGTTGATTGTTTTGGTTCATAGATGTCGTAGAACGACAAAAATGCTCGTTCAAATCATACTCAAACAGGAATGCTTTTCACTACAGATAGCGCTAGTGACGGTAACCGAATGTTATTCAATAGCGGAGCTGTCAAGAATTAGATTTTAGAACTGTCAGACTCAGTATTATGTGCTATCTATTCGCCAGTGTTTAGTTAGCTTAATATTCCTCTCCAAAGCTAAAAATATTGAATCGGAAAATAAACATTTTACGGTTGTTAAAAGTGAAATATTGTTACAGAAAAACGTAACGTGTGAAAAGTTTTGTAATTCATTACAGTTTTTTTGATGCGTTGGTTAACTTTTGGAATTTTCCAATAATTATAGTGAAGTGTATTTTAATCTTTATTTCTTCGCGCGGTTTTGAAAAGGTATTTCCAGGCGACATATTTTCATATTCATAAACAGCAATACAACATTTAAATAGTTGGTACGTTTCGTATAACTGAAACATAGATAAGTAATATATGTATTGTCTACGAGAAAAATATGAATTTATTTAACTATTATTTTAAGAAGCTTTATAAAACGCTTAATTGATAACTTATTTTTCCATACGCAACAATCTAATGTGATGTTTTCGTAAAACCGCTATTTAACTGAATTAGTAATACATCACTCTAATAATATATAATCAAAAACATTAATTATTTAAATTATTAGATGGTATTTCATATTTAAAGGATGTACAGTATTATTCTTGAAATAATTGCCAGACCTGACTCCTGATCGAAAAAAATATCAGCTGTTTTGTTGAATATTACTAATATCTTTATGGAGTCTGAATTAGAATAAGAGGTATATATTATATGGAGTCTGAATTGATTTATTATTTACGCGATTAAAATATAAATTGAAAATTTTGATACGATTTGTGACAATATTTTACAAAGAAAAATCTTCTTTTTAAGTAGGTATTTATTTAATAAATTCTTTGAAAAAAATATTTTACTTGGAAAATATCGGTTAAAAATATTACGATATAACGTTGTGTTTTATATACATAAATACTACTAATCGTGTTTTTTTTATCATACGTTTTTATAAATTACATATTTTGTTATATTTTATCTATACGCATTATATTCCCAGTATAGTATTGGCTAATATAGTCAATCCTCTTTTTATGCGGTTTTTTATGCGATTTCGAAGTTATGCGGTTTTTTTTAAATGTACTATATTTTACGATATATAAAAATGTTAAATATTACATCTAGAGCACGTATCACGAATAGAGAATGAATCATAAACACAACCGACATTTGGAAAAAAATACGATTTTGGACTGTTAAATCATGTTGCATCTGCTATTAAACAATTGAAATTATCGAAAAAAGAAAGTCTGAACAAACTTTGATCACTAATTTCATTGTTTTACTATTTCTTCCGAACAAGAGTGATTTCGAACCACATGAAAAACGCATTTAGCATTTTCATACAATGACGATAATTTTACATAAAATGTTTCTAAAGTGAAACCAACAAATTTTATTTTTTAATAAATAATATTTTTAATTATTTTTACGCCGTGTTTTTCCTCTAATTTTCCTATACTTTTTATGCGATTTAGGGTATATTTTAATTCGCTGTTTGAACGTGATGCGAATTTTAAAATTTATGGAACGTATCCCCACTTTTTGTATGGAAGTCTAGTTTTTTATGCGATTTTTGGTATATTTTAACTCGCTGTTTCAAAGTTATGCGGATTTTAAAATTCATGGAACGCTTCCCCACTTTTTTTATGGAAGTCGAGTTTTTTTATGCGATATTTCGTGGAACGCATCTACTGCATAAAAACAGGATTGACTGTACTGTATTGCCTCATTTTCAATCATTTGTATCAAGCGCGAATACTACAGAACAACCTGAATTTGTCATCAATATATAGGGCCCATTGATCAATAGTAAGAAACCTCAATTTAACTTTCATTTAATTTCGATAACGTTCAATTATATTGTACTAGAGGTCTGCACAGGCCCGGGCCTGGCCCGCGGGCTCTTACCCGACCCGGCCTGTGGGCCGGGTTTGGGCGGGTAAGCTCAATTGAGAGTCGGGCTCGGGCCGGGCCTTGGAATTTCGGATATAATCTGGGAAAAAATATAGCAAATCGAGGATTTCAAATTCCTCGGCGAGCTAAAATAAGGAGTTTCGGGCTTCGGGTAAAAAGTGCGGTATTAGACTCGGGCCCGGGTCGGGTCGGGCGTGAGTTTTTCGGGCTCGGACCGGGTAATTTTGAAAAATTTTGGCCCATGCAGACCTCTATATTGTACCTATATACTATGATACAATTACAATGTTGTGTTACTGTTTCAACTTTTAGAGTATTCAAACTATAAGTAACGAAGTAATCATTCCCGCATGCAAAATGTATCAAACTGTTTTGTTTCTGAAAAACCGCGTGTAAAAAAAGTCAGTGTTATTCTCTTCCGGAATTTTGGTCATGATTTTCGCTTGTTCATCCATCGGGTCACGAACCGCCGCCTAGATGCCGCTGAAGGCGCGTTTCGTCTTATGACGGTTCGAAAGCTGCTGCTCAGCCTTTGAGGACATGTTCTGCTTCGGCTGGGGAGCACCAGTAGAACGGCAACAGGCGCAATCAGCAGGAACGATGCACGTGACAAAGCAGCGTCCGCCCAGCCCCGTCTCGACGTGCCCCGCCGCGTCAATCGCCAACGGGGAAGACGTCATCTCCGACATAAGCAGCGATGGGAAATACGAGATAGACATTCCGAAAGAATTTAGCCTAGCGAATATAGAGAACATACGCTTTATTGACAGCGATAAACAGGACAGCGATAGTACAGAGGATTGTGCTAGTCAAAGTGAAGCGTTATCCGACCCTGACAGGTGTCGGTTTATCTGGGGTCTGGCACCCGATTGTCCGCCCATTAGATTGAACAATGAATGCGGCTCCGCTGGCAATAGTAGATGTGCGTCGGAAGCTGCCATTCCTCTCATCGACAACTTGATCGGGGAGAGGTCCTCCGGGGGGTTCCCATCTTCGACTGCGGATTTGGCTGATAGACTGGGAAGTCTGTCTTCTTCTAATGATCTCTCGTCTAGGCATAGCAGCGTCGAATCGGCAGCGAGCACCGCGGATATCGCTAATTTGGTGAGATTTTTATTTAATTGTTAGCCAAATTTCTAATTTGTTTCTACACATTTGAAATGGATTTTTCTTACAATATTGATACTCATACAGATTAGGGCTTTGGAAACAAAGATGGTAGTCTCCATGCTTTGTCAAAAATGAGTTGGATATGTCATCGTGAGATGGCCATTCCGCATATGGTAATATGTGGAATTTAAAACAAATAAGACTTACATGTACATTTTGAAAAATCTAAAAAGTTTGAAACAAAAGCAGCAGTTTTCATTGCCCTGTATTTCAAACGCCACAGTTATTAAGCGGACCAATCGGTGCGCCATATTTCACCGTTTTTAATTTTGTATTTCAAAGATAAGTACTTTGAGTAGAAAAAAAATATTGTTGCAAAACAGCACTGGGGCAGTTTTCTCATACCAATGACGGCAATTATGCATTGTGGGAAACAAATATTGGAACTAATTAACACGGCTATATTTAAAAAACGATGTTAATTATATTTAAATAGTTATTTAGACCAGTGTTTCTCAACCTTTTTGAGAGCGTGGCCCCTTTTGAGTGTCTTTATTTTTCTGTGTCCCCCATACCTTTTTATTTATTTTTTTAGCTCACCGAGAAATCCCCGATTTGGTATATTTTTTTTTTAGCTCACCAAGGAATTTGAAATCCTCAATTTGCCCGTGGCCCCCCTGGACTGTGTTGTGGCTCCCCAAAACAAAAATAAATCTCTGTGGCCCCCTAGGGGGCCACATGGCCCACCGCTGAGAAACCCTGATTTTGACCATACTAATAAGAAAATTTAAAATTACTCTTTTAACACTTTGTAAGCGGGCGTTTTTTAGTGATTAGCGCAAAAATATATTACATTCTTAAAATCAACACAACTTCTAAGCCAAACAATATTTTCGGCTGAAATTTTCAAAGAAATCATATGTGACATTAAATCATTAAAAATAAAACGAAAACATTTTGAATACATCATAATTTAACTACTTTTCTAAGCTGAATATAAAAACCTGTTATTAATTTAGTAGATAGCACTCCACTTGTTATCAATATGAAATATTCAAAATATTCTGTATAAAAAATAACATTAATCCATACCATACGATTATATAAATAATTATAGTATAAAATTCTCATTCCTACAAAATTAAAATCACTGGAAGTGTGAAATTAGAGAAATATGTACGCCTTTTTAAAAAATACTGAGTGTGAACGAACATTCAGGGCATAATAAATTATGAGGTTTATTACTTATTGTCAAAAAGGGGCACTTGCCGTGGCAGTTATTTTGAAGAAACCATTAAATTATGAGTATATACCAACAAAACCGACAGTACGCGATAAACGTATTTTTACGTGTCCCGCCTATAATGTGTTAAAAGTTTTATATATGTATTATAACAATGAAATAAAACGTTTTGATTGATATGTCAACATCTTAAGATTATCAAAACTGCCGCTTTTGTTTCCAGAGCCTTTATATATCTAATACAAGGGATATCTATATATATATATACAATTAACAACCACCTTATTCCTTAAGCATCCTTACATATTGTTTAGCCTTCCATCCAGGGGGGAGAAAATGTAATACATTTTTGTAAAAATATTTACAATATGACCGCATAAATGTATTCTAGATGAATAGTAAAATCAATGGCCATGGAGCTTGTAATTATTTTACGATTAAGCAAAGTGAACCATATATATTTAGCTTATGGTTGCATGTTTCTGGATTAACGTTAGTACACACTTCTCCATATTTCGCTGAATTTTTAAATTAAATTAAAATAGGTAAACTTACAAAATCTCTTGGATAGGTTTTTATCTAAAACATTGATTCCATTCAATAAACATGAAGTATAATAAAATGTAATCCACAATACCAAGAAAAATAAAATAAAATTTGTTATTTACTGTTTTAGCTCAGCCTGTGAGTATTTTAAACATAATCTTGTTCTTTTAAAGATCATCATTATTGTCGCTTTAAATCGGTCACACTGCACACGGAAACTAGTTCTAAAAGTATGACACTATTTTGGAATAAGAACTGCAGTTTTTTGTATTTTTTAACTATAAGTAATATGAGTATATAAAATTGAAATGACATTGCTGTCACTCTGACCAAATAAAGTTATACAGTTTTACAATTGTTAGTACAACAATACATGAACTACTCTGGATTCTGGAATAATGTCCAAAATGCTTTAACCAAAATTAAAAGTATTTTTATGCCATATATAAGTTTGATGAATAAATAATGAAAGCAATTAATTTTGAACTTATCTTCCCGTTCTAAAGCTTCAAAACATCTATAGAAAAATGGTTTAATTTTGATAATGACCTTCCTACTTAAATATTTCAAAAGAAATTTAATTCTGTGGAATGATATACAAATCGGAAAATTAACTTGTTCATTCATTGAAATTCCGGAAACAAATCCGAGGGTGCCTCAAAAGTCACACAGTGTAGAAAATTTTACAAATCATTTGATTTTACTGACAAGCGAATTTGCCAAAGGAAGGTCCGGAAGTGCGGGAAAATGATTCTAGTAATAATGGGCAAGGGTATTTTTTTCTAATCGTTTTCGGTCGGGTCTTGCATACCCTTTTTAAAAGGGGAAAATAAAGTATTAAGACCCACATCATTTTTTTTTTGATCGTCATGTAAATTAAGCCGTTCCCGATAGTCAATAAGTAACTAAAGTAACCTATCATTAAATTTGAATTGATTGACTTGACGTTTATTTGGTAGAACTCCATTTTTATCAGGTGAAAAAGTAAACAAAGTACTTTAATTCTACAAATATTATTATTCTACTTATAATTTTGGCGTATGCTTTCGTTAGATATGATGTTCGAATGATTGTGATTGATCTAATGTTGGTTAGTTCTGATGGAGACATAAGCCGAAATAGATATCAACTATATATAAAATAATGTTTGTAGAACTAAAATAATTTGTTATTTTTTAACATTTAACTTAAGACGTATCTCCAATTGCCAAATATAGTTAAAAAGACAAGGAAAATGACGGATAAAATTGAATAGAATTGTACATACACGCTGCATCATTACTTTAGCCAGATATGTATTATGTGTACTTATCCAATGTGTCAATTTACTCTTTTTGCTCTTGATTCTATGCAGAGAGCTCTTCATTCAGAGAGCTTCACGGCATCAATGTTTTAACCATAAGCTTTTGTGATGAAAAATAGCTCTAGTAGAAATGCAGAATAACGTTATTATAATACAGTTTGTAAACTCACTTTTCCCTCATATTTTGCAAGTTAAGTAAATGATATGCAGTATTTCAAAAGTCGGATCTCGGAGTCGGACAAAACTTTAGGGATAGTCAGAGAAAGAGGTTTGTATGTCAAACCACGCCCTATGATGTAGATAAATCAAAGGAAGGTGAAATATTTAGATCTAAGGTACAGTCAAATGTTAAAATACCACGATTAAGTCATCAACGGTCGATGATTTAAATAACTCGATTGTTTTCTTTCTGGTTCACGGACTAAATAGCGTTACAGTACGTTTTCAATTTCATTTCTTCTCAACACATCCTTTTCTCCAAATTGTATTGGATCTTCTGAATGACTTATGGGCTTAAATTTTATTTTTAAAATTTCAATACGAAATCAAATACAACCTTACAAGGTTGTTTTTACTACGTGGAAGGCATGTGGGTTCCTCTAGCTTACTTCGCCCTGTAAATCTAATGATGTTCTCAATTCTAAACACACAGATTTTTTTACTAAACACACTATCAATTTCTTGAAGATTATCTCATTCCATCGTGATTATGAAAGCTAGATGAAAAAATATTGATTCGGCGGCCTCATTTAATTTATGATAAAAATTTAAATTGTGAAAAAAAATTATAATAACCAGTTAATTAAATTAGTCAATACCTTCCTCAGATAGTAACTTTATATGTAGAATTAATAAGCAAACATGACAGCATTTTTTTCGTCTTCTATTAGAATTGTATTGCAATAAATTAAATACAAATAAATTTTAAATGCTAACTACCGAACACATGACGTAAAATATTTTCCAACGCAGTATGTTGTTTACGATATATTAGCATTTCATTTTTGAATATGACTGTTATCAAATATTTTCGCATGTGCTGAAATGTAATACTTTTTAGTTTATTTACTCTAGTCAATGTTGATTAAGCTCAAGGAAAGCTATCCCCCACTTCTCTCTCTCCCTCTTGGAAGCTTTGGCTGATTGCCACAAGTTATCGGTAGCGAGGAATAATATTGACATTGCAACTGCAATCAAAAACTTAATTAAAATGTTAACGATACGGGTGACATTAAACATATATGGTGACATTAGACATATTAAAACAATATGTTTCACTTATACTTCATTTTATATTTATAACATTTGTGATATAGTTTCACTTGTTTGACAAGCATCTTCAGACCCAATGTATCGTAAAAAAATATTTGAAACATACTAGTGGATCCTAATACTTTTATCATGAAATCCTAAAAAGTTAAATGAATGCTGACAACTACCAGTAACCGGAACTGAAAACGGAGAGAATTAATTAATATTAGTATTACTTATACAATAAATAAATATTATTAGTTAAATTTGTGTTTGGGGAATATAAAAAGATTAAATGTGAAGGAAGGAAAACGACATGTTAATTCGAGCGAATTACTTTAAGTAAAGAAAGAATGAACATAGAAAAGCAAGTTACGCTGAACAGAAAATACTTTTCTCGGTCCTGTTATTGTCAGTTTTCTTTATGATATCTATATATCTATGTATATACATGGATGTATTAATAGAGTATCTCTTATCACATCACTTATCACGTATTAGATAAACGTATTGTCAACATTGTTATTCTCTCTTATGCTATAACGTATAATATTTTAGTATTTGTTTGTTATTTCTGTCAAATAAATGTTCTTATTATAACTTTCATTAGTATTCTTTGGTAGAAACTGGACAGAATATATAATAAAAAATATTTAAATTTTATTGTATTGTAATTCAAAGATAAGAAGCAAAGTTCTCGTCTTTCAAAATAACTTACTTAACATTACGTGGTTCAAACGTGGAACAAATTGAGGTTAGCGAAATCATTACAGGTACAAAGCATGTGTTTTTATTTCTTCAATTTTTAAATAAATCTCTTCTCTTTTCTATAAATGTTTGGTTCGTGTAGATATTTCATTTTGGGATGATTTTAAAAGGCTTTATTTTTAGAAAATATTTTGGTAATCCAGTACGACCAAGTGAAAGTAAAAAATATAACAACTTCAAAACCAATTTGTTCACTTTGGTTCTTGTTTTTTTTTTAATATAAACTTACAACGTATTATTTTTGATTGGAATAAATTTACTGACAGATGATCATAATTTCAAAAAAAGTTGATTTTTATTTCAAAACAAAAATATTTTTTAAATGTATTGCGTTGTAAAACACACATCGTTCAAATTAAATTGGTCGTAAAAATACAATTTGCAGGAACGTATAATAAAAAAAATGAACTGTAATTTTAATTATATAAGTAGAATCATAAGAATGTTAACTATTCTTGAAAAATACATTGTTTGATTGTAAGCGCCATGTATGTACATTTTTAACACCAATTTACTGTCAAAACCTTTATTTACGACAACGTTTCTTGCCATAACAACGACAATACTGTCACGATTTGTCAATTCGCAAAAGAAAAAAAAATACTCGTACCATAGTTATTAAATCATAATAAGTATAAACAACGATATGGAAATAAGTAGACTACTTATGAGATTATAATGAGAAGGAAACTTTTTAGCTTTTACCCCGTTATTTAATTTATTAATTTAATAAAAAAATATGTAAAACGAGTTTCAAAAACTCTCATTTACATGTCTGTAAATATTGTAATATGATAAATAATTAAATAATCTTGCCTTTTTTAATATGTAGGCAATAGACGTTTCTCCCTGCCGAGGCCGGTCACCAGCTCCTGGCCCTCGCTTTAAGTTACTCGTCGAAGGAGATATTTACGTTTGTCACCTCAACCACACACGGACCGTTATCAGCAAGATCCTCAGCTCAAAGTTCCTCAGGAGATGGGAGAGTCATCATTTATATCTCGACGATATGGCTATCACTTCAAAATCTGTAAGTATTTTCTACTTGTTATTATATTTTACCCAACAGCATTTCCTTTCGTGTTTACTAAAAATGTTTCCTTTATTATAAAGTATATTCTACCGCACTTCTTGTATTCATTAAATTTATCTCCTAAAATTATTATTTCGGATCGCAAAGGAGTAAAGATTGATCGTCATTTTTGTCGTATTATAGGGATTTCACATAACACAGCCCAATTTATCACATAACACAGTCCAATAAACATGGCGGTTGAATACGCCTTGTGGATGTGAGAAGTTCTCAAAAAACTATAAAAAATACGAACCTTACAATACGTCTTTTAACTCTTACGTCCCCCGTTTCACTGAAAATAAATATCTATTTTATTATTAAAATTATAGTTACTTTTCATACTACGGTTTCTCACTGTCGGTTAATATAATCATCAAGTGTAATTTCAATATCAGTTGCGTCAAAAAAATATATTGTGAAATTGATACCAGGTCGGTGATTGTATTTTTTATAATCTTCCGACATACATACAAACAAACTTCATACAAAGGTAATTATTATAACCTTTAAAAAAGCAAATTTCGAATAAAAAAAGTCAATTTTAATTGTGAGTTGATAAAACAAAAATATTTCTTTTTGCCACATATATAATATAATATACGAGCCGCTCTAAAAGTTGTCTAAATTTCGAGCTCGCTGCGACAGTTCGTCCGCATTATAATCTATATAAATGTTAATAAATATTTATATTATTTTGTAAATGGGTATATGTTTTTTTAATTATATTTAATATAATACAAAATAAATACGTATTGTGATCATTTTGCAAATACTATTGATATTTTTTATACAATAAGGCGAGCAAATAAGTTTAAAAAATGTTGAAAAATTTCCTTTTCTATTGAGTGGCACTTTACAAATTTCAAAATTGGAAATGTGGCACTTGGTTTAAAAATGGTGCACACCACTGATTCTTGGGATTTTAGATTGCTAAATATTTTGAGAAATATCACTACGCCTTGCTGGTTCTATGAAATTTTCATTTAGAATTTCACGTTTTACTATTTATATCGCAGTAAAGGCATATTTGATCATTATATTCAGCAGTGAAGTGATTTGATAAATAGAGGCGCTTTTTTGGTAAATTGCGTTGCTATACACGACTAGATACAATATAATTTGAACCAAAACACTTTGAAAGCCGAACGATATTATATCCTGATTACTCTATCTTATAATGAAAAACTAGTTATTTCTTAAAAATAACAACACGTTTAAAATAAAACTCAGAGCGTTTTTTTGCATTACTGGTCTGTAATAATAAAATTCAAGAAAAAAGTTATTATTATATTTTATCAATTGGTATATTTTTTCAAGTAATAAAATAGGGAATTGGTACAAAAAAATGTGTGTGTGTTCATTTAAAATATAGGCTACGCCAGGGGTGGGGAACCTTTTATTCTCTAAAGGCCGTATTCATTTTTCTGATTCGACATAAGGTCGCAGTAAACATTGACTAGGGAATCTTTGGCCGGAAACAGGACTAGTCAATCAGAATTTGTCAGGAATTTACAGAATTACAGAATTGGCCAGAAGGCCGCGCCAGAGTAGCCAAAAGGCCGCAGGTTCCTCACGCCTGGGTTACGCTATAGTGACGCGAACAGTACCCAAAATTAAATTATTACAGTTAATTTAATTCTTCTTAACAATATGCGTTAGAAAATTTTCAATAATATTGTACAATGTATTTTGTAGGATATGTTTTTTTTTTGAAAATGTATTATAAGTGACAACTCCGCGCAATCCACAGAAAAAATCCTCAAATCGTTCATCACGTAACGAAATATTATCTACGTCATGTTTGACACGAAACAGAAATGCTTGTTACATTGTTTTAGAATGGTTGTCGATTTGCGTAAACTATTTCGCAGTGTCTGGATTAATTATCCGCAATATGCGGGTACCAGTAATGAATTAAAATAAAACCTCTTTTAATTTGCGACCGGCATCTCGCTCATACGTATTTCCAATTGTGGCAAATAACACTAAGCAAACGTGGCCAGTTAAATGAAATCCTTCATTTCCGTATTTAATATCGTACCACTATAAACGCAAACCGCATTTTCAGGGCCGTAATTTGATGGGCAATTAAAAGAACCACAACGTTACCGCAATAGCAAGATTGATTGCTGTTATCTTAAAACATTATGAGTCGCAGTTAACAACACTAAATTTATACGTATAAAATGTTTATCGTTCTTTCTGTTATTGAGAGATAACTAAGATGCTGTTATAAGATTGAAAAGTTTGTTTCCGACTCAAATAGTTGATATTACAATACGACCATCGATCAACGTAGTAGGTACTCTTTAGGGTCTCCTATCCCGGGATTACGAAATCCCGAAATTAGTATTATCATAATTCAGGATAACATGTGCAAAATTTGTTTAGTACATTAAAAAAATAATTTTGTGCTGGATTCTCTGGCATTCGTAACGTTTTGAAAGAACGGAGCTACAAAAAAGGTCATATTGGGAAATACATAAATTCCCAGGTTTTTGAAATATACTGGCGAGCGAAATTTTTCGTCATCACTCATCGATATAAAAAAAATTTCTTCACCTTCTTTCGTAGATTATTTTAGAATCTCTCAATTTCTGACTTTTTTTTCAGTGATCAATTCCGGGATCCCGAAAACCCATATCCCTTAATAATTGTGAATCCTGAAATTCTCCAAGAATCGCAAACAATTGTGACACGATTTATGGTGAATGATCTATCCAGGGATCCGAAAAATTGTGAATCCCGAAATCCCGGGATCCCGAAAAGGGTGTGGGGTTGGATGTCCTAGTGCGCGCGACAGTAAGCCACGTAAATTATTGTACGGCTTATCCAAAAACATTGCATAGGTTCCAAGACAATAAAAAAACGCGTTTATATGTTGAGACATTGATATCATATGAAGCACGAAGTTCGGTAATATTTTAATTATTCGGGGTCTTGCAGCTAAGACTGGGAGCGTAGATTTGGTGACTAGCTCTGAGGCCAGATGTATTGCTGGGCGTAAATTTGCGGTTGATGCTGCTGCATTGAGCATGTAATTTTCACACCAGCCAATTTATAACTAAACGTGTGCCTCAGTGACACGCTTTTCCAGATTGGCTGATTTATTTACTTGTCAGACTGTAATTGTGGCAACAGTGTACATATACAGATGCAGAGAGTGACCAAGTCTTATAAAATTGCTTCTGAGACACTCCCGAAAATCATTTGCAAAACTTTCATGCTGATGTGTTGCGGTTAACGCCTAGTATGACTCGTAGTAAATCTGTTGCGCTTGCTGATGAATCAAGTCATATATTAAAAAATTACGTGTGGAAATAAAATTACACATTACTTCATCTTCTTAACGTGTATTTCGTAGTATAATAATTGTCGGGTATGCGGTGTAGTGATTAACGTCGTTGGCCTACGTGACGGATCTTACGGGTTTGAGTCCCAGTACGGAAAACATTTTTTCAAATGATTTCTATGAAAGCATGTGTGCTTGTGATGTCTAAAAAAATCCTTACCACCATTCCAATCCTCAAATTAAATATCATTTGCGGTATTAAACCACTTGTTCTGTCTTAGGCTTTTCCTCATATCTCTACTCTCTTCAAAAAAGAGAGGTTAAGCAACTGAGTAACGAGCAGTTCTCTGAACGCCAAGAGTTGCCTCTATTAAGAGGTTATATGATCCATATTGTAAGCAGACATGGAATCAATATATTTTTTACATTACTAATCTTATTTCGTTCAGTACATATATTATTTATATAATTTGTGTATTTTCAATCAATGCAAGAGATAACTCGCAAAATGCATAGACTAATTTAACTTTCCAAACATATATAAAAACATATATATATATATAATTCTATAATACTTAAAGTGTATATGACAGTTATACACTTTAAGTAAAAGCGTTTATTTGAATACTAAAAAATATTTGCCATGACCTGTTCAAATTAAGACACGGTAGTTTTATCTACCTTAAATTATCTTAATGCAACAATTTAAGCTGTATTTTACTGGCGTAGAAAATTCATCCATCTTCTACGCCATTACGAAAGAAACTGAGATAAAAAGAAAAAGGGAAGTTATGTTACTCAAATTGAAATATATACCTGTCATAATGATTTGTAGAAAACTCTTTTTTCCACATTGAGATTAAACTAACGTAGGCTTAAGTGTTTAATATAATTTTGTGTTGTATCCACATTCCATGATAACAATCCAGTTGTTAAATGATTGACCTTATTTTGTTTTGTTGAAAAAAAGCTTTCGCTCATTTACTTTATGAAGTACAAAAGCATACTCGTTAGAGTGGAAACATGCATGCTTTAAACTTATCGAAGCTAGGCTTAAAATAGTTAATATAATCAGGTTACCCCTAGCAACGTTGTTCTAAACAAGTTAAACTTGATAAGCGATTCAGCAAAGAAATTTACTAACCAATACAATCGCTTTTTAATGTCAGTTCTTAATTCCAATTATATTGGTGAATATCTGTACATTATCTATTTTAGGTCATTTTTAACCGTGAGTTTTACTTACACGATTTCCATACAAAAAAACACAGAAGCGAATAATGGATTTTCTTAAAACAATCATTCATTAGAAAGATCCTAACACATTAGACGTGTCAGACATCTAGCGATAAAAACGATGTATGCCTAGTCCCTCATACAAGTCCCTGTATATAAACAAGTAGCGATGAATAATATTATTTTTTCTTAATTAAAATACATATTATGAATAATATTTTGTGGCATTTACTTATTGTGTCAGATTTTATTCCACGATCTTCTATCCTACAATGTTGTTTTATTTTCATGTTACAAGTTTTTTTAATTCAAGGAGTGAATAATATGATGCATTGTGTATCTCTTTGTAGCCAGTATATATAGCTGAGCAAAATTTACGTTTAAGCATAGTTCTGACGATGGCGAAAGCCGAAATAGCTATCAACGCATAAAATATAAAAAACTGTAGAACTGAAATACGTTGATATTTTTACCCTGTTTCAAGGAATCAATCTTCAAAATGAATTCGATAACTTTTTTACTTGTTTTTTTGTGAACGTATATGTATAAGTTATCTGCGAAGCGAAGGGAAGTTCCACTCCTCAAGAGATCAGTATTTGCAGTTTCAGTCAATTAAATAGTGTACATCAGAAAAAATGTTTTTTAATACTGAACGTATTATATATATAGAGATCGCCTAGTCCAGTGGTCAGCAAACTCAGCAGTCAACTGAGCCAAATATCAAATATAAAACAATTGATTTTTTTTGAGAGACAATTTTTTAAAACTTAAACTATATAAGAAGTTACATTATTATTAAATTGATTAGGGTACTTCTATGCTGGCTTTTGCTTAAAACGTCCCAAATTTAATTTAGGTACGTTCGCTGAGATCGCCCCATCCAACTTTAAGTTTTAAGATCAAAAACTAACTTCTGCGTTTGGGACATAAAGTTTCAATCGCACTGTTTGTGGTATTTTGTGGAAGAACCACACTCAAGGGGCCAAAGAGCTGCAGTTTGCCGACCACTGGTCTAGTCGATCGCGATTGACCATGTTTATGTTATGGTGACGTATATCCAAATATCCATTGCCTGTTAACGTCAGAAAGATAATTTTCTTAATTTTTTCTCAATTTTCATTGTTATATAATTAATATTTTACCGCCATATTGATAGAAATTTTTCATAAAAACATTTAGTCTAAATCGTGCTGCATAAAGTCTACTATTTCAAGGTTAAATTATTTCACAGAAAGTGTGTCAATCGGCGAATTACATTTGCATATAGTTTTTATTATTATTTTACTATCAAGTGCACATGTATTTTTAATAGTAACAAGTACAGGTAGAATGTAGGGCATTCTGTATTATTTTTCGTACTAATTTATTGAAAAAAAAACAATGTCTTTATTTTTTTGAAATCTAATAAAGCTGTACAAGGCACTCGCAAATACTAATTATTTTTTTGAATGCTTACGTTGCACAAACAAGAACAACATCCGCCTCTCTTGTTTGCGCCAGTGTTATTTAAATGAATATTTTCGAATTTGTTTTTCTCGCAAGATCCAAACGTCAGACTTACGTAGAATTGTTTGTTCAATATTTCAGTAAATACGGAATAAAAGATTGAGAAAAATGAATGGATATAATTCAAAAAGTTACCGCGAGTACACATTGTGTGACACGTGACTTAAAGACGTCTTTATGTCGGTTAAAATAATTTTCAAATAAACTGCAAAAGAATTATTTGATATTAATAATAAAGTGTATGCTTCTTAAATATCGTATAGTGAATCATATAAATCTTAATCATTGGTAAATTTAAGGAGACTCAAATGTAGAAAAAAACATTCACAAGCTAAATATATATTTTTTTTTAAATTTCAGATGAAAGTTGAATTTATAAAGCTTTGTATCATTCTTTTAGGTTTGTCCTTTTCGACTGGGTTTCGCCTTTTGGATTATCATGCCTTGAAGTGAATAAATTAATTCGATTGAGTTAATTACATGTTAGTTTGATATGTCACTATGCGGATAGTTTCGAATAACACTCTCGGCAATATTTGCCTGCATCCAAAAATTGCAATTGATGAGGCATTCCTTCTGACTAGGGCTTCCAATTAACCGGACTTAAAAACTAACCGGTTTTCGGTTTTTTTCTGACAAATAATCCGGGTAACCGGTTTAAACCGAAATATCATATATTTTGGTGAGGTAGGTATGCAAAAAAAATCCTATAATTTTTTCAATATTTGGCATAGCAGCTAATACTCAAATTTCTAACAAAAAACACGATATTTATCTTAATGGGACTCTAGTTACCAACCTGTTTGCTATGGCAAAGTAGCAATTACTATAACATGTGAAAAAATATTTTATGATAAAAAATATACGTCAAATTAAAAAAATAGAGCTTGAAGAATGATGTTTAAATGCATTCAATTTTTAAAAAATATTAACTGGATAAGACAAGAAATCCAACGTTTAGAAAAAAATAGAGTAGAATACCAAAATATTCACTTGTGTTAATAAATAATTACGAAAAAATGACAAATTATTTAAAAGAGTCATTTCTGCTCACAACATGGACATCTTTGAGACAGAAGTAGATTATTCTACAAATTTTTGAGAGTTGTTTCCTATATATATAACGCCGTAAATTCATTATAAAACATTTTTCTTTTTGTAAAAAACAATAAAAAATAAGAAAAGAGTATTTTTGATAGAACCCGGTTAACCGAATAAAATAAACCGGTTTTCGGTTTTTTTCAAAACACGCGATAAACCGGTTAACCGGTTTCGGTTTAAACCGGTTTGGAAGCCCTACTTCTAACGATATCGCCAGCACGAAGCGAGTGACAGTTAACAACACTGCACGTAGGCACAACACCTTAACGTGCGCAAAACCGAATAACACAATAGCTTTTAAGGTAGAGAATCTGCGGTTAACATTTTTTGAAAAGTGGAAAACAATGAATGTTTGATGTTAGACTATTAAAAGTAACAATAAATGCTGGAGAAATATGAATGCGAGAACAATAGATTATGGTTCCACTGAATACACGTAAACAGAGCCACTATTAAACTACATATACGTCAGAGTCTGATAACGTTATAAATATGTTATCTTTTATGATTTTTTTTGTAATTTTGACGGGACAAGCTTTTAGTAATTTATGACAAAACCATGTAATCTGACCGCCAAACTACTTAAGCCCGCTAAACTACAGGCAGTTTACGATTATAATACGTAACGTGATAATTTGATGTGTAAATATTTGATAGGCACAAGAAAATGTTTCGACAGTTTTGCGGTCTATGCACGCTGAGCCTGTTTTCCATCCTGTGTTAAAATTTAATTTGCTTTACAAACATGGAAATCTTCTAAATTTTTGGAAGAATATTTAACATAGTTTGCAATATATTTTTAAAAAGTATATTATCATTTATTCTTATGGTGAAATTAGGTTTCTCAACAGCTAAAATACTTCTCTCGTTTTATGTGAATATATTATTGGGTAGTTAATGAAACTATTTTATATTGGCAGTTCAAGAGCATACATATTTTTGAAGTTCTGAAAAAGTTATTTGAAAAGCAAAAGCTACAAATGACGTATATGACTTTTAAAAAATATCCCATTTTTTAAATATAAATTAAAAATTCGAATAGTAGTGCAGGGGTTTACGGTTAGACAAATCATTTTCATGATTCACAATTCATGGAGATTTTTTTGTAGGTGGCACCAATCTGAAAGTTTTTAAAACACGGTTCCCTAATCTAGTGGTTTTAAAACATTATGCAACTACGCCTACATTTGAAAAAATATCTTCGCGCCTTCCCTCCTTTACTTTATATAATTAAGACATGTTTTAAAGGATAAAGAAATCTTCTAAACTGTTCACGCCTCCCAGTTTAGAAATCGCTGCCCTAATCAATTAAGCTAGTTTCGTGCGTGTTGCATACGCATCAAATTTAGAGTCCGATGTGGCACGGACTGACGACGACGCTCCCAAATAGATTATGTATATTGATATAACCGTTCAATTGTCTGTGCATAGAAAATTCTATTTTTAAATTGTCTGTAAATATGAATGTTATGTTAAACCGACGGCGAATGAGAATAATAAAACATTTGAAGAAAGATAATCCAAAACACAACAAATCTCGTTTCTTGTGTTGATGGTCTTTTTAAAGTTCTCATCGACTTAGTGTGACTTATATATGTCAAATTATGCTATTTTAAATTGTCAATTATAGGTGGAAAGATTAATCGGTAAATAAAGAATTATGCAATATCTGAAGAATCGGTAAATAAAGATTTCTGCAATATCAAAATGTTTCTTCAGTGAACACAAATTTAACAGTAAATATTTATCATTTTTCCATTTAACTCCGAATGGAGTTTATCTCAGTATTTCTACGAGAACTGCTTGTTACTCAGTTGCTCAGCGTCTCTTTTTCCAAAGAGAGTAAGAATAGAAGGATGGGCTAGGACAGGACTAGTTGTTAGCTAATCGCTCTCGATACTCCCCGTTCATAGGATAGGATGGGTGTTAGGGGGGAATTCAAGACATCACATACATCCATGCCTTCGGCCAGAAATTCATAAATCGATTGAAAAATCAATTTATAAAACTGTCCGTACTGGGAGTCAAACCCGTGACCTCCGTAGCCGAAGCCAACGACGTTGACCACTCGACCACACAGGCATACAGACATACAGTTACTGGACAAAAATTGTTAAGTCCAGATAAAATTCGTTGTTTATTTTTATTTTTATTGCAGAAGAAATAATAGTTAAATAATAATAATTTTAAAAAAATGTTAAATTAAGCTAGCAAGCTATGAAAAATCATCAATTTCGTTTACGTTAACTATTTGCGCCCTTTTGTATGTAATATGTATACTCTTACTGGAAAAAATAATGTATGTTCTTTTCGAGAATTAAGTATAACAGATCTGTGTGTGTCACACAAAATAAATACGTGTCATTTTGGACGAGGCGTGACATTAGATCCAGTGACGTAAACATTAACACTCGTAAAACGAGCGAAGGCAAATAAATGACAAATTGTTTGAGTTGATCTAGTCTTTAATGTAAAAAGCATAAACTTTTATAGTTATCAAGCAAAGCAACGCCAATCTAAACAATCATTAACCTGCATATCGTATCATTAACCGCTTGAATGCCGCGCAAATATATCATTAATATGTCCCAGAGATACTGCGTGTTTTTGAGAAAAATAATTTTGCCTAATATACATTCGAATTCGATATTTTAAAAACCTATATTGACTCAGTATAGATAGCACTACACATATTAATGAAAATATTGCTTATATTCTATTAGAATACCAAGTATTTGATGTTTTAAATGTCTTTGACATCCGTGTTCGCTTGCATATGTTCCAGACACCGGTGTCCGCTTGTTATTCAAGTGGTTAAATACATCGTCAAATTAATTTTTGTAAAAATCACTATCTGGCAATTAATTAGTATTGGTTAAAGTTTTGCATTTTTTACTAAAATGCATATATCTATGGCGCAGTGGTTAGTGTTGTTGGCTTGCGTGTCGTATCTCACGGGTTCGAGTCCCAGTACGAACAGCATATTTTCAATCAATTTATCGATTTCTATTCGAAGATGTTTGTGATGTCTAAAAATTTCCTCCCACCTTTCCAATCCTTCAATAGTTGGGCGTAGCTAGTGCGATTAGTTAATCACTAGTCCTGCCCTAGCCATATCCTTCTATCCCTATTACTCTCTCTCTGGATAAAAAAAGGTTGAGTGACTTCTGTTGTGATACTTTCATTAGGAGGTCATATGCTCCACATTGGGAGCGGACATGGATAAAATAAAGTTCTGCATTTTTTTACCAAAATGAATTCATTTATGTGGGTCACAGATTGCATTATAAAACACATAAGCCGCCATCCATAAAAGTACTAAAGACACTGTTCATACTTATTCCACATTATTTATTATAGATCAGAACCTGTTTAGTTCATCATGCGTATTATCAACTGATGAAATGTAAAACGAAACAGGGTTAATTCAACAAAATTTGATAAGACTAATTACTAGGTGTGCCAAACAAATTTATTGATTTATTAGTTTATTTATAATCGTAAAAATTATAAATTAATGACTTAAATTATCTTTAATTATAATTTTTGGAATCTCTTACAAACCAATACAATTAATTTTTAATCAAAAATAAGAAGTTGAGTGTAAAAGATACTCATAATGAGTTCAAAGATAATTCTTAAAAAGCGGTTCTGATCTATAATAAATGATATGAAATTACTACAGAATATGTTTTATTTTTTAGTACAATGCGTCTCCATCAAGAATTGACAAGTGTACACATTAAACAGAAATGATATATTGCTTTCACTTTCCTGTCCATACCATTTTAGGAAGGTAATCACGTGGTGCAACTTCCCCGAAATAACATATTCTGCGAAATTCCCAAGATTCCATGAAGCAGAATTTAGAATATTTGGAGATCGAAAATATTTTTGTTCGAAGATTTGCATTTGTACGCAACTTAATAAATATTCAAACGGTTCTATTGTGCTTTAAAAAAAGTATACTTAGTTTATATTTAATATTCTTGTCATGATGCTCAAAATAATTATTTATTTCTCATTAAAAAAAATCGCTACTACACGGCGCAAAAGTTGCCGTTAATGCGCCATGCATTTGAAAAATATTATGTTAAGATTACATATTTGTCGAATCCTATGGTGTAGCGGTTAGCCTTGTGGGTTACCGTGCCGGATCTCACGGGTTCGAGTTCCAGTGCGAACACCATTTTTTCGATTGATTTATCGATTTCTGTTCGAAGGCATGGGTGTTTGTGATTTTAGTCCAGCCCTAGCCTTATCCTTTAATCCCTACTACTCTTTTTGCAAAAAAGAGGTTGAGCGATTGAGTAACAAACAGTTTTCGTAGAAAAAATCTTCTGTTGAGATACCTTCATTAGGAAGCCATACGGTCCACATTGAGAGCGGACATAGATTAAAAGAAAAGATTGCATAAAATCATTTTTTTACGGAGTAAACAAAAAAACATATATTATTTTAATTTAAGATTTCGACTGAATGTGCTTGGTGGAATTTCAATATTAAATTTGAATTATTCAAATTTCATATTATTTTATATACATACACGATATACAATGTTTATTGCTGGATATATCCATATCTAGAAATTGAATGCATTGATTAGCCAAACAGCCCTTTCATCAGGCGTCTCATATAAATGACGCGCAGAATAATATTATGAAAAAGAACATAAAATTTCCCTAAGAAATAAAATCCCATCAATATCGATGTAATGTAACATAATCCAGCAAAATGTTCAAAAACATGTTTTTTCTGCATACAAACTTAATGGAGAAGAATAAATGAAAGAAGGGGAAAAAATCCATCATTCAAAATAATTTGCTTCAATATGCGATACGAAGAGAGTAGAAAGACTACCGTGTATCTTAAGAAGGCTTAGCTGGGAAGCGGCTTATGGTGGATGTTTTAGACAAACATTTTTTACACTTTTTAACAATGCTAATAACAATTTTTAACGATATTTAATATCAGTAAATTGTTTGGAAGAACATTTCACTTTGTGGGAATAAATTTATGTACATTAGTAATACGCCGATTATTTGTGATGTTCCATTTACCAAACATTTTGAATATAGAAATTTTATATACATATTTGTAAACACATTATCAAATACTGAAATCATGACAATGTCTGATTTTAACATAAAAGAATAATTCGAAAATGAAAATTAAAGCTTTTCGTAAAACATGGCAGACTATAGATATAAATAATTGTGATTTATTTGTTTAAGAATGAAGACACTTCTCCAATAAATATTTGCATTCTGCTCTTGATACATAGTTGATAACAAAAACCAATAAAATCCTGTATCTTTAACCACTTGTCATTAACTTAAGCTCATTTGATAAAATAGATCGTGAAATATTCATTTGGTTTCCGTGTTTATTTTTACGACATTTTTATGACATAGCCTATTTTTCGATTTTAGTCGTTATATTGCCAGTAGACTGTATGGAAAAACTTTAATTGCAGTGTAGCGTTCATTTATAGCCGAACAGCCATACAAATTGTGAGATATAAAAATAAACACGTCTCGTTCGGTTTGATTTATGATAAATGTGCAATTTCCGTGCTTTTTTTGGTGTGTTATTTTTCAGCGTGGAAACTTTGTTCACCTTGAAATTTTGTTTCGTAATATGCTTAGCATCAGAATGAGAGTGGGGTGAACGAAATATTAAAACATTATTATTTCACCCCATTTGGATTACACACGTGCTGGTTTCGTAACAATTTATTTCTGAGCCGGTAAATGCCTAGTGGCGTTGCTGAGAGCGAAATCAAATGTAATAAATTATTGTGCTTCATATATTATTTGTACAGTTATTAAAAGTAAGAAACAGAAAGTTCACGTGAAATATTTATACACTGTTTATTATGCTATATATTTTTACTTATGCCGAAGACATTTTTGTATTGAATTCATATACAACATATCTAAGACACCTTAATATAATACCTTAGTACAGAGATGGCGCCCGTGTACCGATTTCTGTGCGCCCGTCAATATTGGCAACAGTTTTTTTTTCATTACAAATTAAAAACTTCAATTTTTTTATAAATACAAAAAAATAGCTTAATGTATTGCAGATATTGTTCAAAGAAACGCACAAAAACTATACTTAGAAAGAATGACCCTAAGAATGATATTTTATTGATATCATTAATATCAGAGAAGGACTTCTGGAAAACAATCCGACAGAAATAAAATCCATTGCTGAAAAAAGAGGCATACAAATTACAATCTTTTTTCGGTTCGACGTATCTTTGCGAATCATTATTTTCAAACATAAACTTCATAAAAACAAAGTGTATCATAGATCTCGACTCACCGATGAGCATCTTTATGATTGTTTGCTGACAGGAACATCATCATACATTCCTTGTTATGTGGCGCTGGTTAATGAAACGCAGTGCCAAAGATCACACTGTCCGAGATTAACATTATACTTTTTTTTATAAAATGTTTATTTTAAAATAAATAAATAAAATCCTTAATTAGGTGGTTTCCACCGCATTACCAATATTTAAGAATGCGCTTTAGGGTCCAAAAAGTTTGAGGAATCCTCCCTTAGTATAACCGAGTACATAAGAATAATCAATGATTATAGCCTAAGTCATACTCTAAATTTTGTGTATAACATTGACTCGAGGGACAACTCTATTGGGAATATTTTATAACAGCAAATATTATCGACGGACGACATTTTCTACGTATTCCACAACATCGAGCTCAACAGTGAGTGTTCTTGAAAGTCTGAACATCTCGAAAGGCTGTAATTGTAAAAACTTATTATGAAAACGTACTCAATTTTAGTCATTCAAATGTATTGTATTATATACCAGTTTTTAAACTATTATTAAACAGTCAAATATTTACCATGTATCTTTATTATATTATTTGGAAGGGCGAGACTGCGAGCTTTGTGTATTGTTATGATTACGTGATATTATTTTTACCTTTTAGAATTTACTCGGTAATATAAAATAGTATAAAACTCGATCACATGGATCCTATATCAAAAATGGAACGCATTTAAATAAAATATGAATCCTTATTCCTTTGGCAATCTCGCAATAATAACATTATGATTTCCTAATTTTTCCTCGGTGAAAAAATTCAGACAGTGTTGGTGTAAAATTATTTCATGGATAAACGTATTTTCAACAATCCCTTGCGAATGTTTTCGTTTGCGATTCAGACGTTGATCATATTAGCAGGCTGTAATTTGACCTACATTCGACGTATGTTTTCCAAGAATCTCGATGAGGTTTAACAGGATTAATGTTGAGCGCTATCTTTCGAGTCATATTCCTGACCAATATAAACTATTTACATGGTGTAATATTTTAAAAAAAATACTTTTTTATTAAAGCCGTTTCATCATAAGAGATAACTCAAAGCACTCGCATGAGTTTTGGATAAAGTTTTGCGTTCAAATAAGCATATAACTAACCGTGCGGCAGTTTATAGAGGTTGTACGTTTTGTACGTTGCGTTAACTACATATATAGGTATGTTTGATTTAAGACAACGACTGAAGTTTTGCAGTCACGCCACGGGGGGCTTATTTTTGATTACAGTTCTCTAAGAAATATCTAACATATTAAATCCAGGAGAGACTGTTAAAATGCAAATAAGAACTGACTTCAACTAAATGTAAATTCGATGCTTCATCAGTCGGTATAATTAATAACTTGATAAAAACTAGGATAATTCTTCCCCGAGACAATTGGCAATCCGTTCGTGAAATTTCAAAATACACCTCGTCTGATAATGCAATTTACTAAAAACTTTCAATTAATATTTCATCCTTGCCTCTTAGTGAATTACTTTTGAAACTTTATACCATACGTAGACAAATGCGGCTCTTTGTTAGGTTAAATTCGGCTTCTAAACTCTTGTAAACTTTTATACTTTATTAAGATTTATCTAGAAATGCAATTTAATTTGAATTTGTGTATTTAATACTACGTGAGAACGTAACTATGTTGTGGCTCTTTACATATACAAATCTTCATAATTTAGCTCTCGTTGACTTATGATTTATAGCTGCTTTATACAATAACTAGTATAAGAGCCATTTCAAAACAGCAGTCACAAGAATTGAATTTAAGAACGTTTTAGTTTTAGAATTAATGACATACAAAAAATAATAGCTCGACAAGTTTCCTGGCATGACTTGTTCGCAAACATTGAACGTATTGCGTTTATGAAAAGGGTGGACTTGACTTAGAAGATAATGCAAAATTTATTCACAATATATTTTGTTAATATTCTACTGCTTCCCAGTGATCAACGATCTTTGGCGTTCATTCTATTTTGTTGCAGTTTTCACGGGTTTGAAGTCAAATACGGGAAAATTTATAAATCGTTTGTGTTAAAGTGTTTGTGTTCAAAGAAAGTCACAGATGTCCGAGATTTTCACATTCCCTTACATTCACTTAAAATATTAAAATGGCGCGTCTTTATTCCACTACTAATTATTTTAACTTCTCCGAAAAAAAAAAGATAAATTCCATAGTAAAAACAAGTTGTCTTAAAAAAATCTCCCCTTTAGATGCTTCATAGTGAATCCCATATGTTAAATAATTTGAGTGGGATACAGTAAATAATTATCAACGGTTATTCTTTCTTCTTGAATCTGATTCTGGTCTGGAATAAGAGTTTTGCTATCTGTAACTTCTTAATTTAACCTCGTTAAAATGCTTCCTTGGGTATATTTATGGGTAATATCGAGCTATCATTTTCCGAAAATAAAGTGGTAAGGAATCGTTTTGGATTTTGGAGGTGAGCTCTAAGCTATCAGACGAATATCAAACTAAAACACTGTGTATAAAAACGTAAAATATTGAGTTTGAATACATTTCGTAATGACACGGACCGCGCTTACGATGATATACAACGGAGCAATAGCATATCCGTTGATAGTTGATACAAAACTATTGATTAATAACTAGTTGTCCACGACATAAGGAAGCGATTGTTCATGTTATGCTAATTGACCCCAAAATCAAGTTCAACGTCAAATATACGCGTGTATTAGGATTACTTATGACGTCAACGACACACAAGCGGTTAAAAATGACCTTCGATCTGAATTACTTTTTGTACACAATAAAATGTTTTAAAAGTCAATGTTTTATACTGAATGAAGGTCGAACTATTATTAGAACGACGTCCATTATACAATTAAAAATAAAGCATTAAAAATTAATCATCAGGTAGTCGATTATACATAAAACGTTGTGAGATATACGAAATATAAATAAATCTAAAAATGAACTCAGCTATACATTTATTAGTTCCGTACGGTCGATTGATAAATTGTTTAATTAGTGTATACTAAATACTGAATAATTTAAACATTTTTTACTATGTCCACTTGGTACGTGAATTTGTGGGTATTGGCGCTACAAATTTTCCAATGTAATCATTCTCATTATAAATAAAGCCACTTGGGTGAACTATAAACCATATGCATAATGTGTTTTGTTTCGTCATAAAAAGGTGTGATTAGCGTCTGTAATCTATATAGTATACACGCATATTAATGCAGATATATAACGGGCGGTGTAAAGAAAATTAAGATTTGTTTTCAATTCTACAAACATTTAAGAAAATAAGTGCTTAAAGTATTATATAATATTGCAAATAAAATCTTAAAACTTTATACGTCAAGCGATTCAATTTTAAATCAAAATGATGGAACATTATTATAAATATTGACATTATTCTCAGCGTATGTTAGTATACACTTCACTTAAAGTATTCTTAGAAAGCATTTAAATGCACTCGATGCTCTACGACTACGTTGTAGAGTGCTTTTGAACATACATAGTTTTGAATACAATCATTTTTATCGATTAACAATACTTGGCAATTATAAATTGCGCAATGCAAACTTTCATACGTTTAACTCTCGGCTTATTATAGGCAGCCAAATACAACTCTACTTTTGTAATCAACGATTTTACAAAATTTATGATAGTAAAAATACTATAATGTATAGATTATAACAATGTACGAGTGGACGAATTGGCGTGAAACCAAATCGGATGAGGATTTGAATGCCGAGTAAGTATTATTGAATTGATAAAGATTTGTTATGAATTATCAATAATTTTATTTATTGATTTGGCATTTACTTGGTAGAACTCCATTTTAATTTAATTATCAATAAATCAGTTTACATATTTTACAAGTCTTTAAAAGGGTCAGCACATATAACGAAAAAATGTTTTCCATTTTCTTAAGCATATTTCTTGAGAAAAACTTATTTTTGATCATGTTATTTAAGACGTTTTAGTTGACTAAGAATATAAGACAAAATCGGCAACGAAGTTACCTTTTTATAACAATACTTCAGTATATATTTATGACCGTATCATTTTATATGCCAATAGAATAAAAAGAAAGTAACATATAACAGCCAAGTGCATAGACGTTGCCATTATTAAGATGGTTTCTATTTGAAGCGGTTTCAATTTAATACGAAAGCGTCTGTTTCTCGCAAAATACACACAGATAAATAAATTGAAATGCTATAAAACTGGCATTTGAAATGCAACATTTTTACATTGCGTCTTTTATTGGTAGATGTAGCAGAAGTAGGTAATCTTTGGAGTGGCAAAGCGATCGGATGCAACTCCAGAAGAAAGCTCGCGTTAAACAGACGCTGGTATACTTCCGTTTGGCGCCCAGCCAAGCGGGCGTCGCGACGCGTGTCATCTTACGTTTTTCACGTGACACCGACGATAAGTTTGCGTGTTTGCGTATTTCAAATAATTGACTTCATGTTTTTCGTTTTTATCAAAAATTGTGCGAACTCCTGTGATGTTCTTTTTAAATCATGCTTTTTCATTCACGTATCGCAAAAAAAAAAATTAAAATCATAGTAATATATAAAAAAAGTTCAAACTAATATATTTAATGAAAATCAAGAATTTAATTATTGTATTATTTTTATTAAAGTCCTTTACAAAACTTGACAAGTAATATTTCAATTTTATTTTTTAACTTGTTCCCTCAAATTTTCCTTGCAAAATACAAATACGTTTTTTTTAAAAATCTTTTTTTGATAGAATGTTATAAAAAAAAGAACAATCTCTAAAATCACTCAGTTGAATAACAAGAAAATATATTATAATGAAATTCTGATATGAAAACTTACTGCAGATTTTTATACATTTTTCATATTTTTTTATAAGGTCAAGCAACACCGTGCCTACGTCAGAGTTTTGATTTATTTGTTTTCATTCTCTTTGTTTCGTTGCTTTGCTGTAGATGACCTAGCCGCAAACATTTTTTTTCATATTTACGATTTGAGAGCTTTCGTAGAGTTAAGTTTCTTGGCTATACATATATATAGACAGAATAATGAAAAAGGTCACTTGTATATATCAAGTATGCCATTGTCTTTTTTGAGCAGTGCTTTTATCATTTCGGCAATATGAAAATAATTAATGATTGATTTACATGCGCGATGTTTCAATATTTATTGCTAACAAGTAAAACTTCATTTTTGAATTGTTGGTAATTATCAACATGTCCATTCCATTTGATTAATTACTGCCTCAAGCCGACACAACTATTTCTACGGAATTAATGTTGTTAGGCTAGGTTAGGTAAATTTGGATTGCTATGTTGATTATTTGCCCTAATTCTAGAGACTGACATTTGGCTAGATGCTGATTTAATTGTGTTTTGAAATTAAATACTATCGCGATCGCCAGCTGAGGAAATTAACTCACCGCAATAGGTCTCGGATTGATTGTATCAATTTACCTTGTCTTCACACTATGTTTATTTATAAACAAATTGTAAACACTATCTAGAAATATTATACGTTAAAAAATGTAGAAAATCAAAGTTGAGCACATTTACAGATACATATTGTCAATAATTTAAATTATATGCGCAATGTCTTCAAAGAACTTATCATCGAAAAAATAATATACACGGGTATTTATTTTAATAATACTAAAAAAGTGGCTGACGTGCATATTGATCAGGTCAAGCGATTTGATGAAAGATCAATCGTATCCACCATAAAGTTCATAAAGTGGCTCACAGGTCGCGTTTAGTGAAATGAAGGAAGCCAATTCAAAGTGACGTAAAGACCGACAAAGAAGAAAGATAAAATTGTTTAAAATTAATGCAGAAAATACTTTAATTAATGAAATAATTAAAGATGTATGAATAAGGCTTTGCATAACTCGAATAGACTGACTACTAAAAATCCGAATATCAAAACATTTGGGAGTGACGTAAAGCGATTTACTATATTAAGTTAAAATGTCACTAGAAGGAATATGCATTCATATTTAAAGTAATAAAAAAACTTCCACATTATTTATTAAATATCATGTCCGATAATTAATTCATGAAAGAATTTTTATTTTTCAATATAAGAATTATTTCCACCAAGAATTGAAGTGATGTTTACTTATGTATGCCAAAAAACGGCTCCATTTGCGTAAATTGCATTAAAAATAACGCATCCATACGGTATAATGAATAATGAGTAATTAAATAGGATTATAATAATCAATCAAATTGGGTGTCAGTTCTTGTTGGATAATTCGATACCTAATCCCTTCATTTAGATTGATTAATCGAGACTAAGAAGAAAGTGAGTTAATGGAGTCTCAAAACTCTTGTGTGTAATTTGTAATCACCTTTGGGATAGATATCGACCGGCCGAAAGTAGGACAAGCGTGCTTGGGGTGGAAGTGAGCTAAAATTTTCACGACACCCTCCGTCCTATAGAAATTTCGCGCCCACCGAAGGATTGTATCGGTTTCCAATTTAATATGATACTAATGATGTATATTTACTCACATATAATGGCCAATTAAACCTTTGTATAATTAAAACAGTGATTCATTACAATGATCATTATACATGTTTGATATTATACTATCTACCAACTTAGCCAAAATGAAAATATAAAAGACAGGAAGATACATAGAGTAAACTTTAACACAGTTAACGACTCTTAAATGATTATATAATACGTTCCGTTTGTAAAGTAAGAAAGGCTTAAAATAACGAACACCAATAAACTTAGGTAAAAATCATTAATGTATGGCTTTTTACATACCTGTCATCCATTTATTGTTGTGAATAATTTATATTGAATCAATCAATATTGAATTATGATACAATCATAAGTAAATTATTTTATATAAAACATGATACTTATAGAAATGGAATTTCTCGGATATAATGACAATATTTTCTTTGGTATGGAAAATCTTTCACTTGTGTTAAATTAATATTTGGATTGTTTTATTGCTGTCCGATGAGTTAAACTTTAACTAAGGTTTTAAACAAAAAAAATCAGAGTACAGAAAGAGTATATTTTATATCAGTGATGCATAAACGAATTTTACAAGAAAAGAAATTTTCTCTGCGATGATATATTTAAATACCATGGTTTACCGTTCAAGTGGTTTAAGTACATATGTTGACATTTTTATTTGATTTTTATATTGCTGTGAATCGATAAAATTCCGAATTTAAGTAAAATAATAAAATATAATGTTTTGTCGGATTTTTCTTTTGCTAAATAAAAAAAAATGTTTATCGAAATATTGAGCTACGTTTTATTTAAAATTATAAGCCACGATTATATAAAATGGAACTACAGTGAAAATACCTAAAGTTCAGGCAAGATTAATCTATCAGACAGATGTAAAGTTGAACTTCCGGTCACATCACGAAAGCACACATACATACATACTAATTGCATGACATACATAGATTGGGACAACAATCAGAGACTGATTTTTATATTAATATTATTGAACATTTTTTCATGATAAAAATATCTGCATATGTTTTGGTTGTAAACACTTAATGACAGCCAAAAAAATTGGAATTTAAATCTCGATTTCAGTATTTTGGGAGTCGTGAGGTTTGAACTCAAATCTATTGACGTGTCGAAATATTGATGGTAAGTATAGAATTTATTGGCCCCTCTTGTCATGTTTAAAATTATCATTCATATTAAAAGTTATTATTGCTGTGACTATGAGACAAATATAGAAGAAGATTCCAAAATAAGTTAGTTGAATGAGTTCTGTGACCGAACGGTTCTCATGTTTCTTTTATTTTTAATACAACCAGATTAAATTTAAATATATTTATGTCGAGAAAAATAGTAGATTATGAATATTCTCAATATATACCCAAGTGCGTCGAACAAATGTGATTGGATTTTATAAATTTTAATTTGATATTAAATAAAGTTCATTGACTTTGAAGTTTTGATTAAAAGCAATACTGTGTGTAACTTATATACAATTATTTCTTTGCAATATGGACTAATATTATTACTAAATTCACATCAAATTATTTGTAATGATTTCACTTTTATTTTAAATGACCTGAACCGGTTTCGCTAGTAACTAGTATTATCAACAGATAATTCAATATTACATTACTATTTATACAAAACAAAATAAAATTATCAAGGGGTAACAAGCAATTGGTAATGAAAAGAATTTACAGATGTAAAATATGGATCATTTTCACTAAATTGACTATGATTATAATGTTTATTACCTCTTGGATTTTTTTTTTTTAATTTTAAGAGGTAATAAACATTTTAATTATTGTCAACTTAGTGCCAATGATTCATATTTTGTATCTTTATCTGTTAATTTCTTTCATTACTAATTGTTCGTTACACCCTCTTAATTTTATTCCTAATAGCCACATCCTTCTATCACTACTCTCCCCAAAAGAAAGAGGTTGTGTTAAATGCCTCTTAGTTCACGTAAAACAACTTGACATATAATTTAGTTGAATTATTTTTATTCTGCACACTTCCATAATTTATTTTGTCGATAACGACCCAGGTTTTGCCTTTCGGCATCTTCTAGTTTTATCCAGTGTACGAATGCACTCGAACTGACAGAATCTAACCATTAATAACCAATAATTTATTCACAGACACGCGATAATTATAATCTACCCGGTTAATTCATTAAAGCTAATTAATGTCATAAATTCTCGCAAGTCATATCAATTATTTTAACAATAATTATACTGAGTGATTCACTTTTATGTTTTTATATAAACGATACAAACCGTTTGCTGCTCGTCAGTTCAAGTGCATTCGTGCACTTGAAAAAACATGAAGATGCCGAAAGGCAAAATCCGGGTCGTTAACGATAAGATTAATAGAAGAGTACAGCATTGAGACAATTCAAAATTGAACTTAAAATATGTTGAAATAAGCTCCGTTAGGAATGCATTGCGGACATGGCTACAAATAATATGATATTAAGCTTCTTTGATGCAAAAGCATTTATAAAAGCTCGGTCGTGACATCAAATTTATGATTTATTATTTATATACAGTATAATTTGACAGTTTTATATTATATACGTTCTTAGTTGCTCATTATTTTGTGAATAAAGCAGATTGCACATTTATAGAAATTTCTCATCATGTTTAATCATTTTTTTTAAACATTGTCCGCAAGATTATAAAAAATGAACACATTTATAAAACACACACCTAGTGAATTGGTTTACTTTGCTAGTGACATTGGGAAAATAGTGCCTCAGCATGGGGGCGCAAAAAAGTGATTTGGGAGGGTGTCTCTAGTGTCGTGCGACGCCTGGCAGGCGCCGGAAAACTCGCTCGCCTCGAAATCATACCAACGACACGCCGGCCGCTAAAAAATATTTTCTTTAAAAATTCCATGTACTTCGTACTACGAAAAGAAATCGTGCGTGAGCTCGGCCCTAATTCAGCGTAAGAATAAATATTAACGTTTTGTTACAGACGTATTGAACACTGACAACTTATTTTTCTTTTCTTTTGAATTCTTATATTTACAAGTAATGCAATCAACAATTTACAATCTCAGTAATGCCTTAATTAAGTACCAACGGTTCTCCTTTTCAAATATAATATTTTGAGCTGTTGAACACAAGTAAAATTATAATTGATGAAAAAACAAATGTTTTAAACATTTTTTTATTGCATTACAGTCGATAATAGTATCTACGAAAAAAAAGTAAACAGTTATCTGAAAAAAAAACACCATTCCAAATTAATATTTTTTTATTTCAATTTTTATTGTTATATTTAAAATACAATCAATCCGATTAAAAAAAATGAAAAACAATCACTTGATCGTTTATTTATTTAAATGATATTGGTGAGGAAAAACACTAGTATTTTTACGAATATTTATTGAGAAATCAAAAATTGCACACAAAAAATTGTCAACCAAATCAGAATCAGAAGTTCTAAAAATAAAGGTTTTTTCATCAGAATAAACAATTTTCCTTATTCGATTGAACTTTTTAGTATTCAAAAAGCATTTTTACGACCAAAAGCATTTCCATGAATATTAATTAAGTAAAATGAATATGAATTATTATGCCTCAGAGAGAATTTTATTGTGTACTTTGAATGTTGAGTAAATTAAATACTAAATATTTTTTCGTGTAACATTTTATTTTCACGAATTGAATTCTGTTTAATGTAATGATCTATGAATTTATTTATACTGTGCCCAAAATAATTAAATTTTGGCATATCGTATATTTTCTGGCTTAACCTAGCATCACTTCGAACAAAAAGTACCACAAATTAAAACATGCTTTTTTAATATTGGAATTCTAATCGTTCATTAAAAAAAATATATTCTAAAAATGATGTATTTTGCATGAAAAATAAAATTAACTATGTGAATTGTTGGGTCATATGGCGCAGCGGTTAGTGTTGTCTGCTTCCGTGCCGCATCTCACGGGTTCAACTCCCAGTGCGAACAGCATTTTTCCGATCGATATATCGATTTCGGTTCGAAGACATGTGTGTTTGGGATGTATAAAAATTCCCTCCCACCTTTTCCGATCCTTAAATAACTGGATGTAGCGAGAGCGATTTGTCAACCACTAGTCCTGTCCTTGCCTTATCCTTCTATTCCTATTACACTCTTTGAAAAAAGAGATGTTGAGTGACTGAGTAGCAAACAGTTTCGTGTTAAAATACTATTTTCTCCACATTGGGAGCGAACATAGATAAAAAAGGGTACAAAATAAATGGTGAAAAAAAAACAATTTTTGATCAGAATAAAAATATTATAAGTCAGATTTTATAACCGTTTTGATAAGGTTAGGTTAGATTTTTTTATACGGTCAGATTATATAACCATTTTGGTTAGTTAGGTTAAGTTTTTTATTATTTCATTTAAATTTTAAAATACCATTTTATATAAATTTTCACCATATTTTTTTTAGTTTGCCGAGGAATTTTAAATCTACAGTTTGCCAATTTCGTGTCAATTTTCGGGATTTGCTTAAAATTTCTCAATCCCGAAATCCCGGGATTCGGGATCCTGTTCAATTTTCTGATCCCGAATGGATGCCCTAAATGTCACGCGTTGACATAAAAAAGTGTATTCTGCCAACGTTTGAACAAACAATTAAATTTTCCTTGACTAAATGATGAAGAATTTCTCTAATAAAATATGTCTGATGGTGACTGTACGTAGTAAAAAGAGAATGACTCTAAAGTCAGAACAGAGCGCTGGAAATGCGTTGGAATGTGTGCCAAAAAGTTCGTCTTGTCGTAGTAAAAAAAAACGTAATCTAAATAAATAGACAGGTGGGCGTGGGTGAGCGTGGTCAGCTATGTCTATTAATATTGTATTTATTTTCTATTTCTGAAAGCTTACGATAAAAAACATATGAGTACCAACTGACGTTAATTTTCTGCAGCTATTCACAAGATGTTAAATGCTGAGTCAACGTATTACCAGTACTGGTTCCAATCGAATATTTGAATATATTCAAATATTCGAATATAACATTTTTTTTACATTAATATTATAATAATATTTGGCATTACAGCTAATAAGGTAAAAAATAATATTTACCATCTCCGCTCCTAATGTGGAGTATATGGACTCCTAATGGAGTTTATCTTAAGAAAGGGCAAGGACAGGACTAGTGGTTAGCTAATCGCTCTCGATACTCCCCGTTCATATGATAGGATGGGTGGGAAGGGGGAATTTAAGACATCACATACATCCATGCCTTTGAACAGAAATTCATAAATCGATTGAAAAAACAATTTATAAAACTGCCCGTACTGGGATTCGAACCCGTGACCTCCGTAGCGGTAGCCAACGACGTTGACCACTCGACCACACAGGCGGCTATAGTATTAATGTATGATATTTAGTTCTAATTTTTTTTTACTAGGTGGGTTAATAGCTTTTTCGTCAGGGTATATTGACTCGAGCTAAAGAGCATGTTAGATTGTTCAACAAAAAAAAAATCAGACTCATAATTTGCAAACCATTTGCTCTACCAAGTAAATGCCAATTCAATCAACAATTACAGCTTATGTTTTTTAAAAGATCATACAAGAAAAACTCGATGAGAATTTATTATTAGTCACTCGATATCAACTCGAGGTAAATTGATATCACAAACACCACGTCATGGTCTCAAATTTTAATTGAAAAATCTAAATTTGACATTTACCTTACCGGCAATCGAACCCAGACCCACCTGGTCGGTAGAGCAAGCTCTAACCAACTAGACCACAGCGGGCGACGGATATTCAAATGTGCTCATGTAGACATAGATCGTAAATATTGTGTGTGCACTAAGCCATTTGGTAAATTAAAAAAAAAACTTTTTTTTTATTTAAGATTTCGACTGAAGGTGCTTGGTGAAATTTCAATATTAAATTTGAATCGTTTAAATTATGTACACTCACACAGATTTTGTCACTAACACGAAACATTCATTTACTAAGCGTCAGTTAAAGTTCATCCGTGCACTTGAACGCCTGAAGATGCCGAAAAGCGAAACCCGGGTCGTTAGTGACAAAATCTGTGTGAATGTACATAATTTGAACGATTCAAATTTAATTATTTTTTCATTTTTATACACACTCCAGTCTGTTTTACGCGGTAGATACGTTCCAAAAAACCGTGTTATTTTGAAAAAGGACAACATTGTTGTGAAGAAAAACGTTTAATGATAAGTAAATTACACAAAATATTATTTAGAATATGTATTTAGATTATTTTATGTTTAGATTAATCTTATTCGTTTGCACTTGATTATATACGGGGACTTTTATGAAGGACGGAACAAAAATTGCTAGAAATTTCTGACAACTCTAATCCGATAGGATCTAATGAAGCATTTTTTTGGTTATTAAGTACTGTTGTATTGAATTTCTTGTTGTTAGGAAATCCTTTATCGTGACTTTTTGTTTCTAGGAATCGTGTTAGACCAAATAATTCGTGTAAAAATATAGTATTACTTTTCTTAGTGAACCGTGTTATTATAACACCGCGTAAAAAAAGAGTTGAGTGTAATCTGTTGTGCTTATTTTAAACAACTTATTACTTACTGACAATACTTCTGTGCTTACGACAATTAATACACAACCCCAGAAATATCATTAAAACTTAACTTAATCCCGTCTTTTGTAAATAATGTCATATACCTATATGCAGCAACAAAAATGTTTTGTAGAACTTTATACATGGAGCTTTTTTTACATTATAGTAATTGTTTACTAATGAACAATTCTTTTCGTTTCATTTTTCTTAAATGTATTTATTTTTTAACGTCAGTTGACCGATCAAAACACAACAGTCAACGTAAAAATACTGTAAACCATATTGTCCATACAATATTGCAGTTCATGTAACAGTATATTTAATCGAGAAACTAGTTATCAACATAAATTCTAAAAATAAAACAGTCATTTGTTTTTATTCCACTTTTATTTTAAATAATCAGGACAGGTTTCGTTCGTGACGATAAGAGTGATAAAGAGTGTATAATATTTATTAGTTCTTAGCAAAACCGGCCCTGAACATCTAAAATAAAAATGGAATTAATACCAATGAGTGTTTTATTTTTCGAATATAATGATTTAATTATTGATCATTAACACCTTAGAAGTTGCCATCATAATATGTTTTCATTGTGTAAGGGCATACGTTTTTTTTTCTATTATGGAAATATCAACTGCTGGTTAACTGTTTCAATAACCGAAAATTAAAAAAAAGTTGTGCTTCTTTTACATCATTTAATGTACATAAGACCTTTTTGAATTATAATTTTTGCCGCCTGTGTGGTCGAGTGGTCAACGTCGTTGGCTTCGGTTATGGAGGTCCCGGGTTCGAGTCCCGGTACGGACAGCTTAAAAAAAAAAAAAGATTTTTCAATCGATTTATGAATATCTGTTCGAAGGCATGGATATATGTGATGTCTTGAATTCCCCCCTTCCACCCATACTATCCTATGAACGGGGCATATCGAGAGCGATTAGCTAACCACTAGTCCTGTCCTAGCCCTATCCTTATATTCCTACTCTCTTTAGTAAAAGAAAGGTTGAGCAACTGAGTAACAAGCAGTTCTCGTAGAAACACATCTGTTGAGATAAACTCCATTAGGAGTCCATATGCTCCACATTGGGAGCGGATATGGTTTTTAAAAAAATGTACATTTAATATATTACAAAGACTGCTTATATTTATGGCATCATTCATGGAATAATAAAATTCACTTTAAAACTTTCATTTGTTTGAAAAAGTTGGTTTATTTTTGTGTATTTTGCCGGCTTCTTGCTTTTTCATAACTTGTAACTCAAACAGTATGACGTAGAACGCGATATTTTTTAGGCAGTATTTCACAAAACAAACTTTAAACAATGTAGAAAAAGTTAGAAACTATATTATTATGGATTCTCTACGCTTCCAGTCTCCCATTCTTCATCTCATAATAGAACTTTTTTTAAATGTATTTTTAATGTCTTTCTTTGGATAAATATTATCAGTAATTGATTCACTTTAAAAAAAATATTCGCACTATATATGTAAGATATTGCAGTCAAAATATAAAAATAACTCACTTTTATGGCGTAAAACTGACAATAATAAATCATTGGCGAAATGGCATCTTAGTTATAAAATAAAAATATTTTTTTATAACATTCATCGAGCGACCCGATCCCAACAATTATAAAAATAACTATTTATTTGGTTTGTTTTATATGACGATTTATAATAGCAAAGCCTAAACCTAAATTTCCCAAAAAAAATCTCGAATTTTAAAATATTATATAATAATCGAGATTCAAAAGCTTTCTTTGTTTACTTTGTATAATATGTGACTAGGATGTTTTAAATATTGTTTATTTATTTTTCAAAGCTATGTTCATAAAATTGAACCGCTCAGAAAAAAAGATCATCGAGACACCGTAATCGCACAACAAAATAAAGACACTTTGTGTTTTCTCTCACCGCATGCATTTTGTTAAAAAGTTACCGCGCGCCAATGATATTATAATGTTATATGTAGACTAATAAATAAAATAATTGTTATACAATAGAAAGTAAATTATATATTTGATGAACTTATATAATATTATATATAACAATCCGATATTGTGAACCAACCTGTAGACGAAGAAAAACAATAAAGAAACCATTTGAACTTGCACGCGCTAACGTTCTGTTTGACGACGGTAACGACAAAAACCTCTGAATAAACAATTAAACCATGCCAGGTGCGTTTTCAGCAGTGAATGTCTTTAATAAAACAATCGAAGTAGTCGTTAAATTTACGATTTTATTATCAACTTCTCGCGTGTTTCTTAAATGTAGATAAGGTGGTTATTTTCGTTGTAGGAAGTATAAAATTAAAAGTAGACTAAAATAATTTAAAAATTTATGTGAATTGCTGAATGTAAATAAGTTTATTTAAATCGTCAAAATTTTGTACCCTTCGATAAGCTTTGCCACTAATATCACTGGTTTCGGTATTCAGAATCTTAATGAATACAAATTAAATATTGATTTTCCGTCTCGTACCGTCTCAAATAATATTTTCTTTAAAAAAAATATTCTACTCTAATAAATTCGTTGTCTTCAACAGAATATTAAATTAATCAATTGACGGTGTATAATTTTTTCCCCCCTCTGTATTGTTATATGTTTTTCTGTCTGCTGTATGACAAAAGATACAGACACATAGGTTAGCTACCTTAACGATTTGCAATAGAAGGTTTGCTCTTTAAAATTGAAAAATAAAAAAGTTTGTGTTTTTGAAATAACCTTAATGTTTATTTTTTAAATATCTAAAGCCATTGCAAATGACAGGTTAACCATTCTTTTATACATTCTAATATTCTGTATTATCTAGATTCTAGAGTGATAAAAAAACAATTTTTAATTATAATTTCAGATTTCGACTGAAGGTGCTTGGTGGAATTTCAATATTAAATTTGAATCGTTCAAATTATGTACATTCACACAGATTTTGTCACTAACGACCCGGGTTTGCCTTTCGGCATCTTCGGGCGCTCAAGTGCACGAATAAACTTGAACTGACTCATAATAAACTCATAAACTCTTTTTCCAGGAAATTTTAGAAATAAACAGAGTGAAATTGAACAGTCTTCCGATTTTAAACGATCAGCTGCACATGTCTGGCTCTCCACTTTTATACCCTATATAAATATAATTCTTAAAACTACTCACCATTCAAATCTGTGGGCATTCCCATGGGCTAATATTTTTCTCCAGTAATGGTTTTAAACTCAATGATACATTTATTTCTTATATAAACACGAAAAATTCATTTACTAAGCGTCAACTAAGCGTCAGCATCTGATGATGATGACAGATAATTTGAACGATTCAAATTTTTTAAATATAATTTTGACGAGACCAAAAAAAGTATGATAGAGGTTTTTATACCTTTTTCGGTATATACTTTGGTTTTTAGCAATCTGCTTGCTCTCTGTTGTTTGTTTTGACTATCTGCACTAACAGCATTTCTCAATCAAATCCAAGTAAAAAAAAAACAAAATAATTCTTTATCGAGCTGACATAAATATGGCTTTGCATAAAATGAAAAATAAGTCCCTCATCAGGTTAACCTGTTAATTAAAATAATCGCTTGCTCATTTTTGTGACAATCAACGTTGACCGGAAATAACTTTTTTGATACCAAATATCTTCCATCCTGTGACAATGTGACAAATTGATTATTCCGAGATATCAATTTCTGTTATCGTTGGATGTGAAATAAAATTTGCCGCTTATGAGTGCTTTTTGATGACGTATGTGAGTTAAATAGAAATGAATCATATAAATAAACAACACGTATCGACGGCCATTAATTATTTACTTTGTAAAGAATGTGCGGATAAGCACAGGTAAATAATTTCAAAATTATATAGAATTCAATATTGCATTGTGCATACATACAAATAATTCATTAATTTAATCATATTATCATATGAAAAATATATTTTCCATAAAAAATATTTAAGAAATGCAGCTAATCTTAATAGAAATATACTTTTTGTTTTCCGCAGTTCCATTTCACTGTAGTAGAGTTTAATGTCAGAATTATGTTATTTTTCGCGATTTACGTCTGAAAACTTCTAGATAGAATATTGTTCTACACCAGGGATACCCAACACTGACCCGCAACAACCGTTCGACGTATCTTTGCGAATCATTATTTTCAACTTCATAAAAACAAAGTATAATATAGATTCGTATAACATATTATTACAAAGTATAACATAGATATAACGTTAGACTCACCGATGAGCATCTTTATAATTGTTTGATGATAGAAACATCATGTTATATTCCTTATTATGAGGCGCGGACCAATGTAATGCAGTGCCAAAGATCACACTGACTGAAATTAATATTATATTTTTTATTTAATACCAATTTTTTGTTTGTTAAAATATAAACAATATTATATATTATCCTAAGAAGTGATAGCCTTCCTACCAACATTTTAAAAAGCGCTCTATGATCCAAAAAGGTTGGGAACCCCGTTTCTACACCATTTCAGTTGTGCATAAATTTAATAACAAGCGGGTGTTTGTTGTTTATGTCGTTATTCTGCGTTTAGGTTGCGTACTACGATCTTTCGTTGCTGTAATAATATGTATGTATATTTTTGAATATTGTTTACGTGCATACCTAATGTCTAAAATTTATTTAACTAACACTCGTGACATATACTTTGAGGTCGTTGATTTATATTTTTGAAACATATTAAATTTATAAATAAAACAATTTTTGATTCTTTTACTCGTTTCATTTTTTTAAAAGAATTTTGGAGGATATATTTTAATATGTGGTATATATACAATTGAATATTTTGTGAACTTTGAGATCCTAACAGAAAAAAAATACTTTTTTGCGTTAGGTTTTTAGGATACAGAATAGTTATGTTTTTAGGATATGCAAAATAATTACGTGGCTTTTTAAAGATATGCTATAAATTTCTTTTTATTTGCAAATGAGAATTTTTTTCTTAGATATACTAGTCTCTGCTGTTAATTTGACCTTGAATAACTTTCGAAAGAAAACAGAAGTTGACATCACTTTCAAGACTGCGCGAAAAGCAAAAAAGTTGATACAATATTTATCTGAAGGCCACTCAGACAATCGGGAATTTCGTATGCTAATATCCTTTAAGTAAATTTCACGACAGCCGTGTCCTCGAATATCTGACGCAAAAAACATTAGCAAACAAAATATTTTATTAAGATTTTTATCAAAAGAAATATTCTCCCTAATAATCGGCTAATATTCTTGATACGTTATCAAATAAACTTAATTGGTTTCCCTTTTTCATTTTAGATACATTCGAAAATAAACCACACACTACCAAAAGACAAGAAATTTATTGTAATGAATAATGCGCGTTTTATTTATGATTGTATTGTAATTAATTCTAAGATTAACTTTTTTTTTGAGGGTGTGATTGTTATTTTATACTCTGGCAAACATCAAGTCTTTTTTTTGTCACGGAATTATTAAAGTAATTTTTCTTGCAAAAATCTTATTTATTTGTTTCGTATATTTACCAAACTGTCGCCCATTAATGGATTACTGTATGTGTATTCAAATGGGCTTTTTTTATTAAAAGTCAAATACACATGGGTTTATTATCAATTTTCCGTTCTTATTTTTGTATACTTTATACTTTCCCATCCATTGATGTATTAGACGTTCAATCAAAGGTGGGAACAGTGCGCATAAAAAATATAATTTAAAAGGCGAATTAAGTATTTTATTTGCATATCGACACCGCAGAAAACTAACCCTTATTAGGCGATATAAAAATAAAATAGAATCTATAAATGTTTTAGTTGTTATTCTTTATGAGCACACTGACCTTAAAGAGTGTCATGTGCTAGCGCATCACATTGCGAGCAAACATGTTTGAGAAACGTATGTATTTGGAAACAACGAACCTTACCTCGTATTTTTAAATATGTATGTAATGATTTGCAAATTATTTTTTTTTGTAGAAAGTGAAATATCATAAGAAAAAATCACGATCAAAATAAATATTAAAAGTATCAACGGACAATCAATTCTGAAACAAAAATGACCAGATATATGAAGTCGTTAAGATTAAACACTAAATAATAATTTATTTATCCTCCGCTTTGTGAATGCTTTTGTAATTTGTACTAAACGTACGTTTTCAAGCGCTTGAATGGATGTGAGTTTGTGACCTTAGTAATCAAAAATCATCAATGTCGTACAAAGTTTGAGGAAGCAGATTGTAAATAATGGTTAAATATACAAACGATTTTTAACATAAATAATAGCATTACATACTCATGAATGATTAATACATCAATCGAATATCGTAAACCTAGTGATCGTCTAATCTACGACTTTACCATCGTAAGATTGTGAATGTCTTATCTACGACATTACAATGCGTAGATGTAGATACGTAAGTATTCGAGTATACAATATTTTTAATAAAATGAAAAATATTACATCATTGTCTTTTGGTTCATGGAGAAAGTAGTTTTGTAATGTGTTTGTTGTTTTACATTACTTAAAAAATATTAAAATTCTACAATGTGAGTTTTAAAATATTATTTTTATAGAAAATTACAAAAAATGGAATTAGTTAGGACCTTAACACTCTTTCTTATTTGAACTGATATGATTGCTAGTTTCCTTAGATAATATACTTCCGCTTTAAACAAGAATGTAACAAACCGGTAAAATAATCATTCATATAAATAATACAGAAGAAAATAATTGACGCGTCGAGTGAATTGATTTTTATAACCCTCACCGTGGTAAATAGTTATTATATCTAAAAAAAAAAAACATATTTATTCCTTCAAAAAGCAAAAGTGCGGCTTCTATGGAGTTATATTAATTATAAGAGAATTTGGAATCAATGTTTGAGAAAAAACATAATATAAGTTTACTATGTATTTAAAAACGCTTTTATATATTTTATAAAGCTTTGGGAAATTTATAGTGTCACTCCTTTCTCCCATACATAAAATACGGTTGTAAAAATATCCTCGATTACAAATACTATAAAATTCTATTATCTTCTTCACTGCACTGCACTTATTATGAATTATAAGACATTAAACATTAAAAAAATTCATTGTATCTTTGGAAAAACTTGGTAATAATTAAATATAAGAGGAAAACTCATGTGGATAATAATTATTCATTTATTACGATACGTTAGCCTTGAATAGATGTTTTCGAGCTTTACTAATGAGATATTAATATGAAACGCTGTAATTATTTGATGAACATATGTATATAATTTGCAATAGTTAAATGTGTGTAAATTAATTCATTGCATAAATTATAAATGCCACGTGTGTAATGTTTTGACGAAAATAAAACATTTTCATTTTTTTAAACTATGTCCAACCAAAATTGAAAGATTGATTTGTATGTGTTTTCTTAGTAAAGTAACAAATTTATATAAACTTCTCTTCTACAAGTATTAACTCTCAAATGACAATAAAAATACTTAATTTTTTTGAAAAATTAAAAGTAATGTTAATGTTCTTCTTACATTCTTTTTATTTTCTGTTTTGAGAATTACAAAATATATGTATCATTATTTTTATTTCAACGAGAAACAGTAGAATAAAGGTAGAACAGGTACTTTTTTGAGATATTCTGGATTTTAGTATAACGCAAAAAGTATCTGGTTGAATATCCTAGATTATAACGGTAATAACGATAGAAATATGTACCTACTTCCACTATCCGAATGAGTTTCAAAGGCTTGGTATTTCATTAGTTTAAGTAATCCCTAAACAGCCAATATTCAAACAATCGATGAACTATCCCATGTCACACAGCAAAACACTTTTTTTTTTGTTTTCACATTATGTTTGTCTCAAGATGACTTTCTTAGGTGCCTACTTATTTTGATAAAAATATATATTTCATCTGTAAAAGTAACAATAACGGCAATTAATCGTATTGCTTCAAAATAGAAAACAAATGACTTAAAAATATTTTTCTGATCCGAGATTTTTCCTAGATCGTATGTTTTGTTTTTTCACTGTGAAACTAAAAATAATGAATGTTTTTTAGAGATATAGAACATTAAAATGAAATAAAATACATAAAACTCGTATTGGTTTAATTGAAAATATAATTTTATGTTATCAGTGCCTAAATATGATTTTATGCAGGCGTGAAAAAATCGTAATTTAAAATTTGTTTGTTATTGTTATTCCTTTTCGAAAGAAAAGTCAGTGAATGAATTTAAAATCACAAAGAAAACGCTCCTCTGGTATAAACCGCTACAAGTGAAAAAAATACGTTTTGATTTAAAATATAGGTCTCATGGAAGGTCTGAATAAGAATGTGCATTTTTGGTCAGATTTCTTATGCTGGGCAAAATAAGAATAAGTATTTAGTAAAACCATAGGAACTAAGGAATATGACAAGCAATTAAAAAGTTTAAATTTTGTTAAAAGTGTTTGAATCTTTAAATCAAATTGTCCCAGAATGCTATTTTATGACATGTGCCAAAGCTCTAAGGGTGCGAAATGTATGTTTAAAATCTGATAAACAGCCAAAACTATTTTCGGTAGATTTTTATAGCATTATTACTCAGTGAGAAGGTTATCCGATGTGACGTAACGATATATTTATTATTGTCAGTTTCCTGGAATCCCGAATCAAACGGAGGTCCTTGGTAATATGACATGACACGTGCCAGGAGCGTGAGTCACACGTGACACCTCCCTACAAAGATTGTAAAGGCACTCGCGGTAGATGTTTTACGATTTATGAACTTACATATATGTATGTATACACATTTTTCCGGACGTAAGAAGCGTTAACTCTTATAAACGGTCGGTTTAGAACATTTTTTACGACGTTGATATCATATGTTTATACTCTTTAAAGCTTCAAACTCGTTTTTAAAATGATTTCGTTATGGGCTGTAAACTTACATTTTAATTTATTAGCAAGTTAAGTTAATAGCTGTGTCATATAAGATAATCGGGAGAAGGGGTGAAGTTTGGTTTATAATATAAACACTGTTTTATATCACACCCAATTATCATGTTTTCTGAGAAAATAAAACGAAACGCCTTATTTATGTTGTTGGGTAGGTTATATCGATATTAATTCCAACAGTTTTGAAATCGTTGCGGTCCTAGAAGCATGCAACAACCATTTCTCTTTAAATTTCAAAAGAAAACGTAGAGGGAAAACGATTAAAAACTAGTCATTAGCTTATTCCAACATACTTCCAGTGAATCAGGATGGAATAATGATCTTAACAAAGGGTAAGTTGTAAATTAATCACAGTTTCTCAGTAATTTCGTGTAGTAAAAATTCAATATTTCAAAATTCATAAATCCATTAAAAACTAATGTATACAAAATTCCTTTCGGGAATTTAAGCTATTGATTGCGAAACGAGTTAGAATGGGAATTATGTTGCTTGATCACTCTTCTTCAAAGCGATCGTTGTCTAGCATGAAGAGCTGTACCCTACCGATCAGCTGGGTTTTCCTCAATTAAGGTTTAATAAAGATCTTGGGTCTAGGTGTATGTCTTTTCTCCCCGAGTTGACCTCGAACAACTTTAAAACTCGATTTGATGATTTTTTTTTTAAATCTATACTTACGGTGAAATAATTTTAACTTAGTTATTTTTTTATTAATTTATTTTTATTAAAATGACAAAAGAACAATATTTACTCATTAAAAAAAAGTTTTCGTAGTATTAATAATGACATTTAAATGCACCAATAACTGATTTATCGCACACTTTGAGTTTAATCAAGAAAATATCACGTTAAGAAAAACCATATCGTACGAATATGTTGCGACTTAAGGTCGTTATTGGCTAGTCAGCGATTACATTTTTTTTTATTATTATATAGTACACATAATAAATCTTAGGCAATAAAATATTATCAATAAAAATTGCTTGAGCGAGTCCACTTTCTAGGTAATAAAACTGAGGCCGAGATCAAAGTTGGTTTAGTGTTGGCGTGCGCGAGAAAAAAAACTACCGAACAAAACTTTATATGGTAGCGGTGTCCAGCGACAATGCATCATTTACAATCGCTACTCAATTAAAATGGACGCCGTTATTCGCGATGATGCCTAATTAGATAGCAAAGTGACAACTGAATGGCATAATTGCTGACATGTCAATTTCACAGGGACGCTGTATGAAATATTGTCGACGTTTCCTACGACAAATTTAATTATATTGTACCGCAGATGCTTGGAGTAAGAGATTATTTAATAGAATATTTGAATATTCGATTGGAATCAATTGAAATTCGATATATTATTCGTTTATCATATTACACATTATATGGTTTGCTAAAAATGTCATTCATCACTTTGAGGTGCTCGATGCCAATTCTTGGTGAAAAGGCAATGTTTTATGCTAAAAATATGTTTAACATATTATATGTTATTTAATTAAGATCATTACCGATTTCACTAATCACGAGCATTATCGACTGAATTTTGTCAAGTTAAATGAGAAATAATTTTATCATGTTCGCGATAAGTGAAACCGGCCCTGGTCTAAAATAAATAATGTGAAATAATTACAAAAAGTGTTTATTTTTTAATAGAAAAATGTTATCATTTTTTTGTTGTTGTTAGAACCAAAATACATCAAAATACTCACATAAAAAAACACCGTGCATATAATAAAAACATCTCGCCAGAAATATTATGAAAAAACTTTAAATATTAACTAGTATTATGTATTCCAATGCTTTTGATTTTTTTATAGAAATATTTGAATAATGTAAGGTTTTAATAGTGTTTGTTTGAATATTTAATTTCAACAAATATTTGGAATCCTTTCTTTGAAACTATATGAATCAATTAAGTATAATTTATTAAATTTTGAAAGCATGATTGATTAACCACCTGTCCCTTTTCTAGTTCCATCCTTCTAATATATTTTTTTACAGATCCGCTCCTAATGTGGAGCACAAAAAAGAGAACAGGAGTTGTTTTACACTTTATGTATATAGTAGCTTAACCTCTATTTTTAAAGAAGATAATACATAGTAAAAGGGTAAGTAAGAAGTGAAATAAAGTTCTATAATGTAATACTTTTCATTCTTTCAGCTGAAAAAATAATTCAGAAATTAGTTACGATGTCGTAATTGCTGACTCTAGTCACTACGGATCTGGCCTCCGTCAGTAGTCAGCGTGGCTTTCTACCTTATCTTGTAAAATAATCATAGGTACAAGCAGTACTTTTTTGAAAAAAAAGATACCGGAACTCTAAATCTAGTTTTTTTCTAAGCTTTGTCCGTCCCCAATGCAGAGCATATGGCTTCCTAATGGAGACATCTTAATATGAGTTTTATTTACGACAACTGTTAAGTATCCAGATGCTCAACCTCTTTTTTTTCGAAAATAGTAAACATAGAAAGATAGGACTAGTGGTTAAATAATCGCTCTCGCTTTTCCTCGTCAATTTTAGAATTTTTTTGATATCACAAACTCCCATGCCTTCGAACATAAATCGGTAAAAGAAAATGCTGTTTATACTTGGACTCGAATCTGTGAGATCCGTAACGGAAGCCATTTCTTCCTCTGAATCGCAATCAAATTATTTTAAAAGATGTCAAAGAAGTCAAAGACTCTGACAAGTTTGGTGAACAAAAGTGAAAAAACTGTTTCAAATAGAACCCGTGTGATACAAAAAACGCATTAAATCAACCATTCGACACCTGGTTCTGATCATAGAGTAACTTTATGTGGTATTGTTTTTTTATTATGGTATACATTTAAAAGTGTTGTGATACCCGGTATATTACATTAAATATGGACCTTAGATAGGGACAAACAGCCAATGGTTCACATGAAAAAATCAAATATTTTCATATCAAAATAATATAAAATTTTGCTAATATTGATTTGAAACATTGAAAATTCCATGAAAAAGGGTGCTGGAACGCCGTTCCACCGCGTCACATAGGAAAAAAGCACTGGGTTCAAATTCCATGTATTTAAAATATATATTATACTAGCTGGCCCGACGAACTTCGTACCGCCTCAGGATCAATAAATGTTGTGTTAATTTATTGCATGAATTAAATTCAGTTTGAATGAATACTCAAAATGAATTAAGTTCAATAAATGGGCAAAATTCAAAATGAAAAGTATTTAAATTACATTGAAATGATGTTATTCACGTGGCACAGTCGATAGATTTAAAGGAATGCAGTAGATCAACGATTTGATTTTGAATTGTGAAGTTTAAATGATCCACATCTTTGTTTTTAGCCGCAAGAATTGCTCGTTCAATCAACCAATTGTGATTTTTGTGATTAGATGTTTGGGAACATTTTGTTGATGAAGCCGTCCTTCGTTGAGACGAAATTGCAAAAATTCGGCGGAATCGAAATCAATCCGTTCGATTCGTCAACAGGAACACGGCCGTTACCGACGATAGTCAGCAATTGCTTGGAGAAATCTTCGGCAGATGGATCGTTAAGAAATGTAACTCGCATGTTTTTCGTCAGCAGAGGCAAGCGTTTATTTCATCGGCAACGGTCAATCTTGGAATGACTGGTAGTGTTTGGCAGAAATCGCCAGATAGTAGAATCATTGCGCCTGCAAAACATCTTGAGTCACTGCGCAGATCTTTCATAGTTCGGTTGAGTGCTTCCAATGCGCGTTTGTGTGCCATTGTGCATTCATCCCAGTTGATGATTTTACTCGCTTCCAAAACTTCGGCCATTACTGAGTGTTTCGCAATATTGCATGTCGGTTTTTCAGTCGTTTGGAGGTTTAACGGAAATTTCAACGTTGATTGAGCCGTTCGGCATGCTTTTATCAACGTAGCCGCTATCCCAGAAGAAGAAACTGCTACAACAATTTCGGATCTCGCACGAACAGTAGCCATAATCAATGACATGAGGAATATCTCCCCAGTTCCACCGGGCGCGTCAAGGCAAAATAAGCCACCATTTCCATCATAAATTGCATTCATTAACGTATCGTACACTTCCCTCTATTGTGGGTTCAACAGTGGTAAATTCGTTTGAACTGATTGGTTCAATGCATCTCGAAAATATTCACGCTCACGTTCCAATTTTCGATTGAAAGCGTCGTTCATTCCACGATCTGGCGTTGGCATTCCTAACTTGACTAACAAACTGCCGCACATGAGGTAACACATGTCTTCGATCTAAAGCAAAGCCTGGTTATGTATCTCTTCATTCATCTCGAGATCGGGATTCCCTGAACTGACACGAATTTGATGTAAAATGTCTTCTGACATGTCATCCTTGTACCTTGTTCCACAGTTCACATGGATTCGATGGAAAGCATGTCAAAATAATGATAGAAAATTATGTGCGTATCTGATTTGGAGATTCAGAAAGAATTTCCAAGTCAGAAAACATAACCTCATTTCAATATTATCCGATTTTCTTTCGTTTTCATTTCATATCATCGATTTTTTTATTCTAATCCATACTCTAAATTTAAAATTATTTAAAAGTCGATCGTGTCAGTGCCATCTAGTGTCATCTATCTGAACCTAGCATAAAACAAAATGTTCATTATTTGAAAACTCTATGAGAATATTAATTTTCTTTATAATTTCTTTTACGTGATATTTTTCCGATGTTTTAATGCTTATTCTGCTATTCTAGCCGGAGAGGAATTTAATAAATCAAAGATCATTGAAATTCGTGCAGCAATACTCGAGATATACGTGGTGTAAATAACCCCACTTTGTTTTATATATATAGATTATTTTGTCAATTAAACACCAGCTTAGACGTGTCAGTGCATTTCAAGTTTTTGTATAATTCATAATTTGCATATGGCCCAAAAACATCAAAACACTTTTTTGCGCATGTGTGGGTTACGCCCTTCTTGCTTTCCATAGTCGATATAATTGTTGACAAAACATAAAAAAGAAATTGTACAATTTTCGTTGAACTTCATAAAAATAGTCTTTGATAATAATTTCGCATTCGACATTATATAAGAGAAAAACCGTTTAATTAAATATAGAATGCTTTTCCATCAAGTATTGACAGTGGACACAGGAATTACGTACGTAGCAGTATGCATTTAAAAATAACCATAAAGTAATGGCTTACTAACGTTATGTAATATGATTCACAATGTACTTTTGCTGTCAAATATCACGAAATATTTTTTTGACGTTCTATATATAAATAGTATAGTATTAATTGAAGTGAAAAGAGTACAGTTTCTAATTCCAAATAAAACTAATCTAAGAACATTGAATAAATAACAAACAAACAATCACACCTAATGCACGAAACACATTTAAATGTAATGTCAATATTTAGACCAGAGATTTGACAGATATGAAATCGAAACAATCGAACACAATCGAACATCAAATTTGAATTGTCAATTCGGTACAAACGTTCGTGCAAACATCGTAATATTGTTGTCAAAAAATGTATCATACCTAATTATAAACATAACCTCATTTCAATAGTATTCGATTTTCTTTCGTTTTCATTTCATATCATCGATTATACTCTAAATTCAAAATTATTTAAAAGTCTATCGTATAAATACAGTGACATCTAGTGTCATCTACCTGAACCGAGCATAAAACAACATGTCCTTATTTGACCTATTCCTCATTTGAAAATTTTGTTCTGTATGAAGATATTAATTTTCTTCATAATTTATTTTCCGTGATATTTTTCCGATGTTTTAATGCTTATTCTGCTATTCTAGGTAAATAAGAATTTTATAAATCAAATATCATTGAAATCCGTTTTGTAATTCTCGAGATATACGTGGTGTAACTAACCCCACTTTGTTTTATATATATATATTGTCTTCCCTTTGGGGGCTTCATCCCTTAATTGCGAAATGAAATTGTGATGTAACTCTATAGCTTAATCACTCGACTTCGGCGATCAGTGTAAATTATAAATTCTTTTAATTTACTATGAAATTTTAAATTGAAACAACATATAATATAATTGCTATAGTAAAAAAATAATATGGATGAAATATCCAAGATATGATTTTTTATTTAATTTTATATTGTAAACGACAAAATATTTAAATTTTATGGGAATATTCGAAATTTCTTATAAGACAATTAATAATAATTTATATTATGTACGAATACTATTCATAGATTTGTCGTATTTTGACAGCAAAACAATATTATGAAGTAATCTTTGTCTCTGTGCGTAAGGATAATTAATAATCTTGTCTGCGATCACTCATTTGAAAGCCGCTGGTGCTGTATTAAAAATAATTGTTTTTTCATCGCAATCATGTTAATTCAAAGAGAAAAAACTTGACCCAGTGCTGCTAAATAATAAATTCTATTACGCAGATAATGTACGATTATTAATATGATTATACGTTGGTTTTATTGCGATTGTAATATATTATAGCCTGGAGGAAGCAAAAAGCAACATTCGAAATAAATAAATCACAGTATTTATCATGAGAATTTGGATTCGCGACCTATCGACCAATGTCAATGTAATTCAAATTTACAACAGAAAAAATCAACACGATTTATCAACTTTGATTTGTTGATTTGTCTACTAACTACATTTACGGTTTTTTTGATAGTATTGTAAAAGTGTTACTGCCAATTCTTTGCGGAATAAACAATTTATTGATAACAAAATAAAACAAGTTGAAAAACGTACCACATTTTTTTTATAGGGATTGCAATGTCTAACGAATGTATCAATACCAGTACAGCAAAACCCCCATTTATGCGAGAGTTCCGCGTGATTGATGGAGTGAATCTCATACAAAAATTAGGGGTTACGTTTTCTCTTCGCGAAAAATGCAAAAATGCCAAAACTAATAATAAATGAAAAAATATATATAGACGTAATATTTAGATACTAGGTGGTAAACGTTTGACTGTATGAACCACACAGACAGCCGCACGGCTGTGTGTACAGCAGCAACGACAATGGAATGCGCAATTGTGGGGACTTGCGATGAATATTTCGTTTCGGCGCGTAAATCGAGGTAGCGTAATTGGGGGTTCCACTGTATTTCGTATTTAATATCGATACATATTACCGAAAACTTTAAATAAATTACGGCCAATTGGGATCACAATACCGGACATGAAATAAAAATCGGTATTTCTATATATCATAAATAACGATTTATTAAAATAATCATACAACATTGAAAATCTTATCAATTGTGGAACCTATCAACTCTTGACAGATTTAAATTATTTTAATTCATCTCGAAGAATTGTATTAAATCATTTATGGGATAACTGGATTGCTGTATATTTAAAATTCGATTTTGGCTATTTTTCAATAACGATATTTCAGTATTGAGAAAACATCACAAATGCCAGCATTATGGTTTCGGTAATACCGGTATTGAAATATTTAAATCAGGGTCGGTATCGCTCTGTTATAAACTTAATATAGATCACGTGTTGTTAAGTGACAACACTTACCTCCTAGTATTTTTCATGGCAGGAAACAAATCATTTTTTATTTTTTATTTCAATGTTGGCGGATAGAAGTAAAAATGTTTGCCGACTGTAAAATTTTTGTTTAACAATAACGGTGCTGCATTTCTTATCGCATAAGAATGCACACTAGTTATTATCAATGTTGTTTAAAGGCCACACTTACTATTTTTTACTCAAAAAACGATTTTATAAATATTAAAAAAGATTCCTAAAAGAAAATCTTATTGTATCAGAAAATTTCTCATGATGAGACTTCAATAAGCATTTTTAACATATATTCATTCTAGTTTTGTAAAATAAATCAAAACGTATTCCATCAAAACTATTTTTTAATCTTTAAAATGAAACCTGTAAATTTCATAAATAAATAGATAATCAACTACCCTATTATCGATATCTCAATATCTCGAATACGAAAATCAGCATAAAGTCTAGAAATAACGCACATTAAATTTATTAATTAAATTCTCTAAGTAAAAAAAATAAATAGTGCCGTCTTACTGAAAATATTAGGACATGACAGTTTGACTTATGAAGTAAAAAAAAATATTTACTATTTTTTTATACGTTTATTTTTCATTACTGAAAACCTCCACTATCAATACTATACTACTGCCAATAACATCGTTTTTAGTTCAAAAACGGGTCATATTGATCTATATTGTACATAATATATTAACATTAAAATGTCGTGTTCTTCGGAGGGCGAGTAAAACATGCTTATTACAGTAGTAAACATCTACTTTTATACAAATCGTTTTAATTTAAAGAAAATGACAACGAGACTTTGTTAAAAGTAAAATGAATTAAATGAATGTCTGCAAAACTTTTCTCCTTACTTAGTTACCCGAATACCCCTTTTAACTATTGTTTCCTGCTGTTGGCCGTTATTTTGCTACTAGCGAGCGCTCTTCAAATCAATCCACAAGGACTTGCCGCTAACTGGCTCTATCAAATGTAGGGTAATTGTACGATTACTGTGATGAACTGAAGGTTACATAGAAGCGGAATAGACGCCTCACAAACAGAGAAAGGCAAACTTCAAGGAAAATCAAACATCGTGGTATCATTGAGGACATGAGGTATTCATTGGAACGTAGTAGCCACATATCGTGACATCTTCCACGCCAAATAATATAACGATCTCGATCGACGGGCTCTGATGACTGATTTCAAATCATATTAATTCATGTATGAATAGTAATTATCTTTTGTGAGTTATAGCACACGGCGTCTAGATAGTTATCGTATTTATTATTAAATTATAGATTGTGTTGATTTCATTGAATTGAATGGTGAATTTTCATTATCATGTATTGTAAAAATACGTGTTTTGAAATATATTATATGAGCGCATTAGAGGTGAAGTGAGCTATGTGTTATTTTAGAAAAAAAGTTAGATGCGTTGTAATATTCTACACGTTTTTAAGTATCGTAAAAGTGAAGTAACCTCAGTTAATACACATTGCAATAGTGTTATCTCCGTTAAAATAAAAATCAAATAAAGACGCGATTGACGTCCAAGAAAAAAGTTTTATCATTTTACTAGTTGGTTCACCTCTAGAAGACCCATATGCACTTATATGCTATCTGTAAAAACAACGCATACATTACGCCCCGTAATCATGTTCGCGAACCAAAAGCAGCGCTCTGCATTCCTTAGTGAATACGTTTCCGCACTCCAACAAATACTGCGGAGCAGGCGTGTTCGCAAAGCATGTCTTCATTTGAGTGGTTACACGTATCCAAACGTAGGTGAATACTCGGCATTAGATATGATAGTATAAGAACATTTAACTTTTCACCCCATCAGTATTTGTACAGCATTGATGTCGATATCAATTTCGTCTTCGGCCACATGGCGGTACGAATGATGCTGTTTAAAACCACCGGGTCAAAATTAGTATGTGTGTTGCGTTAATAGCCACTTCGAGTCCCTACTGGCATCATATAAATCACAGCGGTCATGGCAAGAGAATATCTTGAAATCCATTTACAAAATATGACCGCTACACCTTGGCCAGAGCTTACCCAGCCTTAGAAATCGTAATCCATCCAAACCATTCTTGGAACCTATATTAACATTTTTTTAAATCAAAATGTAAGTAGTTTTAATCTAGACGTTATTGTATTTTTATAAACGGTTAACGATGATGCGTCACGTACAATGGGTGACAATTTAACTTAACCACTAAAAAAATGTTGAGATATTGCCTTAGTACTCATACACGTCAATAAAAGCATTATTAATGTAAAATTAAAATTTTAACCGCTTTTATGTGTATGTACGTCACACGTGCATCATTACGCGTGTTTCACGGATACTGATACATGGCAATCAATTTTATATTGAGGGCGTATAACCGCAAAGTAACCGCCATATCAATCGAAACAATAAAGAGTTATTGTTTTAGACGCTGTACAGATTTTATTCTTACATCGAATGTGGGAAGAAATAAAATGTATTTTAAAATTATATATTCTATAACACATGCAAGTTCTTAAATAATTTATGCAACGAATTCTTTATTCACATAACATGTCATATAACACAACCAAACAATTTTCATTGTCAACTCATTTGCATCGCTTGTCAGAAAGCTTCGCACAGCGCGCATATTCTCAATGAATTACTACTAAAGTTTCATAGTTTGCGTACAGACCAGGGAATATTCGAGAATGACAATTTCCTTTGTGAGACGTCTCATAAAACTCCCCGTCACAAGCGAAGAGGGACAGGCGAGCAGTGATAGTGGTGTCGACCCATGAACTTTATTTTGAACTCCCGCATAAGAAGAGTCTTCAAAAGGAAACCTTCAAAACTCTCGAACAGAGCTTTTAGCTTGTCGGTGAATGCCAATGGAAGATGCGTACGCTTGTTTGTCTTAAAAAGCAATTGGTAAAAAAAATGTATTAAATGAATTAACAAACCTCTCTCTTATTTGAAAACTTTATCCGAATGATGACGTACATGTTGCAGTATTGAATTCTAAAATGGTAATAGGAATTCCACATCTCTTAAATATTATGTACATACAGCATATTTACATTGCTTTATAAACTGATATCGTTCTGCCATATTTTTACAATAAATTTAGTTTCCTCGCGGTGTTAGGTTGTTGCAGATGTAAACAACATTTTAGTATATCTTTAATAAATTAATATTTGGATATGTACATCATATACAATAATACAAGTAAAGTTATTTGTTTCTAAAAATAATATAATTCATAGATATCCAGTGCTTTAAAAAAAAAAACAAAGATAGCGGAACTTAATTCTTGTCAAGATTTTTTTCTAATTCATGTCCGTTCTTAATGTGGAGGATATGGCATCCTAATGGAGATATCTCAATAGAGTTTTATATTATATTTGTCAACCTACTTTTTACAATGTATAAGGATGGGAAGATAGGTCTAGTACAGGACTAGTGATTAACTATTCGCTCTCGCTTTGCTTTTTTATTTTAGGATTGAATGATAAGGATAGATATAACAAATACAAATGCCTTAACGGCATAAAATATTAAAAGATTTCAATGGAAAATATAAAGATTTCAATGTCGAGAAAAAAGGTACCGGAACGCCATTCCACCGCGTTATATGGGGAAAAAGCACTGGATATATCTGTTGTTTTTAAAGAATTAACCCACGGTACCACCAATGTTCCCTCTAATTTTCGGAAGGCTATGTACGCAAAAGACATTGGCTGTGCAACTTTGATAAGAAATAAAAAGATTTGTGCGCTACACAACGGTATTTAGGCATAATAAACGAAAAGGTTGTTTTTTAATAATGGCAATAATTAACAACACTATTTAATGTAAATTAATTTATTCTGGTGGTGGTACTGATGTAACTTTTGTGCGCTCTGTTGTAATGTATGTGCGCGCGCTCGGCAAGTTGTGTGCGCGCGCACACGCGCACAGCTTAGAGGGAACACTGGGTACCACCATTCTGAATGACGTTATAATGAATTCGTAAAATTCATACGAACTAGCAATTTTGATTAACACTTTTTTAAGGAAATGTATACTTACTCTTAAATGTGTGGATATTTACATAATCAATAAATATAGTAAATCATATAATAGATACAATCGAATCATTTTTAAGAGGAAATGATTTAAGTCAATATGTTTTCAGTATGAATGTATGTATTCAATAGCTTAATGTTAGTAATAATAAACTTGTCTTGTGCGTCACAAAGATATCTCGATCTTGGGAAATACTTACATGCTATCTCAAAGCCAATGCCATAATGTCAACACAATTTATTTGAAATGCGCAAATTAAACATTGTAAAGCGATTTTCTTAATAAAATCTCTATTTGTGGTGTAAATATGCACCATACGTGTAGATCGATTATTATTTTATAAGAAAAGTTGGCTGTTTAATTTTATTTAGAATTCAATCAGTTGTATAACTGTGTGATTAACGATCTAGGATGTTTGGCATGTTCGTTTGCAGGGTCCAATGGTTGAATACTCGAACGAAAACTTCTATTCACACCCACCGAAGACCGCCTTACATATATTTTCTTCCCAAGCGTGACCTGGAGGCTCTAGGTCAGTGGTCGGCAACTTAATACCCGCGAGTAATTGCATTACCCACATCGACATTTTGAGTTACCCGCCAAGAAATTATGATAAGACAAACGAAGCCACCAATAACAATATTATGTGTGTGTTTTGTATTTACACATATATATCATGCAAATATATTATGTATTATGTATAAATATATATATTATTTTCTAAAAATGATTTTTTAAGGCATGGATGGTCAAAAAAATATTTTTACTTTTACCCACTAACCAAATTTATTTTTGCAAAAAAAAATGTTTTTTACCCAGTCTCTCAAAAAGTTGCCGACCACTGCTCTAGGTAAAGTCTCTTGCGCCTGGACACTGGTTTTGCCAATTTATAACCGACATGGCAAATCCAATGGTAAAAAATCTGGGCTTGGCAAGTTGGTTGAAAGATCGGATTGCACTTGTAGACACAACCCTCAGGACGCTAATCATGTATGTGACGTTTGCATTTCTTCCCATCCACATCATATCCGCGTTGTAGGAAAAGCGGTCTTGGAAATGTTCCACAGTTACTAAACCAACCCAAGTTAAAAATCTTTTTGAGTACATCTCGGATCTCACGAGCTCAAGTCGCAGTACAAACAGATTTGTCGATCGATGTCTGTACGAAGGCATGGGTGTTTGTGATATCAAAATTTTCTCTTCCACCCTTCCAATCCTAAAATAACGAGGCGTAGCGAGAGCAATTATTTAACTACTAATCCTGTCTAACTCTATTCTTATATTCCCTCCCATCACTCTCTTTGAAAACTGAGTAGCAAGCAGTCCATTAAGAAGCTGTAAGCACCGCATAATAGCAGTGGTGTAGTGCTAAAAAAAGTCTGGGAGCGCTGAATAATTATAATATTTGAATGCTCCCTGGTTAGTGATATAACTTTCGTACCGACAATCTTCCAACTAATTCTTTCTTCTAATTAATTCTTTCAATTTTATTATATTTACGTAAAAAAAAACATTAATGGTAAAAATTTCAAATCGTCTAGCAAAGGTGTAAAAATACCGACCCCACGCGCCCCCGTCCGTCTACACAAATTATTAAAGTATGGTATAAATACTCTAGCATGGAAATATCAGTTTACTGAAATACATTGATGATCATTCGTTTTTAATGTTTAAATTGATTTTGTTCAATATTTATGCAAAATATGTTATTGTATTACTGGTAGCATATTGCGGCAAAGCAAAATAAATTGCTGTTTTTTTTACTGAAAAGCGTTTGCTAACGCGTTCAACAATATATAATGTGAGTGCGCATTAGTGTACATACATTTGTGTTTATTCCAGTTTCCTTTCATTCAGATTCTGAATACGAACATTTATTTAAAAAAAAAACTGTCTCGGAAAATTTCTCTTACGCAACTATCGATTTTATAATGAAACGAAAGAATTTTAGTCCACTATAAAATGTTAAAAATCAACAGGTAATATATATTTTTAATATTTTTGATGAACTCAGTAGTAACTTTGTGGAAGTTAATTTTTAATATCAAATTTAATTTTATATTGCATATATACAATACATAATCAAAACTAGTGAGATTAAAATACATGTAAATATTATATACATATTGGAAAAATGATCTAAAAGAAGTTGAAAACCAACTCAACAGTTGACCCGTCACCGACGTAACGTATTGAGGTTGAGGGGTCTAAGTCGACGGCGTAGTGTTTTGAATAAGGCACACCATTTTTAGGGCTTATTGAATGAATTGAAACCGCAGGGGGAAATGGGAGTGGCAGCAACATTTCGCTTAGTAGATATTCCTTCCATTTGGTGAAATATTATATATTACGCTAAACTAGAACGGATATAAAATATATCCTTCGATGTCCTTAAAATGTAAAATGAATAAAATAAACTTACCTTAGAATATAAGTACATTTATTTAATTTATTGTTTTGTTTATTAGAAATTTTAATTACATTAAGAAATGATTTTCGACTTCAATCAAAAGTTATACCAAGATGTAATAAATTAATGTCGTAATAACAAAACGCAATTACAGAATTCATTTCGCACGCATTCAAATAACGGTTCTCCCCTTCATTCAAACTTTTAAGAAAAGCCTTCGGAAAAAAGAGAACCTTTCTCAGGTCACTTCAAAAGAAACGGCATGACGTCATCGTTGAAAAGCTTTGGTTCTACCTGCGGACGAAACCTAGATGCGCTTTCGAGAGGTGGGTAAGCTCCTTTTTTAAAAGGCAGACACCACTCGGGGTTACAAAATAGTGGTAGAACTGAACAGGGGATGAATATAACAGTGCAACACAAAAACATGTATTTCTACCACTTTTTCATTATCTTTAACAACAGAAACTATTGAATTTATTCTCTGACGAATAAATTTTATATGCAATAACTATTTTTTTGCATAACAGTGAAACTCTAAAATTATATTAGTGGAATTTACATTTCCCAGTCGTGTGGTTTCTTATTCTTCTTAAATAATATTTAAAGTATCATATAATTGTTATTGTTAAATTGCTTGCTTGTAACGTTGCTTTATTAAATTAACTTTTTTCTGCCAAACTATTATGCCATTCAAACTATCGCGCTTTCAAAAATGGAAAATAGCTTCAATATATATAAGTTTAATCATTTCAATAAGATAAAACATATCATTTATTTTGTATCACAAGATAATTCTTAAGGTTATTCATAATTTTTCAACACCTCAAGAAAAACTTATTTTTGCAGATTAAATGTGAAAATGTACGATTTTTAATAAAATTAATATCCAATTTTAAATAACGTTAATATTTGTGACATTTAAAACCCTAGATAATAAAAAAAAACACCGTTCAAGTCAACGTTATGCACATACTCTTAGCGTTTTTATGATATACCATTTATAAAATAATCACACTTCATACCAGTATACGAGCGAGCGTACTTAATATACATACATTACTTCTGAAATTATTACACATTGCTTGAAATGTTACATCGTGTAGATAGATAATGCTTTCATGGGCGTCAGTTACAAAATTGCAATATATTTAATTTAGGTACTGACGCTTTATACGATAAGAAAGTTTTGCATTGATTCATATTAAATTATGTATTCGTTAATTACACGAGAAATAACACCTAAAAAAAATACAACGATTTTTCTTAAGTAATAGTCATTAGCGAATGGTTACACAAACACATTAATGATTGGATTGAGCAACAATACTTTTTGTTATTCATAGCAATATCAAATACGTATCTATGTTTTTATCATATCTGAAATGAAAGAAAACTTGTATTACTTATTTTATAATCTTAAATAAAATGTTATACACATCATCACGAATTGAAATTCATAAATATAGCATAATAATATGCCCGGATTTTTATGAACCATTTGGAATTGGTCATAAAAATTAAACACAACTTTCTCCCAATTTTTAAAAAATAGACGTGACTTTGTTACAAAAAAATGACTTGCAAAGTATTATTGCCCAAAGATAAGTTATTTTATGATATATTTTTTAATTCATTGAATTTTTATATCTTATTATTTTAATTCGATTTGATAAGCATAATACAGCGTAAAGTACGTTACTGACACTAAAGTTTACAATAAATTAATAAAACCTATCACTATCACTTACTAACCAACTTACCTATTTGTAAAATCGAACCAATGCTAGCCGTCGTTCACGAAATACATGGAAACATATCTTAAATAGATAAAAGTGTTAATATACCTTAACTTCTTTGAACTATTATTTAAAGTCTTGGTAAAATTCGATATGACATTTTATATTATTTGTTGTACAAATAAAAATTCTAAATTATTTTTCTTTTGTTATTTAATATCACTTCACTGAAAAGATTGACCCTTGCAGATGATGTAGGCACTATAAGTAGGCTCAACCGGAACCAACGATGTAGAGGGAGAGAAGCGAATGGGGTAGCGAGTAGGGCGTGTCGGCTTTCTAAAACCGAGTGTGAAAAACTGGTATTAGCAAAATTTGCGACATTTTAAGGAAATCTGTTTTTAATATTAGAATATTATAATATTTTTTAATTTAAAACATTTATTCAAAACTACCATGGTAAAAAAATAAATGACTCGAAAAATCTAGCTCAATAGTCAGAAAAAATCAATGAATGCGTTGAAAATAGTACATATATTTATGTTTATTCTGTAATATTTTTTTGCTGTGCATTTTAACTGAATGTGGATCATCTATTTCTATTAGATTTCTTAGAAATTATTCGACCTACTTGGTACCCAGCAAAAAAGTATTTTCTATATCAGAAAATTTGGTAACTAAGTAATAGATCAGTGCACGTTTTGTATTTTATTCGAATAAAGATTTAACATATAATTTATAATAATAAATAAATATTTTAAAAACACCTCCATTTATTTTATTTTTGTGAATTCTCAAAAACCGTGTATTGCCAGGTTTTATAAAATATTTTAATTTAAAAATAGGTTTTTTAAAACGTTTAATTTCGTATAAGCCCTAGAAGCGAGGTCGGAAAGGTCGACGAACTAATCCGAGCTCTTGTTGGCCGGTGCAGCGAACGGATTGGGGAGAAGGTGGTCTACGATGCTCTCGTAGCTCGTAGCATCGATGGTACCCTTCTTCACGTAATATTTCAAATCTGCGCTGTTGTGCTAGAATGCATCAAGCGTAAATGAAATTCACAATCTGTGACAAAATAAATATATGTACTCATCCAAATTATAAAATTATTTGTTATTAATAATAAATCTAATGAATTTGCCTTTAAATTTGAAACGATGGAATGTTTTATACTTCCACGCGTTTTGCCACTAACAACACGAGTTTCATCATTTGGCAATTTAAGCATTCGAGTGCACGTATTATAAAATGTGTGAAAGTGTACGAAATTTGAGCAATTTAAATTTTATATTGTAATTTCACCAAGTAACTCCAGCCGAAATCTTGTATTGTATTTATATTATATTTGAGTCGTCTGGTATCAAAAGCAGAACTATCCCATATATGTTGAAGTTAAACTAATGCTGTCACATTATTCTGCTGGTTATAGTGTATGGCTATAAATTAAAAAAAAAAATTAAAAATCAAATAAATGTGGTACAAAACCGCAAAAGAAAATGATGCTCGGTATCAAAAGCAGAACTGTCCACGACATTCGAAACAAAAGTAGAACAGTTTGGTAAATCAGGATTTCGACCAATCATAGAGTTACTTTAAGTGATGTCCCATACAAATTTTAAGTTGCACTCGTTGATGAGCTATGTTTAAAATTGGGTTTAAATTGATAAAACTCAAAAAGCCAACAATACGTTTCTCGTGTTTTTCTCGCAACTTCTAAAAATGGATTCTGATTTTCTGATTTTGATACCAGTCGACTCATTTGATTAATAAATAAATCGTGGTTACTTAAAACAGTGAAAAAATATTGTCCCGCCAAATTTAAAGCAAAACAAACGTTTTCCATACCGCGTTCACAAATAAAAATAAAGTTAACGCGAAACAGCAAATGTAATTTGATTTTATATAAAAAAATTGTAGCATGCTTTGAAGCTGAACAAAGTGATCAATAAAATGTTGTACATGAAAAAATGTTCATTTAATTGCTTCGAATGCAATATATTTTTTAAAACATTATTTAAAACCAACAGAACGATACGATATCTTTGTATAAACTGCATACCTTAATAAAATTTGTCTAAGCAAATCGACAGCAAAATTACGTAGTTTTTCCTTGTTTCTTATCTATAAAAAATTTTCAGTTTGGTTTTCTTACGATGTTTAAGAATCAAGTTTTCTTGATTTTAGATTTGATTGTGACTTTCATCCGATTTATTTGTGGAACGAATAATACCAAAAAATATTTACGTGTTTGTGTTATGGTAACAAAAATATGATTCTTCGAATAGTATTTTTAAAGTTTTTTTATTGAAACTTTTCCAACAACATTATTGATCAAACTGAATATAAGAAACGTAAATAAATAAAGTAATGTATTCGTGGAATAATTGATTGACCAAATTCAATAGTAGACTGAAGTGTTACATACAAAAGTAAATTAATTTGATATTTTTTATAGACACATTTAAATATATTAAATAATAGTATGGCATAGTTAAATATGTAATTGTGGAAAAACATTAATTTTATTTTATAAAAACACATTTTCTGTCGTTAGCCCATAACTTTAGTTCTAAAAGTTCAAAATGCACAAAACCGGTCCTGATCATTTAAAAAAAAAAATGTCTTTTGAGGAGGTACAACAAAAGATGTATTCTATTTTTACAATTAAAAAAAATCAAAATAACTGTTATACTAGAATAACGGAAGTATAAAAAATAGCAATAAGTAATCTTGTTTTGAAAATTTCGTTCCGAGAAACTGGAACTTTCATTTCACTGTGCAAAAGTAGTACGTTATGCTGCACAGAAATATCGATCCAAGTGTTTCAAAGCAAAATTATTATTTCAGCTGAGCATATTTTTCTAACTAGAAAAGGCAAAGTTATATTTTCACCGAAGAATGAAACTAGTGTGTTTCCAACATTGGATCAATAATAAATGTGAACGATTCGATTATTATGCATAGAGAATTAATTGACTCGCTGCAGCGTTGAAGAGATTTATTTATAAAATGAAATGTATTGGCATAGTCCGATAGATTTTTTGAGAAATAAAAAAAATATTTTTTCATGATGAATGAGCTTTATAATATAGCCCTAAAAATCATACACAGTATGTGTAAGCTTTGGAAATACATAGCAGTTTGTTACAATATCGCAATAAAAATAGGGCAGTTGGGTTGAAATATAACAATGGTAAAAAAAACTGTAAAAGTTTGCGTGTTTATTACGTTTTTGCATGGCAACTGGTATAACAAGCAAATCATGACATGTTTTATATATGTATTTATTTAACTAGCATTAAGGTTTTGTATTTATTAAACACGTCGATGCGCTACGCCTTAGTGAGCCTTCAAAAAACCTCTATATACATATACTATAGTGTAAAAATAAATTATTTTTTGCAATCTTATTGATCTTTAACTTAGAAGTAAAATATATTATCAATCGCCCTCGACGAAAAACGCGACTGAGTAGAGATTATGATTATATTTCGTAACACACATATTTATTTCTAATTAGATTTTGTAGTTGCTACAATATATATTTTGATGTAAGTTACATTTAAAAAAATACATCGTCTTTATGATGTTGGAGGAGACGATTGATTTTATAATAGTATCAAATGATTTATTTAATCATTTAATGACTGAAGAAAATAGCCGAACAACTATACAACTATCTGTGAAATAGATTGGATTTTGTATGCCATCATCAATACTTACTATAGATAAATAATGTAGTCATATTCACTAAGCGTAACATAATATTTATCAATATTTACCTAGTATGCAAATAAACATTTCTTTTGATGTTTGGTTATTTTCATTTTTACCGTATTACTGTTGCTAAAACCTAGCGAATATGTTCTAAAAGACTTAAAAGCAAATACACAAAATCGGTAGGATCCATCTTTGCTTTGCTTACTCGTGATATTTGATTATACTTGTTCGTATCTTGTATTTTTTTATTCACAGTCAATTTGAACAAGTTGCGTGTTATCCTGGGGAAATATTTCATTTTTTTAAGAAAACAGTTAAAAACATCATAAAATCGAGATACTGTTCAAGTAAGGAAAATTTGTCAAATTATAAATTGTTATGCTTTTTTACACTTGCAATGGTAACTTTAATTTTTTTTATCAATATTTCATTACAAATAGTATGTAAGAAATTTCAATTTCGTACTCTAATGAACGCATACAATACCAATGTAAACGTCCTTCAATATTTTGTATTATGTATACAATTAAAAACATGAACAATTTATTGTGATATTATTTAAATGAATAACATAATTTTTCGTTGTACCGCAGTAATAATATGATGTTCAAAATATGTTTTTCTCTTCTTTTTTGTACAAGTAATTTTATTCGTTAATAATAAATAAAGTAGTTGATTTAGTGACAGGTGAATTTATACAACAACAACGAAAGCTCTACAGTGAATATAATGGCTGGTATTTTTTTGTACGAATAAAAATCATCAAAAGCTGTCCTGTGACTATTTACTTTTTTACGTTAAAAGGAGTTTTTTTTTAGAACTAAAGCGTCGCATTATAATAAAATAATATTATATAACGAAGTATTTATTCAAAGAATTGAGGTTTTTATTGAAATAACAGAAAGAAAGCATTATCGGCAGTTGTGTTCATACATGTATACAGTGTGTGTGATATGAGTTGCTTAAAAATAAAAATGTAAAAGAATTTTTCATTTTTCAACGATACCGGGGAAGTCTCAGGGGTAGAGAAAAAACATCAGGGAGCTTTAAGCTCGTAAAGAGAGGCTTTATATGACGCCCAAGAGCCTCAGACTGAACAGCCAGTCGCGTAGCAAATAGCAACGAATATGAACGCATACAATGTACTACCATTATTATTATGATAAATTTCGATCAAATCGTTATATAGCAACGATTCGTTGCAATATTGAATGAATCTATTTTATTGTACTCTTTTATATTATACAAATTGCACGTATTATGTTTAAATAGTAACATAGGCAGAATACCTTTTCATTTGTTGTCAAAAATGAATATTTTCAACGTTCCACTATTTTCGTTGATCGCGAAAGTGAAAATACGTATAACGCAATTATAAAAATATTTTCCACGTCGGCAAATTCACTCACAGAATATAGACCGTTCATTAATAACTTGTTTTTAACTTCACTTCGTTTCTTAACAATAATTTCATATTATTTCCAACACAATGGTCGAAAACAACAGAATTTTAATAAGAAAACTTTTTATCGCAGTTGTCAATATTTAAATTAAAATTACTCGCAATACGTTTTCGACGTTTTTTTGTTGTCTTTGTAAATAATTGAATGACTTCTAATACAATGGTCAAAAAAATTACAATTTCATTGATAGAATTGCCATTAACTTGGCAGAACTCCTTTGCAATAAAGTGAATAAATAAAGTATTTTAGTTATACAAATATTAAAGCTTTAAGCTTAGTACATTTGAGAAATTAGAAATTAATTGGCATAATCAAGCCAATGACAAAACAAAATTTAAACAATCACCATTAAAACCCTTTCATGAAACTAATGTATCCAATAATAAATAATCACTTTAATTCAAAGTATTTAAACCAATTTACTGTGAATAATCCCATATTTGTTATCGTTCCAAGAAACACTAAATTCAAGTTATTTAATAAAATACTATAATTTTTAACATAAATTATGATTTTAGAGTGGATTTTATGATATATTGTGTTTCTCTTCTAAGCCAATATATATATATATCTGAGTTAATGTAAGTTTAATAATAGTTATGATCAGAGCATATGTCGAAATAGTTATCAACTAAATATAAAATATTTGTTGTTGATCTAAAATAATTCACTTTTTATTAATTTCAATTAAAAAAAACACATCTTACTATAATTCCTATTATTTTACTTAAAAATAGTATCTTTTTTGCAAATAAAATGGATGAAATTTCCTCGGAATTAAATACGGAGAAATACCGTATTATAAAATTATTAATGAAGGTAAAATTAATTAATACTTTTGTTTTTTTATTTATTTTTTTCTCATTTTTTGTTTGAAAACAATTTATAAATAAGTAGCAATTTCAAATTCTTCTTGTAAAGTTGTCAAGTTAAGCTTTATATATGAATTGCAGGCAGATGTTACTCTTAGTTAAGTGTTGTAAAGTAAATGTAACTGTTTAAAAATATAACAGAATTCTCAAAAAAACTAGCGATATTTTATTTATATTATTGGCTTCAAATCACAAAATCAAATTTTTAAGAGAATGAAGAATAGGCTTCTGATCGGTTGACTGTAATTTCAATACATCGCTTATTGGTTTCTGTGTAGGTAAAAACTGTATTTCACGGCGCGGTTGTTTCATAATGGAATGATGAAATATGACAGAAATATATTGGATTTTGATCGTTTTGACTTATTTATCTGAGAAAAATTCCCAGGATTTTTCGCAATCTGCAAACGTAAACGAGCTTATCTATATATGTAAATAAATATATATATATATATATATATATATATGAGACATCTAGTATCAAAGACGGCCAAGTCATGTTTTTGCCGAAGTACAACTTTTTTATGAATTCCGATGAAGAGTTTTAATATCTACTGTTTAATATATTATCATCTTCCAGTTTTAAAATTGAATGAATGAGCATCAACTGATACTTATTTTACTATCAAAAGTGACCAAGTCAACGATCTCTACTTTATCCGACCGCTTCATATCTCCGCTTCATTTTGGGCTCTCTCTCTTTCTACACGGTGGTGCGGTAGGCTAAAATCATCTTAAATCAATTTGATTTTATTATTTGCGTCAAAGACCATGTGTAACAATGTGTGTTAGCTTGTTCCCACTCACCACTTATCTGATTCTGAAAATTAAGTATGGACATATAATACGGAAAGTATCCCATCTTCGAAATTCTACATTACAATTTCATATTGTGTCATATTGAAAGGAAACAGTTTAAAAAATAATAATTTTCAGATCAATTTATCCCGATAAAAAGAAAAAAATATATAATCGCTATTCTTGGATTGGAACAAAGTTATCTCGAAAACTTATGTAATCCAAATTTATAATAAAAAGTAATGTAATTAATTTACTATTGGTACAAACCACACACTTTCAAATTGTTACATTTGTTATATTTCAGAAAATTTGACAGCATTGAAAAGATCATGTAAACGTTATGTCAAATTTTCCCGACATGGAACAATTTCCTCGAATTTTTCACATAGCAACATTGCCGGGGTGGGGTTAATGAACCTCCAAAAAATAGGGGTGATTTATAATATACATACCGATATCTTAAAGCGTCAGGATTAGATAGCTTCGACGAAGAAGCCTGTCGCAAATTGACTGCGTAATATATTTAATATTTTATGATGTGTTTATGATGGTATGGTAATATCAAAATGGAAATTATTCAGTGGAACAAAGCCGATGTTTGTTTAAATATGTCAGCATTGCGTAAAATAATTCGCTTAAGAAATTCTTTTGTTTTGTAGCTGTGGACGGCGTAAAAAACGAAAAAAGACACACACATAAAAATGATGCATTCAAAGTTTGAATATCAAATTCAAATCGATGACTTATTTATTTCTTTTCTTCTTCCGCTGTCGTTGACATTTATTATTGTCCTTTAAATCAACAGCAGTAAAAAAGATTTTTTTCTTTACTGTGTAAAGTGGAACACTTAATTTTTCAATAGGGTGATAAGTGATAACCTGTGTTGTTTTAAAAGTCTTTTTACAGCGAATCGACTTGTTATTGTACAGAATTTTATGCTGATTATTTTTTCATTTACATAACAGTGTTAACATAACGGGGTATTTCTTAATTATGTATACTTTTTTGAATAGTTCAAATTTTGTGTATTACTATACTTGTTATCAATAACGAGCCTAGTTTAGGTTTTGGAATCATCAAGGCATTTTCGTGCACGGATGAACACGAAGTGACATATTATATTACATAGTATAATGTAATCTCAAGTAAAATATTTTGTAAATGAAGCAAACCAACCAGTCGCTTAATTACATTATACCATAATGAATATTGACTTTATATTAGAGGAGCTTGAGATTAAACAAGCCCAAATTCAGTTTTGAGAAAAAATGAGATATCGGATCAGTATAATATTGGAGTACTGATTCAAAGGAACATATTTTAATTTAATTGTTAACGTCGCTAAAAACCTCGTAGTTTCTATGCAATTAAGGGTGAACATATTAACTTATAGTCAACGCTGTCTAAGTTTTTATACGAAAAGAGTTTTTTCTACATTCAGGAAAAACTGAATTTAGTAATTTTTGATCCCAAACTCCTCATTCGGAAAAGTATCAACGTTTCTGTTTTTACTCAATTCGTTGGCAAATGATTTTTTCGCAAAATGTATAATTCCACAATACGAATTAAATTAATTAATTATTTATTACTTGCTATAGAAATATATATGGCATACGAATTGATTTCTCACTATCTTTCAAAGCCAATATTCAAATTACATATTTTAACTCCTAATTTTCAGTTACGGAAATGCAATTAAATATTGACAGCGTAGTAAAATAGCATAATTTTCTGGGTAGAAGCGCTGTCTACAATCGATAATTCTAATGAAGTATCTAATATACCTGGGAATACTGAGTAACTATGAATTCTTCGAAATTTAATCACAACGAAGATTTCTTTTTTAATGAGATATATACTTTTTACATTATTTTTTGAAACATGTGTAAGTAATATTTTCTGAAAGAGTTCAAAGTAATTTTCTTGTCATATTTTCAATTTAACCACAAAGAAGAAAATATTTTAATAGCAATATGCTCATACTTTTTACATTATTTCTAGAAATATGTAATTGGCTGAAAGAATTTTCTTGTCTTCAATATATTATACTTTACCCGATTATTAAATATGGTTTCAAAGTGAACTACTTATAACCAGTTGCACTCAATTTGTTGTGCACTTGTAGTGATATGAGATTAAAACATAATATTACACAGTTTTTCATTGTAAGCCCAACTTACTAATATTTAGGTAAGGTGATATGTTGTTTTCGTTTGCTTTTTTAAAAAATAGTTAACGCTGTCAACATGTTGACAACACGGGAAAGTCATTGAATATAATTATTTGCTTTGAAAAATATTAATACATATTTTTCACTTTTAGGGTTTTCTCTGTCAACACTTAGTGGAAAGGCATTATACATATTTAAAACAAAAAAATATTCATTTGTTCTACTTTCACTTTTATTTAAAAATATCAGGATCGGTTTCGCTCACAACGAGCATGTTTAATTTTTTTTAAATCAAATGGTTTTTTTTATAAATTGACTAGCGATATTTAATTAACATTATGAATTGGTACATGCAATTACAAATAGTTAAGGGAAGCGCGAGTAAAATTTGGTATCTTATTTACATAATATATAAAAAACAATAACGCTTAAGAAAAATAATGCAAATCAATTAATTCATTATTAAAAAACTATTGAAATGAATTTAGTGCATAAAGCTTAGCTTACGGTTTTTTCTAAAATATCCATAAGCAAGTAATATTGACAAGCACGTATTGAGACGCAGTGCACGAATCTGTTTTTGCACATGTTTGTGTTTTACTATACTGAACCAATATATATGTACATATATACTAGACAAGTGAAATACAGAATGATTTGTAGAATTTACTAAAATAGTTATTATTTTATTGATTTACAGTTCCATTTATTGTATTATATATTCGACGTGGAATAAATTATTATATTAATTTATGGCAAAGTTATGTGTACATTACGGCAATATTTCACACTTAATGAACAATTAAAATAAGCTGTTTATTTTGATATAATATACGGTTATGTATTACTTTTTCAATATATTAAAAGCGTTTGAGTTATTTTACATAAATTTACTGTTATATTATACAATATTATATAATATTATATATAGTTGTTTTTACCATCATAAAAATTAAAAATACAGTACTCAATGGTATATGATATCAAATTAATGCTCTTATTGCTAGTGTTTGTATTTGTTACCCTTAAATGTGATTACACAAAGTTTTGCCAGATATTATACAATCGGTTTGCTACTTACTACCACGAATTCCAAAACTAGCGACTCGGTAATGAAACTAATTTCATGGTCGTTTAGCATGTTTAAATTTGACGTTGCCGCACTTGCGCACATCAAATAATTAATCAATTTATGACCATCTTCGTGCTAGGAGAGTTGCCAAAATCAATGTTAAAATATCCTTGAAAATTTAACTCGTGTAAATTGTCATAGAATGTGTGCTAATATTACGAGAAACTGTTTGAAAACATTTTAAATTATTAAATATTTACTCAAGCATTTATTAAAATACAAATGTGACAAATAATTTCATTGATGTCTCTTAATTTTAGTTTACTTACTTATTCACAAGTTTTGCACAGAAGTAAATAATACAGATATGTACTTCAACATTTTATTTTCGTGTCCAATGTGTTATAATTACGTATTGCTTATTCATCCTTTACAAACATATAATATTTTCAGATGGAAACAATTATTATTCTTGTAATTAAAATATTATAAAAAAGAGGCTTATAGATATATTTCATTTCTTATAGATATTTAATAGATCGATAAAATAGCTTTTATTTATTTTGAAAGTATGATGTTTGATTTTAGTGTAGCGCACGTAGTAAAGTAAAGATTACACGTAATATTAATACTTTTGCCGATTTTTTCTTATCATCGTGGTTCAAAGAGTTATTTTTTACTTCTCCCTCTCTACGCTTCATAGAATGGGGGGATGTTATTCTCTAAAATTTTGGCATGGTTTTGATATTTTTGCGATTCTCGTCACCTGTCACCGGTAGTTGGTTGTCTATCGTTGTTTGTTTGAGAATATTTTCACGCCTCATTCCCATAACAAAGAAAACAGAAAACATCTTTTTATTTTTTAACACCCAGAGACCACAAACTTCACTATACCAAAGATAGAGGCGATAAAAGCCCATCTCGAAATCACAAGAAAAAGAATCAAACGATGCTATTCTAATTTAAGTGCTGTCCTGCCCTTTATTATCAATTGCTTCTTATTTATATTTAGTATGTTTTACTAGTGGATATATAAACTATTCAGTGGTATAGAGAAATGTATCATATTTTATGTAAGTCTATTAAATAAAGCCAATTTATTTGAAGTCAAGGTTTAAATCTTCGCACGGTGACCTATTTGAGTACTCGGATATAATTTTCAAAAACTTTATTGATTTTAATACATTTCGGACGTCAATTAATAAATTTATATCATTTCTTATGTAAATTTATCGTGTAATTAATCCACTTGATAATAAGTATTTTTTCGTGACGTACTGAATCTATCGCAAACTATGTGTTCACTTTCACGATAATTAGAAATTATTATTTATCCTATTGGCTATTTTATTTATTACTAGCCGGTACCCGGCAAACGTTGCAATGCCACTCAAAGAAAAAAAGTGTTTGTATTTTAATTGTGTTAATTGAAGTGCATGCTTTCTTTTTCTGTCTGTTTGACGTTTGCTGCCGATTGTCTATGGTACGACACACGCGCCACCTACTGCATTTTAATTGTAATACGCCTATAACCTTCGCGGAAGTTGCATGAACGGTATGGCAGACATACAAAATTGATTTGTGTATAAAATACCTACTGTAAGCTAATTTTAATATGCCTATAACCTTTGCTCAAGTGTAAGCAAAAAGTTTGTCAAAGTTTTATTGCAATCAGATGAACGGTGTGGCAACGCATAAAATACAAACAAACAATCACACCTAATGCACGAAACACATTTAAATGTAATGTCAAAATGTAGACCACACGATTTGACAGATTTGAAATATTCCATTTTTAATACAAACAATCGAACATCAAATTTGAATTGCCTGAATGCTGTTTGATCGGCAGTCGACGGTTGAATTGTATGAACGGTATGACAGACATACAAACATTGATTTTTATGTATAAGACCTAATGTAAGTTAATTTTAATATGCCTTAACAAAAAAATGCAAAAAATAAATATGACATTGACCTTACAGGGAATCGAACTAACAACTAGGATCACAACTAACTAGATCACAGTGAGCGACATATCATAATAATCTTCATGACTGAATTTAGCCGGTCTGACAGAATTTTTCTTTTATTAGTAGTTTTTATCAACGCAATTTTAAATAAAATATTACCGTATTGTAAAAATAATATTGAATTATAACGTTAGACGTAATAAAAACAACAGCTATACAGCGATTAATATTTCATTTACCATCCATCTTTGCCCTGAATTCGGATTATAATTTCATCTTTCTTGACTCAAAGCTCAGAAATGGAAGGAGGCATTGATATAGAAATAACTATGTTTATCCGAATCACTACTCTAAGACTCACAATTTGAATTATTTTATTGTGACGGGACAGATACGAATATTTTAGATTTTTATAATTAAAGGTGTGTCAATTGCTCGTTTTCTCATTTTTTAAACAGAGAAAAGTGAAAAAATATTACTGCTTGCATACGTCCATTGTGTTATGGCGTATCCATTAACTATGATTATAGATGAATAAACATACGATGCTACTATAATTGTTTGATTTAGTAACTTTTATAATAATATAATCTAACTATATAGGAATAATTGTTCTTAATAATACATTACCGTTGTATTGTAATCGAAATCTCACACAGCAATAGTCTAGCATCATCCTAGCAACAGCCTAGCAACAGTGATAAATCCAAAGAAATCCAGTTGATTTTTTAACCAATATAAGATTGTAGCATATAATAAGTTAAACTAAACTCGTTAAAAAATGCATTGTGTTTGCAATGTGCATGCAGTTTTATAAATATTATATGAAATCGATAGTTTTTGGCGGCACAGGGTTGTAAGGCTTTAATAATATTTATCGATAAGGTTATTATTTTTAAAGACACATTGTAAAAAGTGATGGCACTCGCTCAACGTTTCGAAAATGATTTACTTTTAAGGTTTCGATAGTTTTGAAACGTCGGGTGATACTGATCACAAGTTAATAGTATAATATATTCGTCATTTAAAGATTTATTTCGTATAATTAAATTATCTAAATAAAATAAAAAGGTTTACGCATCAATTAAAAAAGACACTTTTATGAAACAGTATTCATTTACAGCGATGAATCTACAAATGACTGATCGAAAATTTCAGTAGGAATATTATAAAATAATGTATTGTGAGAATGCAATTATAAAAAATGTCAATCGTCTATAGAAATTATCCTGAAATCCATTTCCTTGTAAATATGTCATAACTCAATAAGGGAGTGGATGCCAAGTGATTAATTATTTCAATACTTTTTCCATGAAACAAATGCAATTCTCTAACGACATTTCTACCACAAACAAACAATATTACTTGGAAAAATTAATTAGTGGAATTGACTACCTTAATTAATGATAAACCACATTCCAGATATTTTGTTACACTAACATAATTGTTTTTAGTTTAAATGTACACATATATATTTGACTTTTATTAAAGTATCTATAGAATGAATAATAGCTTGAGGCACATAATACTAAAGCAAGCTTAAGATTAGTTCGTTTATACACTGTCTATTCAAAAGCACGTTTGATTAAAAAGGGACTAAAACGTATTGTATCTATGCCCAAGGGCCTAGTATATTCATTACTGAGGACTATAATCTCAATGACACATTTTTTCTGCCCGTATTTGCGCATATTGTTGGCATCACCAATATTACTGCAGCAATTATATGTTCATCAGGCCAATTTTAGTTTTTTTCTATCGCCTTGCCAACCAAAGTCAATTTCTTATAGCACGCATCGGCTTTCCATGTCACGTCGGAAAAAATATATTATTTTAAGTTTGTCTCTTCAAAAATAGTTTTATTTATTCAGAATCCTAAGTAAACATTTTTAATAGCACAACTTAAAAACATTTCTTGAGGTCTGATTGATGCCTTCAAACTCAATTTCCGCTACACATCTCCACTGTTTATTATACATCAAATATAATTTAAAAAAATATTTATTTTATTTATGTTCTCAATATGTTTTCTTTTTTCGTTCTTTTTTATTATAATAAATGGACAATTGTTTTCTTTCTGAGCCGCGACAAAAATTTAACGTAATATGTAGTGGCAAGTGCTATTTTTTAATTTTGATAGTCCTCTATTTGCATTCCATGTTTATTAAACAATGTAAACTTCTGCTCATCTTTCAACATTAAACCGTTTATTGCGTCATTAAAGCATTGTATAAATTGACAGGTTGACTGTGAATAAATTAACGTCGAACGTTAAACGTCTTAGTGGCGCCCTTTGTGTATATTTTTACTGTGTGAGTTTCAACTAATACATCAATTAATATTGTTTACCACAAGCAAGAAGAGCCTGGTTAGGGACATGAATTTTCAGATAAAAAATGGGAACTTTTGTGAACCTTGTCCATCATATTTCAGAGTCCTTTCGATTGTTGTTTTTCTGACTTTGTGTTTCATCAAACCACAATTTATTATTACGTGTCTGTATTAGTACAATACCATCAAAGGCACGGCCACAATTCAATACCCTGCACTTAGTAAGTGAAGCATGCAAAGAATTTGGAAGCTGTCTAACAACACGTTGCCATACGAATGGTAACGAGCGAATAATATGTAAATTATAATGTAGTATTTTCCCGTCAATATCGGAGTAATTCATTAATTTATAAAATCAAAACGTTAAATACATAGAGGTTTGGTTCAATATTTAAAGTAAACAAGTTTACACGGTAGACACGTTTCACAAAAAACCGTGTAAAAAATTGAAGATTTGTTCCTTGAATTTTAAAAACCTGTTGTTTGAAAAATAACAATTTTGTGGTTTAGTGTAAAAAAAAAAAGTGACGCAGAAAGTGGAAGTCCCATTTTCACGTCACTCACCTGTGAGTGTCCACTCTAATACCATGGGACTAGAGGTGGATAACAACGATATTGATGAGCTTGTAGAAGAGCACAGTCAAGAGCTTATGGAGTTGCATTGTTTTTCACATCAATAAGTTATGGAGGAGAGTTTGTTAATGGGGGAGGAGGGAATAGCAAATCAACAATCTTTTGGCGCAATACGAGAAATGCTAAAAGCATGGGAAACTGTTGCATTGTACATTTAGAAGCATCACCCTAATAAGGAGGTGGCTATGTGTTTTACAAATTTATTCAATGATAATGCTGTCACATTTTCACCAAATTTTGAAGCGTCGGCAAAAACCAATGTCTCTAGACAGTTTTTTAGTATAAAAATAATTCATCATTTGTCATAAATTCATAAATAATAAGCTAGTAGAATTTTTATTAACGTTAAAAATATAACAATTGATTTTATTTTCGGCATGGAACGCATTTTTTTATTTTACATTGTTTTATATAGGAAAAATTGTTTTGCTTAACGAGTTTTCCACATAACTAGTAAGACTCTGGAACGAATTAGTTTCGTTATGAGAGGTTACACTGTATTTTACGATTCTAAATACACGCTCTTACGTTACTGTTCTGAATTTTAACCAAGAAATAGACACACGCTAATACAGGTGGACTAACGGTATCTAATAGCTCCCATTAATATTTGTGCAAATTTTAATTCCATAAGATTTTTTAAAATAACAGTATGTACTTCTTCTTTTTAGTTGTGTATTTTTCATTTTTGAGACACGCTAGATTTTTGTTGAATTGTATTCATATTCACGAGTATTTAACCTTAGAATCAAAAAATAAATTGCTTTGAAAATTGGCCCGTTTTACTTACCCTATCATATCGTCAACTTGAATATTTTAAAACTTTACAGTAAATGCAAAAAAGTTTTCATTTCTTATAGTTTTTTTTCAATCATTGTCAAGTAAAACATCAAACATGAAGCAACAAAAACGGCTATATTACATGACTAATTGCTAAATTGTTTCACTACAAGTGTACCTCGGTTTTATTTTTAATATATTATCTACGACCGACATTATTTTGACAAGGTCTCATTTTTATGTTTCGGTATATATATTTAATACCCGACGTATGTAGGTTGTTAAACTCGATCATAAAACTTAGTGTCCTTCAATGATGGTTTTGTTTTATTGCAAAAGGGTTTCATTTTAGTGTAAATAAAGACTTAAGTGCAACACTCTTGTATAAATTGAATCATTTTGAAATTGTACATTCTTTTAACTTTGGGTTTGAGTTTATTTCATTGTACTTTGTGTTATGAGAATCTGGTGTAATGTTACTTATGAATCCACAATGTTTTGAATTCAAAAGTTTTTACGAGCCAACAAATTAAAATGAACACTTCAGGATATTGGTAATAATCTAAATCTGCTTGATTTTTCGTAATTAAATTTATGAAAATATGAAAAACGTCAACATGCATAATTAATGAGCGATAGCTCATTCAAATAACGCATCCTACGGCATCTTGCTGACGGAAGATGAGCTGTAGCCAGTTTGCTATGTCAAACGTGTCTGCATGATATTTTATTGTTATTTTGAACTGTTTTTTTTTTTAATTACGGCAAGCTTAAATTTTGATATAATTTTACTTTGCCGAATGTAGCATTCGTGCATTGCCGTTTTTCAATTCACGATTCAATTACGTTATATTTAATACTTGAAAAAATAGTATGTTATATGGACAGTTTTCACCTTTTTAAATAGACTGCTTCATCGTTTATTTCTTCATGAATTAAAAAAAAAATAGCAAAATAAATTATCAATCTTCCCGTTCATTAGTCAGACAACTTCTAAAAATCGAATTTGTAGTTGAATATGCAGCTATGTGTAAACTTACATTTGTTAGTGGCTTTTTATGCGCTTAGTAAAAATATAGTTTTTTTTTTAAATCGTTTCAAGTTGCCCTTTGCCAACATGGTGTATTTATTCACGTATAATAAAAGCGTTTTGATATTCTTTTAATATAGTAATAGATATTCATTTACAGAAAAATACTATATATTTATTTTGAAGTCAAATCCATGTTTATTGCCCTCGATATTTACCTGGACAAATTCGATCGTTTTTAATACAATTCTGAAGCAATTTGATTTTTAAAACAATAAACTTTTTAAAATATACTGGAGTCCTTGGCCGAATTTTAATTTGACTCCCCGCGCGTGCCCGCCAGTGTCCGGGAGCACTTAATAGCGATTGATGCCACTTCTGGCTTATGTTCATATTAATGTTATTCGGACACTTTGGAGGACGCCGTTAAATAAAATGCTCAAAATTATACTAAGATTCCCGAATGAAATTTAGTCTTGATAATGTAATGAACTTCATTTTCTGCGTTCATTCTATAATATAGATTTCTATCGAATATCGTTTGCAATGTGTTTTTCATTTCAAGTTCTAGTTTTATGATTCATACAATATCACAAATTAAACAATCTTAACAAATTGTATTTTGAATGGATTCTCTTAGATCATGAAGCATTCGGCAACCCGGGCCATATTAAGAAGTCCGCCACTGATATCAGCATTTTTTTTTAAAAAGTGTGACGCATTTCTAAATGTAGAAAAATTGTTAAAACAAATGCCTAAAAAAACTAAACATCACATATCAATGACGATGAACAGGAAATACAGTTTTGTGATTGTGCTTGATTATGACAAAATGTGTTTTTTATATGTACTGACGTTTGAAAATAAACGTGGTAATATGTTTTGTTTTTTTTCATAAACAAGCCTAAATTTTAATGATTAAGTCCAATTAATCACTTTTTAATGTATCCACTGTCATTTTCTTCTGCGCTTCTCACTCTGTCAAATATCATGTCCGGTTTCGCTCGCCAATACTATTTTCAATCAATCAGTTGATAATGATCGGGATGAGCGAAACCAGTCTTGATCTTTAATACATAATTTGATAAGTAAAAAAAGTGTTTTTACTACCGACTTTATTAAATGGACAGACAAACAAAATCAATGCTATGGATACTTGATAGATATCCTTGTAAAATTATCATGTATAGAGGTTACAAGCATTACATTTTAAACTATCGGTGCCTTCTACACACCTGGATTACAAGACCGAACCAAGAATGATAAGACCTGTTTTATTAAGCTAGAAATCATTTTCTATATATTGTCAGATTTCGTCAGTCAAATGTGAAATATTTATTTAAATTTGTACATTCGTTATGATGCATTTTTAATTACGATAAATCTACCTAAGATGCGGAAAGTGTCCGTCGTGATCACCCATATTTAAATAAACAAATGAGTGGTTAAATTGTTTAACGATTATTTAAAATACCATTAAGAATGTATCACCTGTGCCTTGTACGTCAATGGCCGTATTAACCTAAACGTCCTGCGTCATTAACATAAGTAATAAAACTGACTAGTTCTTTGAGACTATGTTACAATTTCTACTCCTTTGTATTTTATGTCTGCCTTTTCAGTTAACTACCACTGAAATCGTGTTAGCTATAGTTAATATTCTCCACGGAATGTGTTTTGTACTTTATCCACACGAAAACTTCATAATTGCTGCCTATTTACGAATTAATATTTTATCGTTAGTTGTCTTGCAAATTCATATTGTTTCAGTAAAACACATTTTTTTTCAATTTTCTTAGACTTAATGGTTATTTAATCTCAAAAATGTTCGTTTAATCGTAAAATGAAATCAATCGTGTTACACTACTTATTTCGATACAAACTATTTACCAATTACTTCCATATAAAATATAGGTATACTACAAAGTCTTAGGGTGAACCTTTTTCTTGAACTTTAAGTACAATCACGTTTGGTGTTTTGGTGGATTGCATATTTTTACGTAGATAACACTATTGCAATGTGTACTAACCTTTTAGCTGCCGTAGAAAAAAGTACGTAATTACCTAGCATGCTGGTTATAATTTGCAATTATTAGTTTAATTAGTTATTGACGAGTAAACTCGTAACTGGCGTGTTGAGATCGAAAATTTTTACGAGATATCACATCTGTAGCAGTCATCGAGATAACTGAGGTTACTTCACTTTTACGTGTAGAATATTACAACGCATCCATTTTTTTTCTAAAATACAACTTGGCTCACTTCACCTCTAATGGGCCCATATAATATAGATATAATAATGGGTTATTTTTGTAAAGGATTTATTTTCACTTTAAAAACTTTTCAGCAATCACAAAACAATTTTTTTGAATTTAATCGTTTTGTACGAAGCATGTGTTTTTTTTTTTAATTTTTGAAGACGAATTTGAGCCTATTTTGCAATGTTTTTTGCCACGACTGTATCAAAATATTCTTCAATCTCAAAATTTTCAATAAGACCTTCTGAAAAATCACTCCTCGGGTTATGCACATATATTATGTCGGAAAAGTATGTGAAAAGTGAAACGAAATTCATCGTTTCGTTATTTTTTTCCAAAAAAAAAACAGTACCATAGAAAACATATTCGTACCTACAATTGTTTCTAAAGTTTAATTATACCAACATGTGCTACTTTCTAAGCGGGTAATCTTTGTAGAGTATCTGCTTGCATCGAGAGAATGTTCCAGTGAGCTATTAAAACTGAACCCTTTAGACGTGGCTTTTGACATTAGAGTCTGCGAACATGTATTTTGGGATACGAGTATTAATTTGATTTCACTTAACTACCGTGTGATTGCACTCATCAAAGTGCACGCGAATCAATTATTCTACCTCCTTTCGAAAAGCGCACAGAAATGCACCCCAACACCTTGAGTACATTTTTCCAGTATTTATTTGGTCGGTATCTGATTCAATTTTATAGTAGCCAAATAAAATAATTACACAGATTTTTTTGAATGGGTAATATATTATATTTGATCAGTTTCTAAATTAAACGATTAATATTTCACACAAAATGGCGATAGCTTAACCAACTGCTTTCTGAAAAATAACGGAAAGTTAGTATGTAATAATAGATAACTCACTGCTCTTATTTAACGCATATTATTTCATAGGAGTTTGCACATAAACACCGTGTGGTGTGGATCAAATTAACATTGGGATTAAAATACAAGAGTTTTTTTAACTCTTCATTTCACGCAATGCTAAACAAGACTTGCAAATAACTCTTAAAATTTGTACATGTGTATTACACTTATTTCTATAATAATGGCATTGAATTAAGTGTGTGCTTACGTAATTTGTTTTCACGCATTTTAATAATAAATCTTTTTGAACGTTGAAAACACTAAACACATAAAACTATTTTTTTAAATATTTTGTTCTGACAACTCTTCAAAAAAAACAGGTTTATATTCGCTATTTATAATATTAATTGCTGCCAGATTTATGTTGATATCTCCGTCGTAATATTTATTTGAATGGAGATATCGAATGCTCTCACAGACATGATTAGTAGTACACTTTCAGGTTCAATAAATTGATATTGCCTTTAGACACGAAAATCGATAAATGAAATTCTCTGAAGAGCTTTAGTGCTAAAGATATACGTAGGTAGTTATCTGTTGCATTGCAAATTGGCTTTTGGCTTGCGAGTTCAGTGACGTTATCAATTTATGGCCGATACAACCAATTCCCTCAGTAAAGCATTCGGTCGTAAGTCTGAGCTATGAAAAGCTGAATTTAAAACAGTATTCTCGAGCCGCCTTTCTCGACTTGACATTTAAACTCGTTAACTGAAAGTCGGTCGATATAGATTCATATGATATTTATTCAGTGCATGTCTAAGGCCTAAAAAACAGTGATTTATTGCCCTTACAACCCCATTAGTATTTCAAAGAGGAGATATTTATTTTAGTATTTTACTCCAGGGTTTCTGAACGGGGGACCACATAGATTTTTCTTAGGGGAGCTCACAGTATAGTTCTAGGGGGCCACAGGACAAATTAAAACTGCTAAGATGTGTTAAACATTTTAATTTTGTGCTATTTTAGAATCACTTTTAATGTAATTGGTATTTTCTTTTCAATGCCAATTGTTGTTTATAACTGTTCATTTTTGTATAAATAGCATTGTTAAATTATATTTCTTATCAGTTGACGATGCTCGTAATGAGCGAAAACGGTCCTGACATATTAAATAAAGTGGAATGAAGTACAAAGGAATATTGTGTTTTTTCTAATATAATGCCTTTCCACCAAGTATTGACAGTGAACACCCTAAAAGTGATTTAAACCTTAGTTAAAAGCTAAAAAATAATTTTCAAAATTTATATATGCTAGAATACCTAAAATGATAAATACTTATTGACAGTATTAAGAGAAATATTGAATGATTTAATGGCTCAACTATTTACGATTGCATCATGGTCATGGAGGTGTTAAGATGGCAATTGTCTGTATTTTTGCTTTATTTAATATTTTTTATATTACCTGTATCGATATGGGTATTCATCCGGTATTTCAATACATACCTAGTTCAGTATAACAGTTGTAAAAAAAATCTTGGAACATTTTTTTGAATAATTTTTATTTTAGCGTTTTTTTGTTACTTCATTAATCATAAACTGCATTTTACTGAAATATATAGCGACTTTGCTTATTTTATATTATATAATAATATTCTATTACCGAAGAGTAGATTTATTTTGTTGTCTGCCGCATAACGCAAACATTATTAATTTTTAAATTGAAATATTATAACCGGTCTCGATAAAGGAGAACAAAATTTATTATTCTTTTCAACTTTTGTTATTAGCAATATTTTATTTACTGACGAGCTTTGTGAATGTTTTGAGTCGCTTTGAGAAAATGCATTTATGAAAAATCCAAAAAAACATTCACGACTGCGGTGAATTCTTTCTCAGAATTTTCTCTTTGTGGCTCGCTTATTAATTATTTACTTAGAAGAATTTTTATAATCCAACGGACTTTATATTAAGCTTTTTACTTATTTTTGCTATGCTAATCATTTTTTTTTGTGTTCGCCAAGTTAAACTCATCGGCAAAAATAAATTTTAAACGTTTTTTATTGTAACTTGCTAAATATTGGTTTGGCTTGCAAGACGATGGGTGAATGCGTCATGCATGCCATACATGAAAATTTAATTGATTTATTGCGTAATTTATAAGTAAAAGTGACAGTTTTGTTAATATATAGTTTTAATCTTATGTATTTTGAAAAATGATTTCGTTAAAAAAGCACATAATACGTCAATGCAAACAAATGTTACACAGTTTGAGATTTTCTGGATGCCGTAAAAATCAAATTATTAAGTGTCATAATTTATTGGTTCACATGTTATGGGCATTTACTTTAATTACGCGTGTCAAATTTTTATTATTTTCGGTTCTTTTCAATGATGTCATCGTTAAATTATGCATTTTTATCGCGTCACATACTCGTTCACAAGACCATTCATAGTCCCAAAAACTAATCACAAAGACCGTAAAAACAAATCGCAAACTTGCTTGCAAAAATCTAAATAGTAAATAAATTCAAATACACATTACAATATGACACAAATACGGTTTAAAAATCTCTATTGTCTCAAAAACAAATGGCAAAAGTTCACAAATTATTTAGTATAATAAAGTAAAATAAACTTCATATACGATTACATAATAAAGCTCGTTAGTATATGTAACACAGTTTAACAAGCAAAACTTTTTAACGGTTTAACTGCAAAAAAATAGCTTGACGCGGAGAATATTGTTAGGTACTGCGCTACCTAAGAATGACGATTCTAGCATCGTTTTCATTTACATATTTAATCGTGTTATTGAACCAACAAAGACTCGATAATCGAAGTTTTGCCTTTGGCGACATTTTCCAATCACACATTAAAGTAAATATGTCAAGAAATAAGGTGTTTGACATGCGTTTTTTATATATAAAGATGAAAAGCATAAAAATGTGCACACCGCGGCAATACAAAGTTACTGTAACACTTAAGCTTATTATGATGCCGTGGGAGACGACGCAAATTTTAACAAACGTTTGGCTTTTCTCAGGTGTCGCAAGTATTTACTTGAGGTTTGAAGGTCACATTGGTGGTATTAAAAAAATACAGGTACGAGATTATAGAGGCAAATCTTATTTAGTTTCAAAGACATCCAATTTTTCAAATATTATTTAAAAGTGCATATCTTTAAATCCACACAAAGCAAAATAAAAACAAGTTGACTACAATATATCGTCAGATTGATGCAATAAGAAAAAAAATAAAACTTAAGTTTTTACAAACTGTTCTATCGTGCCTTTATTTTTGGTATGAAATGAAAAAACTTAGTCGAATATGTTATCAATAAAATCACATATTTTTTATAATTTTTCAATAAATGTAAACTAAGAAATAAAACCTAAAATGAATGCCGAATTAAAATATGACAACAGTTTGGACTATGTCCATTCTCTAGCGCGCTACCTGTGGCTGGTTACTGGTCACACTTTTGACAAATTTAAACAGTGGATTTACAACCGGACACTTTAAAAATTAGACTTTTCAGTATGAAAAAGTCAACATAACATATCAAATGAAACAAACCATAGAGCAAATTTGAAATGTGATCGACGAATTTTCGTAGAAATGTTTCGTATTTCGCATGCACTATCAGTTACCTTGATTCCAATGTTGGCTTTTAATATTTTCGTATCTTTATGTAATTCAACTATATTTTCTTGTGAATTGCATTGTGTTCTGTGGGATTTAATTAATTTTCGAAGACAAAAAGAGTAGCGTGCAGTAAAGCTTTTTTTCCAATTATTATTACATAAAATACATATATGAAGTTTATGTAGCAACTTCTATATTATAATAAATCGTTCTAGAATGTTTAGAAATTGTTGTTATTTGAAATCGATGTTAAAAAAAAACAATTGATCAATTTAAATACAAAAATAAGGTAGAATAAATACAAGAAACTTTTTTTACATGTTTAAGAAAATAATAAAATATGTACTAAAAGCGGTATACTAACCTATTATTTCACAGAGGTTCACTTAAAAATTTCCCTAACCACAATAACCAAATATTTTGAAATCGTAAACATAATAGACTCTTTCAGTTTTGTATACGTTTCTGCTGCCAAATCATTCTAAATAATGAAATGATGTTGTTAATATATATCGTACACTATATTTCGAAGTCTATTGTAGGTTAATCTATTCACAGCTCGCCCATATTGGGATTACACCTTCAACTGTTGAGCTACAGCCAGCCTAAACCATGACGATTTAAGCTGGTCATAAATCATTACGGCTCAAAATTTTAATCACTTTCACCACATGTATAAGTAATATATTTACGGTTCATGGTGTATATACTATCAAGTTACCGTTGACTGTTAAATTTGTAAGAACTATGTAAAGCCAAAGCGGGCGATGGTGGGTGGAACTTTGGGCACCTCGGGGAATTAAGAAGATGTTGAGCTAATTATTTATCTTAAAAACATTCGATTCTCTAAATATACATAGTACACCGTCGCCGTAGAACACAGCGCTCACAACTATGTATGCACGTAAGCTGTAATGGTAAATGCGATGTACATGTATCAACTTGTATTGAAAACGTTAAAAAAAGTCTTATTGAGATTTATTTGGCACTTCAAGTCTTTCCAATTCTCGGTATAAACTATTTATAAAATAATAGAAGACGCCAAAATATAAATTCATCATTTTTTAAAGAGCAGGAATCGCTTAAAGGAAATTTGAGAGAATGACATGTATAAATAGGAAAATTAATTGAAAGATTTTTTTATATCATTTAAATATTTGAGTAAATCATTTTAACTAGAATTTTTATACGTTTTATTATGTTAAGATGTTTTCTACAATACTACTTTACTGAGCTTTTATGTGATGTGAAAAATATTACAATATAGCTACCCTTAAGCCCCAACTTATTTTTTCTTTCAATAAATTAGTTATTTTCAAATAAAACGCTTTGTTTAATATTACGAAGAGAAATAGCTTAATACCGAGGAATGTTTAAAGAACATTTTTTCTTTCATAATTTTATTTAAAATCACTCAAAATTTAATAAAGTTCTATTAAACCGATGATTTTTAAGCACTTGATAAGCTATGAATGTATTATGAAAATTCAACGACAACGTGTATTTCATTATAATTAAAAAGTAAGTAATACATTTGCAAATTGTTTTCTATCATTGTTTATTTTTCTTTATTCTTGTATATTTATTTTGTAATGGAGCCTTAAGTTTTTTTTATTATTTTATCATTTACATTCGGCTTGTTTTTATTTTATTTCTTTTTAAAATTTACCTCGTTTGTGCTTTCTCGATTACAAGCAGTCACGCACGTGACTATCGCCTGTTCTCTGTGATTTAGGACGAAATAATTTGGGTGACATGCCATTATTATATATTTTTCTAATTTGCATGTACGTCACAAACTTCTTTTACAGCAAGAGACAGAATGTTTATTTATGTTAATGTCAAAGAAATGGAATTTGTCTATATTGTGAATACCTAAACGTTTCGTAAATATTCATTGAAATCAATACTTAACATCATTAACAGAATAGGATTTAAAGAAAATATCGTTATAGATGAATTACTTATAGGCTTTTGTAGTTTATTTTGTTTGCATATTATTGTACTTTAATCGAAATATATTGTTTGTCTATATACGTGTATTAAAAGTTAAACTTTCATCGCTTAAATAACGTATATACATATATGCACTATAGTTTCACGTATAAACCTGTGTTGGATGCTTATAAAAACACTAAATTAATCGATATGGTAATGTAATTTGGATTTTTAAGCTATTGCATAGGCGCGAAACCGTGTTATGTGATAAAAAAATGTTTTTCATATCGTTCGCAGTCGCCTTAAATGTAAATACAATTAGATCCTTCGATAATTTGAGACGGAAAAGTAAACGGTTTCTTTTTGGTATTAATTTAATTGCGAAAGAAACATTATTTTACCATATAACTGGTTTATAAATAATATTTATCGAGTAGGAGTGTCACCTGATAACAATTGTTCGATACGTTCGATACGTTATGCGTCTGCACATCGTTTATGCGAACGATGTGCAGACAGAGAGTTTGCCGTGTGATAAAAATTCGCTTTACTGTAAAAAATAAAACTCGTGTAAGTGTAACAGATGACAGATAGTTGAATAGACATATATAAATCAAGACAAATTCTAATTACATTGCAATTGTTACTTCTGTATAATTGCTAATTGGACATAATTGTGAGTAAAATATTATTTAAGCATAATGGTGCAGACAAAATTGTTATTGCGAGATATTTGATTAATTTTAAATATCCAATTCAATATACACATTGTAACTGATAGCCAAGTAAATACTGATGACGATTTGTTAGGGCAATATTTTATTCAACAGTTGCATTGTTGGCATTATGATAACCTTTGGTACCCCCCTGACGACGGATGGCCAGCTGATATCGAATAATAATAAATGGCTTATACGTAACAATATAAAGTGCTTTTGAGGGGTGTGGTGAATGTCACACACTACATAGTGTACATAGACATAGAACAATCGATAACGCTTTTATGAGTTCGTCGATACCGTATAATATTTTTTACGATTGCATACATCCAAGTTCTCATATTTATTTTTTTAATATTTCATTATCATATTTATACAAGCTAAAAAATATTTTTACATAATAATTTGAACTTATCATCGGACCTGGCATACTCCTGGCAGCTTCCACAAATCGTATGTTTATATGAGATTTGGAACTGGGTCCGAAGCCTTGCTACCAACTATATCAATAAATTATAAATGTCTTAAAAATAATAAAAAAATATCATTTCACACCATTTTCTTTTTTTTACGGGGCCGAGCTTAAAATTCTGTAGTTCTTACGAATGCCATCTTAAATGCTGCTATTTGACTGATAAAAAACGTATTCAGCGGTGAGATTCGATAAAAAATCTGTTTTTCGATAAACTTCGAATAAAGTTTTTTTATGTTCTTATAATATACATAGAAACATCACAGAAACTTGTGTATAGAAAGCCCCTGAATACAAAAAAAAAATACTGAGTGAATAAAACACAGCTTGTTAACATATAAGATTCATAATTTAGGATCTATATTTTACCTTCGGTGATCCTTCGCGCTATTCTTTTATATAGAGTCATTTTTATTATAAATAAATATTATCAAACCGTAATATTTTAAAATAAAAACAATAAATTGGTGTACAAATACGTGCTGGTTTTTGTGTTCGGCTATAAATAAATAATTATTGGGGTATGTTTTATCTTATTTCGATTGTCTTTTACAGTAAAAGGAAGGATTGTGGGATAAAATTGGAATTACACTTAAATGTCAAGAGGAAATATAGTTCTCGGTAGGGAAAATTATCAATGAAAATTACGTTTAAATTTAGATTAGACATCCAAAAAAATCCGCATTAAGCTTCGAATTATGATAAAATGAGCGGTTTTTTGTTGGTTCTATATTTTTTATTTTTTAAAATTTCTCGTATGTATGAAACGATTTTTAATGTCTCGCAGAAGAAAACATTGTCAATATTATGCATCCATATACATTATCTGGCCATATATTTCTTTTGACTTATAAGTACGAGGCCAACATGAGAATTCTACCATTCTTGAGAATGTGAATCTAAATGTTCCTGATTATTTTTTGAGAAATCGTGGACATAAATTGTTTGTTCTCCCAAGGTGTAGAACCAGCCTGCCAATGGAGATACCACTGGGGAGAGCTTTAACAGTGTTCAACAATATTGCTTCGGATGTCGACATATTCCGAGTGGGTGAGTTCCGACGAATACTATTTTTTATGTATTAAAGTAGAGTTCGCCGGAGCTTACTCAGTTGACTTCCTTGCCATTTTTTCTACTGCTTTTAATATTAAATTGTAATATTTTTTTTTCACTGTAAAAGTTTTAAATTTATAATTTGTCAACCTTGTCTTATGTTAATTAAATAAACAAAATAACATAAAATAAATTAATTATTATATCACTTCACTTATAAGAATTTTGAAGGTTTGAAGAAGTGCTATGAAAGTCTATTCCCAAAATCAAATAGAAATTTAAATTTAGTCAATTCAAATTTGATTTTGAAACAAGTGCATTCATTTTGTTGACTTAGATCTTCACATAATTGGCCACCAAATTGCAGTACGTCTCTCAGTTTTTACGTTATTTGACTTAATGAATATCAATAACAGTGTATTCTCATTTCAACCTATCACTGCAGATAAGCAACCTTTTTGTTGATCCCATTCAGTTTGCGCACATTCCACATTGATCCCATCCAGTATCTTTGGTTTAAAACGTGTCCCAATGACGCTGATACTTTTCTAAAAAATAAAAAATAAAAACTATAAATGTGTATTTAATTTTGCCAAGAATTAAGGATATTAAATTATCTATATGTCAAAGTTATTTTGCTTTCGTGAACTTTCTTCGGTTTGATAGAATTAATGATTTTGACAAGACATGCATTATTGACGATTCGTTTCCTTTTTTTTTTAATCTCTACGGAAATTAAAAGAAGATTTAAAAGAAAAAATCATAAACGAGTGAACACAGGTACATACATAAAACGCGGTGAAGGTTGCGTTTACGAAATAATTTAAGGTCAAAAGTTGAAGGCTCCTTCTCTTCTGTTATTCGCGAAAAAATCAATACGCGTCACAGCGAAAACTTTTCTCTTTAATGGCTTAAGTAGATAAGCTACGCTTTATCACAATGTCTGAAATATTTACCCGCCGCAGCAACGAATTTATAACAACGCACAAGTAGTGATTTATTATGATCCAGTCGTTTCTATGAAACGGGATTTGGAGTTGTATGTTTCGTATTGTCTGTTATTTTATATTAGATCAGTGATCAAAACCAGTACAGTTGAACCCCCAATTACACAACCCCGAATTACGCGCTGGCTTGAAATATTCGCCGCAAATCTCCCAACTTCACGGTCGCATTACATTGTCGTTACTAAGAGACGGTCGTCTGTGCCGCGCATACAGTCAAATGTTGGCTAGCGTATGTGTATTCAACACGTGCCAGGCTATACACGCATAGCTGGGCGTCTATCTGTGTGCGGGATATTTACTACCACAAAAACTAAATATTTCGTCCTTTTTTTTGCAAAACTAAGGGAAATCTTAGTTTTGCGTTTTCCGCGGAAAAAAACCAAATCCCTAATTTTGTATGAGATTCACACCCCCAATTACACGGTCCCGACTAGTCCCGATAGTGGAAATGGGGATTTTACTGTACTCTTTTACAAAGTATGCATGATACCTAATATGCAAAATTAGAAAATGAAAACAACGCATTTTTGTTTTAAATTTAATTCCACAGCTTTAGATTCTATAAGCGAGTCCTACAATCTGACTGAAACTACAACTGTTTAAAAATACCAGTATTTTACTCTCAACAATGTTCTACGATACCTGGCTTTAATATGTACGGCTGGGGTTCACAAACGTGTTCATCAAAAGGTCAATTTTGATATCAAAAATATTTCGTGGGCCACCATCTTTGTTTAAAGCATGAAGCAAAAAAAATAATTACTGTGTAAATTTATAACTTGGTTAAATAATTTATTCACCATGTGATTTATTCAATTGTTTGTTTGAAACTAAATACTGCAATCTAGGCTCAAATTTTGTTAAACGAATACGCAAAACAGAAAGTGCAATATGGTTGTCTGTTTATTTTGATTTATTAATTAAAGCTCATTGTAGAAAATATTTTTTTTTTCAAAAAGATATACACCTTTTGCTCATCGAATATTCTATAAAATTAAGTGTTTCAAGATTCCAAAAAGGTTCAGTTACACTGCACTATGAACTCGAAAATCAATATTCCTAGACTTAACAATCATAATCTATTGTATTTCATATTTTAATAGACTAATTTCATACAATATAGTGTTCTCTTGTGTGCTTCAAAGAATAAGTTCGAAGCTATAACAATCATTCAAAAGCTTTCAACATTCATAACCCACGAACCTTTATCGATTTTATAAATAAGCGTTCGCGATGATAAGCAGATTATATGTATAATAACTATTCATTTCGAAATAGAGTGGTTAAAAATACAGAGCCGGAGGAGGCTTTATTGTCGTAGAATAGCTACAAATATACTGTTAATATGTGATTTTTTTCATCTTAAGTTTAACAGACACTTATTATTTGTAAGGTGTTTAATTTCTTTTAAAATTGAAAGAATTATATCAGGACTGTGGAGTCGTGAAAAAATAATGAATGCAATCTTACTCAAATACTAAATTAAAGCTTGACTCCAATTTCATATTCGCTCCTAAAGCAGGTTTAAAAAAATAATGAAAAAGTCTCGTTTGAAAATTCTCATTTCAATCAATTTTAAATCATTTCTCTTTCTTATAGTATATATATCTATCTATATAGTCATTATTTCGCTAATCAATACGATATATAGGCTAATATTCGAACATATTTGGCTTACAGATACATATCTGGATTACGTGATCATGGGTGTGAATCTCTAATATCTTATTATATCGATAAAAAAATGAGAAATACTTCCCGGATTTTTGTATTAAATAGTTTAATTTTTTTAATGGGTTCGGACTCGTAATGTCATATTATGAACAAAAGTTTTTCTACGAGAATTGTTTGTTACTTATTTTCCAAATAGAATATTAGAGATAGAAGGGCAAGACTAGTGGTTAACTAATCGCTCTCGCTACGCCCATTATTAAAGGATCGGAAAGGTGGAAAGGATTTTTTAAACATCATAAACACCAATGCCTTCGAACAGAAATCAATCGAAAAAAATGTTCGTACTGGGTCTGGAACCCGTGACATCCACCACGGAAGCCAACACCGCTAACCGCTGCGCCGTAGGACCCGACATGTCACTTCCTTAGCAATAAATATTTGGAATTTTTAATGAGCGGGCTTAATATATTCATATTAATCAAGTGCTAATTTTGATAATGACTTTTATGAAATCGTAACAAAATCCGTCTAAATAAATATAAAATATTCAATTTTCACCTTGAAAAACTTTTCATTCATTACTATTTCATTAATTTCCAGACAGTGTAAGTAAAGTTAACATTATATTGTTGTTTTCAAAAAAGTTTTTAATTTTAGTTTTTGTATTTTTATCTCTTAAAATTCACGCAGTTCTTTGTGACCCTATCATTCTCGTCACATAGTAATTATTACTCCACGGCACGTGCCTTGCATAGTAATGTCCCAATTAAATACAGGCGACTATTATCGAGTGATGTATCTTCATCTCGATTATATTACAAATTTCGTTGCTCACTTGACGAGGTATTAACTGTGGGGCTATAATGCAAAACGTACTATTTCTAAAACTCAAACTTTTCAGGAGAGTCAAATACTATATTGAATAACACAAACAAATTTGCATAAAAACATGATTTCCAATTTGAAGACGACAGTCTTATAGACATCTATATATTAATAGTCAATAATGTCCGTCTTTCCGTCTGTCGGTCCCCTTTTTGATGACGTCAAGAAAAACGGAAATAATATTAATATTATAAAAATAATATTATTTACAATTTACAATTTATTTTTCACGCCAGTAAATTTTACTACTTAAAAATGCAACAAAGATCCCCCCGTTGAGGTCAACGGGCTTACAGCTAGTTTTATATTAAAACTAATAGGATCAATCGATTCCTCAGGCTTGAATTACTATATCTGCATACTTAACTCAATATCGCTCATTTTGGAAATAGTACGTTTTACAATTAATCATGTTCGTTAATCGCTCAATAATTCAACGTTGCAACCGGCAATAAATTCATGTTTCTTGAATCCAAAATATTTACATCGATTAATTCACTAAGAAGCAATACTTACTTCTCGAACAGATATTGTAGATTTAATTGAATATTTCTTTCTTTAACCGTATTTGCTTCCGATGTGTAGCATATAGCCGCCACGCATCAATGTTTCCATATTTCCCGCAAATTGCTTTGCTTCCCTCCGTGATATGCCAGCATCCAGGGGTGGGCTGGAAGGGGCTCGGGCGAGCCCCTTGTTAAATTAATAATAACAATATTCTCAGATATATGCGTAATATAATGTATTAATATGCATTGTAATTATATTAAAAACGCAGTTAATATGTACTAATCTACGAAGGCTTAAGTATATCGCTTGGAACATGAAATTAGAGTAGAAATAGAAAATTGACTTTTCACTCTTACTAAACACTTTTGAAATGTAATGCAGGTTAATTTTAACTAGTGACATAGTATATATAGTTTAGGGAACGAAGAAACTTGGTATTTTATTTTACTTATAGATGTTGTAAAGCTGGTTATGATAACCATAATTTTACACCAGAAATTCGATAGTTATTTTCAGATGACTTCAGAAAACAAATAACTGATGACATTTTTTCAGACGATACATACAAAAGGTGTTCATCTTAGCATACAGTAAAACTTTAGTATTAAATTCTTTGCGTGATCGACAGATTTATTAGTGGCGGGAACTTTTTGCGTAACGTGATGCAAAATATGTTACAAAACGTATAGTATTGTTAGAAACAGTTTCTTTTTAGACTGACTCTTGTCACTTTTATTGAATTTCCTAAATTTTATTTATATTTTCGTCTTGCAAGCTACATATAGTATACTTATATAAAACATTTTCATTATCTACATATGTAGATATCCTTCAATCTTTGCATGAAGCAAAATTTCAATTAAAGCCGACACTAAAAAATGGTGACATTTGAAATAACTGATTTTTTTATACAAATTAAAAACTGCAATAAATAGATTAATTCGTCGAGTCAATTTTCCTAATCAAATACCAGCCAGAATTGCGAGTTGAGTCCGTAGATTTTACGGGTTCAAATCCCAGTACAAACAACATTTTTTCTTTTTATTTATTGACTAGGAATTTACTTGGTAGAACTCCATTATAATAGTGTAAAAATAGCAACGTATTTAGTTCTACAATTTTTATATTTATTAGTTGATAGCTATTTCGGCTATAGAAGAACATCGTAGTTCTGACGATGGCGAAAGCCGAAATAGCTATCATCTAATAAATATAAAAACTGTAGAACTAAATACGTTGCTATTTTTACCCTAGCATTTTTTCTGCCTAAAACTTTTCTCTCACTCTTTCAATCCTAAAATAACGAAAGCGATTAGCCAACCACTAGTACTGTCCTAAGCTTTATCGATTTATACCTACTTTCTTTGAACACAGTGAACAACTGAGTGACAATCAGTTCTTTTAGAAAAACTTATGTTGAGATACCTTCATTAGGAAGCAATATTCTCTATATTAGGAGCGGACATGGATTTAAAAAAAAGCGTTGTGATTTTTTTAGTGAAATATTGCGAGGGCTCGTGGCTACATTTGGGGACAACTTCAGTTACACGATACCGCCCCACAGTTTGTAAATATCCTCCTGACGTGTTAGTGTGGCGGAAGACGTTAAGTAGTAGATAAGTGAGGAAAGCCGGGAAACCAATACAACTGCGACGTTGACTTCCGCCTATTGCGGAAATTCGCATCAGCGCCAACGTCATTACAGTGCAACGCCCCCTGAAACATTCGCTTATATTGTTTAGCCACTACAAAAGCGGGTGCTAGCTCATCAATCATTAAGTTTGAATTAGGAACGATAATTCGGCTTTATCCTAGCTTAACTTCAATCGATACATTTTTTTCTTTGGTCGCCGAATTTCATACATTAATAAATTATTTCTGCGTCTTTTTGCAACACCCATATCTTTTTGTATATCACGACAATTCAAAAAAAAAAATATCTCTCAATCAGCAAGTAATTGCTTTATAATGTTTGAATAATACATTAAAGATGTTATGATATCAATCGCATGTTATGTAATCAAATTTTAGTTATTATATAATAATGACTGATTTTTGATCACGACATTTATTCGAGCATTATTAACTGATCAATTGATAATGCTCGTTATAGGCGAAACCGATGCTGATCTTGGTAAATAAAAGTGGAAATAAATAGAAAGGAATATTGTGTTTTTCTAAATAAAATTCCTTTCCACCAAGTATGTGATGTCTAAAAACTCCTTCTCACCTTTACGATCCTTCAATAACTAGCGTAGCGAGAGTGATTAATTAACCACTATTCCTTTCCTAGCCTTATCCTTTTAACCCTACTACTCTTTGAAAAAATAAAAGTTGAGCGACTAAGTGACAAACAGTTCTCGTGGGAAAAAAAAGTTCTGTTGAGATACCTCTATAAAGAGAGCATATGCTCCACATTGGAAGCGGACATCGATAAAAAAGTACCCTAAAAGTGAACAAGTGTTTCGCACAATCATTTTTAAAATTCTTTGTTTGTCTAAACTCGATACCCTGGTGATGTGGATTGCAGTGTATGCAGTTTCTTTAGTCAAGAAGATACAGCAATTGGTGAGCATCATTCGATAACTGTCGGCAACATTGATTTTCTTATTTTTAAAAATTGCAGAATTCTCATTTTCATTTTCGTATTAGTGGAAAAAAACGAGTATGCCTCACACAAATTTAAATTAATCAAGCCACCGATAATACTCATTCTTATAATTCTGAAATCATAATTAAATAAGGCAGTACAAAAGATTATCTATCTATTAATTATATTTCAATGCGTAAATATTGTATTTGAATACAATCAATACACACAAACCAGTACGTTACAAACGATTAGGAGGCATACATAACAATACACAATGGTGGGAATGTCTTATACAAAATACCTCATTATTTTTTTCAATGTTTATAGCGATAATAAAACGTTAAGTGTACGTAAAATAATTAATCGTGACGTCAATGGAGGCATTATCAAAACATACACCTGCCAATTAAAAAAATAATCACTTCTCAATCATTCTGCATAATTTGGCTAGGTATAACTTGTTAATTTATTTATATTTTAGAAAAAATACGATAGCATTTATAAAACACACACATACATCCCAAATATTGACGCACTTTAAACTGAATTTATTTTTGCATAATATTCATGCGTTGTCATTAATAAAACATTTTGAAAATAACAAATGAATTTATTTGTGTACACCTCCAAGCTCATTTGGGTAGATATTGTAGTTGTATGAACATGTAACAAAAGCATTTTTTTTATATCGTGTGTTTTGAATTTATCGAATGCGTTTGAAAACATTTTGATTTTTTGCCGTCTGAGTTATAATATAATGTACTTTTAAAGTAGAGACAATTTTGTCGACTTCCACAAACATATTTTGCAAGTTACGCTGACGTTATAATCATGCAAATTTATTATCTTTGCATATTAACTCGTCTATAACCGTTAAAGATGCGAGTCTATTTGGTGTTATTGTCCTGCTGGGCTCGAATCCTTGGCTAGGTAGGAAAATCTACATATTTAGGTTGTTCAACCAATATTTTTTTATATTTAGATTAATTCTAAGATTTCTATTTTTAATCCTGAATGTCGTTTCATTATATTATATCTTTAACGATTGTTTTATAAAACTAGTATAGCGGCGTAGTAAAAACGACAAATTTAATTAATTGATGAAGAAATAATGATGAATATTTTATTAATGACGTATATACGTAGAATGCCATGCCGTTATTATATTCTGTCAAATTACAGCTTTGATTTATATATACATATAATCAACTTTTTTTCCAATTAAGACGATATACGAACTACAATATTTTGAGTGGCTTATTTTGTAAGAAAATATGCATTTCTGGGTTCTCTTGAAAAAAGCTCATCATATTATGTTATATTACAAACAATATAGCGAAAAGGGATGTTTTAAAGTTTGAACACATTCGCACATTTGTATGTAAATATAACATTTGAAATGATGTAACATTTATGAATTTTAATTGTTGTTTAAATGTAATGATTTATGAAATATTTTTATTTTAACAAAAAACTCAAGGGTCGCAAATAATGTCAAACGGTTCACGGGTTGTTCATTTCGGGTATAAACGATACCATAAAGCGTCTGGTTTGTAATACGAATCGTTTATGATTCCTAGTTAAATTTATTTTAATTTATTTACCGAATGACGTGCACATTAATTTGACTTGTTAAATAGAAAAAAAAACAATTTATGTTAATTAATCGTGAATTTATAATGTCATGCGGTGACAAACTGGCCACATATTTTACTATGTCATAATATGTTAATGTTGGCATCTTTAACCATGTTGTTAATCGTAGTATAGTAAAAAAACACACTTTTCCTGTGTATTTTCTCTGTCATTCTGAACGCAAAATTATTAATCTTTCTGCTCTGTCTCATTATTGCATAAGTTATTTGCTTGACCTATATAAAGGGCATTGTGCTTCCATTATGAAAATGGCTTTTAAAAGCTTTTTATTTCGTCATTATGCAACATTTAGTAGTTTGTCCTGGATAATAAAATGGGCATATTAATTTCGCATGTCTGAAATATACAAAATGTTTCATTTCATATTATTATTTTATGATTATTTTTTTTCGTAATATTGCATTAATTGTATTCTCAGTTCTGCCAATAATTATATTTTATAGAGTTTATCTATCTGAATTTAAATATCACATTTTCCTACGTTAATATTAATAGTATTTGTATTTTATGATAAATATTAAAATTCTTACAATAAATAAATAAAATGTTGCGAAGCTCAAGTGTTCGAAACCCTGTACGGACAGATTTTTTCAATTAGGAAGGCATAGGTGTCTACGGTATCTTAAATTGTCCTCCCGCCACCTAACCGATCGTTCAAATGGGGCGTTGCGAGAGAGATTAGCTTACCACAAGTTTCTATCCTATTAACCCTACTCTTTCTTAATAAGTGAAGTTGAGCAACTGAATAACAAGAAGGGTTAGTAGAAAAACACCTGTTTAGATGAACTCTTTCTGGAGTTCGTATACTCACACTCGGAGCGGACGTTGTTTTAAAAAACAGAATGTTAATATTTTTTACGTTTATAAGCACCTAATACTGATTATGTTCTCAATAATAATTTGTCTTTTTAAAAGTTTCCCAAAAAAATCGGTATTGAAATGTATCCCCAATAATGAATATTGAATATTGACCGATGGTGTTATTTTCCTATCTCATATGTACATATTTTAACCATTGTTTACTGACTTTTATAACTGCCGAAAATTACTAAATCCAGCACATATTAAATACTTTGTAAATTAAAAAAAACATTATTCGCAAATAAACTTCGAAGTAAAGAAAATTTCACAGTTATGTGAGTTAGGAGGGCATGCTATTCCATAGTTTTATAATAGATTTTAATGACCTATAATTTGTAAAGCGATCATTTTACACTCGATAAGCTTTTCTTCGAATAGATGGCAGTCTTTTTATTTTGTATGTACATTCTTGTATGATATACTTTCGTAGTTTCACGTCGATTATTTTAACTTAAATAATTCTGACTAACTGAAAGAAAAAAATATGTTCCAGATTAAGTGATTTTCATTGGATCTTACAATAACCTCTTATCGTGGTGAACATTTTATTTATGCTATTCTAGAGATTTTAATTTTGAGAGATGTATGAAGCTTCTTTGGTACAGAAATCGCCCCTGTATATTACATTTACATATTTTACATACAAATTTATCGAAATATTGAACCTCCGTGACTTTAAATTGATTCGAACTGTGTCTGAAATAGTTTTGGTAGAACTGATATTCAAGCGTTGATTACCTTTGTTCGCAGCTCGTCGGTTTCCTGGAAACCCCCCTCGCTTATTCGTCAATGGAAGAAGTTTACTCCATAGCTCGGTGGGACATCAAGCATAAATATTGTTTAAGGATTGTTGTTCCGGATGGGTCACTTCTGCTGCAGGTAAGAAACTTTGATTCCTTAAATTGGCACGAAAATTTCCATTAAAAGTTTAACGAATAATTTATTAATACTATCATTCAGGTTGAAAGTGATTTACTGTACATGCTCAATTCTGAAATATCATTTCATCACAGTTTCGTATTCCAAAAAAATTTAAAGAATGCCTACAATGAAAGTCCAAAAAGAAAATAAAAGCTCGAGCAAACTCTAAATATAGCTTTTCGTTAAGCTTATAGAGTAAGCCATCATATAATATAATATTTATTTGTTAAATTATATATGACATTTGCATAACGCCGTTTTGATAATTATGTTATAAACGCATGTGCTTTAAAAGAATATATGTCAGTATCTGTAAAGTTGATTTTATGAAAATTTAAAAAAAAAACATATACAAGTGAACAAAATAAAAACATAACAAAATTAGTCATTTAATATCGACTGTGGAAAGGAAAAAGGACGTAACCCACAGTTTTTTCAAAACAGCTTTTTTCGATAATCACAATGTATAAAAACATGATACATGTTCTATCAAAAGGATGTAAACTGCAAATGCCGAATAAGTATCTAAATTTAGCTTTAAAGTTTGAAAAAAGATGAGCCTGTAAAAATTTAAACCACGAAGAAAGACTGAAAAAAAGGTTTTTATAGACAGTTTCTTAAATTAATATTAAGGTATGTCAATTAAACATCATTTTAGAATTCTACGTGCACTTCAAGGTTGTGTTTATTTCATAATTTGCGTATGGCCCAAAATCATCAAAACACGTTTTTTGTGCCTCCTGTAAAATCGTTATGTGTGGGTTACGTAGTACAGTTCTTACCTCCAGACTGTTGTGTGGCTATTATTTATAAAGCACTTTGGATACAAAGTTTCACAGTAGGCTCTGCTAATTCGAGGGAAGTGTAATGTATGAAGCTAATCGTTATAAACTAAACTCCGTTATTATTCAAGACATGTATTCAATAATGATGGAAAAAAAAATTCGGTCATGTAGCGATGTAGTCGTTGTGTAATTATAATGTAATTTTTAAATCCTTTTCATTGTTAGTAGTTGCTTACACCTTTTTATTTAAATTTAACTTGTATAAATAGCACTGTTTAATTTATTTTTCTTATCAGTTGATAATGCTCGCGAGGAGCGAAACCGGTCCTGATCAAATAAATTTTATGTGGAAAAAGTACCAAAAATCTTTTATTATTTTTATTTTATGATTGTTTATTTTTTATCTTTTTTTCTTGTATTATTTGGAATAAATCAATTTCTTGAAAGTAAATAATAGTTATAACGTTGTATGTTTTATGTTTAATGCTTTTTTTTGTTAACCCATAAACATATTTTTAATTGTAAGGGTGCCGTTCAAAAAATAAATATAGCCTACCTCAAGATGTATAATTATTTACCGAAACAAATACTGCATAAACAAGCCTATCAGCTTCTGTGTTTTTAATCATTTATATAGGACGATGCCGAGAAATTATTTTGCAAAAAGTCTTTCCTTATTACAGATTAGTATATATATATGTATATACAAGTATACCTCTATAATCAGCCTGTTTATATACTTAATTTCTGATTAACGAAGTCCAGACTACATTTTATTAGATTACCAATATCTTGGAAACTGCTCAGCCAAGATAATTTATCCAGTGATAAAAAAAAATCAGCTATCTTTCCCACCATTTTAAATACGTTTTTGTATATATATATATATATATATATATTCACAGTAAAAGAAAAAAATACTTTTAATTAATATTGTTTAAACGAGAACGTATTTATTGTAAGTCCGTCATTCAAACATCTTCCGAGAGGTTAATTCATAATAGTTATCTAGTCGCTGTATCCAGCTTTCGTTTTAAGAATATAATAATTAATTTGGTGACAGGTATAACGGCACCTCAAACGTTTCTCCGTTATAAATGTAGAAATGAGTTACCCAAGAATTTATTTTCAGTATTTAAGAAATTTCGCACGTCGTAAAAAATATTATAAAATTTCGCTGTATTTGGATCTTTCGATGTTATTCATCATTTTCCCATCAAAACCGTTATGTTTTATTGACAATTAAGTTGAAAACGAAATGCATGCCAGTAGCATTAAATCGCTATTTCTATCGCTTCAGCGTAAACAAGTATTGCGATGTGGCAAAATAAATTCACAACGTGACGCGCTTAAGAATCATATTCCACAGAAGCTAAGGAAATACAAACTCATAATTATTTTGTTAAATTCTTTGATAAAAACAAACATTAATGGGGAACAATTTTCGATATAAATATTTACACCGAAAATAATCACTGAACAGTAAATCCTTGGTAATATTATTAAGAAATCTATCTCAAAGAAACATGCCTTAGCAAAATGAGAACACTTATAATATTTAAAATAGCTATCAAATATATATACTTCAAACTTCATAGCATAAAGTCACAAAGACATTCTTGAGAAGTGCCAAAATATTCATTTTTAGTTAAAATATTATACCTATTTGAGGCACAGGATTTTTGGTGAAAAAAATACCCAGTTGCACAGAATTTTTTTGTTCAAAATATTTAAAAAAATGTTACATAACTATTCATTATGATCTAAAATTGCAAAAAAAAAATAGTAATTGAAAAATAACAATAATGATAAAATGCTCTATTAGTTAACTAAATTCGGATGGTGGGATAAATTTCAAACTGCTGTGCATGCGCAATTTTTTTTTTTTGTGTTTTATAGAGTATAAAATAAGTATAAAAAAAGTGGGACACATTTAATACCATGATGATGCCCCAAAGATTTAACAAAGCATACATCAAAATCAGATCATTAATAGTGCATATAATTAAATCTTGATTTTTTTTATTTTATTATTAAATAAAAGTGGGAATTAGTACAAATGTATGTATATTTTTAATATAATGCCTTTCTACCCTAAGCACCCTAAAAGTGAATTGTCATGTTATTATTATTATTAACTATCTTTTACATAATTAAAATATAAATTTAATATGTGGGTTTCTTTTTTTCAGGCCAAAAACGCATACACACGAGATCAATGGTTTCACTCTATCCAGTGGAAGGTAAGTGTTGAACTTATTTATAAAAATATAATAGTCAAATTCACAAAACCTTTTACTTATTTGCAAAGTAAAATTATTCATACATAATTTCCATTGAAATCTTCCCATGCGGGTGCATTGACTATTCATTGCATTTAAAAAGTTCCGTTAAGCCCTTCCAGGTCATGTATCTTCGTGTTTATAATATTTTTTGTGATAAGAACCGCTTTCTTTTGCGCATCACTAAATATAAAAACTTCTCGCGGAATATTTTATTATTAAACAGGACTTTTCTTTCGTTCTTCGTATATTGAAAATTTACTATTTGAACATTATTTTTTAATATAAATTTACAAACGGTAATAATACAAATTTACCAATGAATAAGAGCTTAATGAATGAAACAACGTTGAGATTTACATATGTGTGATTAATTGAATATAATTATTGTATTAATAAACAAATTATGTATTATCTAAACCAGGCACGGGCAAACTGTGGCCCGCGAGCAATATTATATATTTGAAAAAGATTCACGTTTTTATCATTTTTTTTTATCATGTCCGCTCCCAATGTGAAGCATATAGACTCCTAATGGAATTTATCTCAACATAAGTGTTTCTACGAGAACTGCTTGTTACTCAGTTGCTCAACCTCTCTTTTTCCAAAGAGAGTAAGAATAGAAGGAAAGGGCTAGGACAGGACTAGTGGTTAGCTAATCGCTCTCGATACCCCCCGTACATAGAATAGGGTGGGAGGCAAGACATCACATACATCCATGCCTTTGAACAGAAATTCATAAATCGATTGAAAAATCAATTTATAAAAATGCCCGTACTGGGATTCGAACCCGTGACTTCCGTAGCGGTAGTCAACGACGTTGACCACTCGACCACACAGGCCGTCGAATCTTTTTTTATCTTTTAACTCATTTTAAAAATAAATAAATACAATAATTGCTACTTTTGGATCAACATATATGTGAAAAAAAAACATTTTCAATCATGAACTTCAATAAAAACTACGATCAAGCATCACCGATGAACATTTACAAGCAGTTTTAAAAATTTCAACTACAAAATTAGCACCTGTTGAGTTAAGTTGTTTTTTTTTCACGATAATAAATAATGTACATATAAAAATGGTATTTTACTTGCGGCCCGCCGCTCATTTTGAATTCCTGACTTTGGCCCTTCATCCATAAAGTTTGCCCCCCTCTGATCTAAGCGGTATTATTGTATTTGGAGAGTAATTTTTCTCTTCAGCGATTATCTAGCTTACGTCATACTTATTACCACTATTTATTTTCGTGTGACATTTCCTCAACATTAAAAAGCCCTGATACATTGCCATTATTGGCTTGCAATATATAATATTTGCATGTTATCTGTAAAGCTCATAAGTTAATGCGATTGATTATTACGTCGCTATATTGATGTAATAATCTCATTTTTAGTATTACTATGTTCGTAGTTTAGCTACAAGTCCTGGCCAGAAACAGTGGAATACAAAATGTATCTTGCCACAACACAGTGTGTTTTGATAGAGACATCGCCACACGTTTGTGGAATAGAACATTTAAGACCCAAAGCCGATGCTTTGTTATTTACAAGACTGCGGCAATGTTCCGTTTCACACTGTATATGGCCAGTCTCATAGATCGAAATTTACGTCTTCGTATATAATTTAGATTCGAATTTGCACTATATTATAATGTTTCTTATTTCTCTGCTATCTCGATAATGATCTAATAATTTATATTGGTCCACTTTGAAAAAATAAGAAACAAAATACTTATTCTATTTTCATTTCTTGAAGTATATTTATATACAGCCAGAATCTTGTCACGCAAGATTTCAAAATTAAAACAGATTTATATAAGTAGTACGTTTTAAAAATATTCTTTTTCGTAGAGTAAGTCAGCTTCTCTTAGTCAGTATTTTTTTTATATAATATGTGCTCAGGCAAACATTTGTATCGCTGTTGTATTTTCTTACGTATATTTTTAATCATCGTTATATTAAAAATCTCAAAAACACGCCTACGAACTATATTTATTAAGTCTTTTGAATATCTGGAAATTGTCGCCATGCCCTTCGTGTTTTGAAAATACAATACAGTGGGAATTAAACTGAAAGCTATTAATGTTATATTTAGAATAAACCAGTAAAAAATACGTATTTAAGTTACCTTATATTTAGTTATACATCCATTGCGGTGAATTGCATATATTGTAGGGTCTATGACACTTTGGGCAAGGTCGTTGCCTTCCATACTGGACTTCACGGGATCGAATCCCGATCGAATCGATTTCTGTTCGAAAGTATGGATGTTTGTGATGTTTAAAAAATCCTCTTATTCCAATCCGAAAATAACAGGGTGTAGCGAGAGTGATTAGTCAACCACTGTCCTAGTTTATTCTTTTTATCCTTACTCTTATAGAAAAATAAGTGATCATTCAATAGACAGGAAAAGTTTCATGTCAAAGACGCATATAAGGTAAGGGCACCATCTACCGCCACATTAGTAGCTTGATTTAAGAAATTTGTGTGTATTTCTTATATTTCTTAACGAAAACATAAACTTCTTGTTTAATTCTATACTGTTATTTATCGCCTATTTAAGTATAAAGCAATAGTGAGGATGAGCTTTATATATAATTAATTAACTAAAGTTTTTTCATTGAAGAATTGTTCCCTATTACCGCCACCCAATTATTTTTTTTATCCAATTACCGCCAAAGCAGGAACCAACTACCGCCATATGAATTTAAAGCCATTTTAAACATGTTTAAAGATAATGTTTGTTCGAATTAAATTCATTTTATTTATGTACTTATGTTTAAATGTTTCCTATTATACCTAGGTATGTACTTAAATTATTTATACAAAAAATCACATTCTTGTAAATAAAAAATTGCACCTTCATTGGCATTCACATAAATAATAGGTACTTACATAAATAAGTACATACTATGATGAAATTAGGCAAGTAGGTTAAGTATTACTTCTTTTTTAAAGATACCACTTCTGGGACGGAATAAAAGCCCCTAATATTAGTCAACGTTGGCGTAGAAATTTTTACAATATCTGCAACAGGGTAATTTAAAATATCGTCGATCGCAGGCCACTTTCAGTTTGACCCTGCCATTGTCATGGTCTTAACTTGCACTTCATTATCGGTTGTATTGCTACCTAGAACAAGACCAGGAAACAATTCGCCTTCATAGGTCACAACAACGTAATCGCCAGTATCAAATGATGCCATAATTTCTTTGTGTACTTTAGCCACTTTTGCAGAATTCTATTGTTTTGCTGCCTTTTCATCGAATCTTAATTTTCTTTTCAGCCGTCTCTCAGCTATATCCTTTTCTTTCATGTCTTTGTCCAATTTTTGATTTCGAAGATGTGCAAGGAATTTTTTTGAAGTTGCTACAACAGGAGTGACCTTCTTCAAATTTATTAACTTTTTAGACTGTGGCGCAGCTTCTGGCCAATACAGTGCATTCTTAAACGGCGTTGGGTACATTGTATCATTTGAATTTTCCTGGTGAGGTACTGGATTAGGTGTAAGCTGCTTCTGTGGGGTTGCCAGTTTTTTCATTATTTTGTCATCAGCTATTAAGACTGTACCATCATTTAAAACGTTCAGGTCAATAACATCACCTTCTTTGAACCGAAAACTTTCGTCCAGATTGGTTACATCGTTGGTCATACGAGAAAGCGGATCCTTATTGATGCTTATTTTGTGCCACAATTCAAATAAACTTTTGTGCTGAAGATCACCGTCCCAATCCGAAGAAGAACTTTGAAATTCTGTTAATAAGGAAGGCGATATTTTGCTTTCCAAAATATCGAAGAATGACTCGTCTAAAATAAAAATTTAATATTTAAGTATTTATTATAAGTAATCAAATATCAAACTACTTAATGTAAGTCGTGGGTGCTTATATACCGGCAGTAGGTCCTAATTTTTTGAAACCAATTCTTGATGTTGCTCTCTGTTAATTTTGATCGGGCCGAAGTAAGGTTCTGTGAAACTCTTTGCACCAATTCCGGGTGTCTTTTTAAAAAACAGCTAAACCATTTCTTTCCAGGTCTTCCACCAGTAAATGGATTTTCTCTGCTTAGAGTTTTGGTGAGTTCTGCGACAGAGTCCTGTAACTGAGGCTTCATTATTGGAAATCCTGGCTTAGCTCATTCCCTATACTTACCACTAATCTTATCACGCAATGTGGTACGTGGTATACTATATGTTTTACTTATTGCCAGTACGGAACTCCCACGGAGTATAAACATTTTTTTGTGCCAATCATATTTCATAAATTTTTAATATCTGAAAATTAAGGTAAAATAATGACCCAATCACCGATTATGGTTCCTTTTACCGCCAATTAAATTAAAGCTGTATTTTATCAATTACATTATTACGGCATTGGTATTTTTGAAACAAATTATGCTTATTTAATCATTTTCTTTATAAATTATATGAAAAATATTGCAATATTTAAGTTTATCAAGCTTAAATTTGCATTTTTGTATATGTTTATGTGGAGCCTATCACCGCCATGGCCAATGCCCTATTACCGCCACTATATTTTTGCTGATGCTTTTACGGGATGAGCAATGTACAGTAGAAGTGGCGGTGATTGGACCAACACAAATATAACTTGTGTTGTTCACTTTAATATTTGAAAAATGTATTAAATACTTATAATTTACATTAAAAAATTCAATGTTTTCAAACTCTATTACCGCCAGGGGTGGCGGTATTTGGTTCCCATATAATAATTAATGGGTCCAATCACCGCCACGCAATATTTTCTATTTTTATCACTTAAAAAATATTAATTAAAGATTTAAACTTACTTTAGAGTGTTCCGAATATGTTATTTATTACAAACTAAACGTAACTTTCATGCATATTCAATTAATTTTGTTTTTAATCGAAAAATAAAATTTAACCATTTCTTAACAAAGTGCTTAACGAAAAGCCAAATCACAACTTTACCGCCGAGCCCTTGCAGAAGACTGAGATTTTCGATAGAATAAATACAGTTAGCTACAAAACAACACCTGACACGTGATCACTATGCATTCGTATTTACCGTTCAATATATTTTTTTGAGAAAATTTTAACGGTTTTCTTGTTATTTCGAGAACATTCTTACAGTGGCAGTAGTTGGTGTAGTGGCGGCGATGGGTGCTCTTACCTTAATAAAATGTATTCATACACGTAACGTGAATTGTACTAAACGAAAAACATTAATATGGACTGGCTACGGATGCATCGACATTAAAAACAATAAAGATCACGCCCCTACTGCTACTGATGACGAATAAAAATATTAACAACGACCAATTGAGACAGCAATATTGGACGAAAAAAAACAATATTTCATTACGAATACCGACCGATATTGGCATACTATTTATATGAAAAGCATGAAAAGCTTATTTTTACTAACTCCGTAAACTTATTGTTTCCTTGAATTATAATATGACATCATTAAAAGTTTAAACTACCAATGTGTACACTACCATTTTTTTAACACGATCGAGCTTTTACGAAAATAAATCCGGCTTTAGAAACGTCCCACTAATATTTAACTCTGGTTGATAATTTAAAAGTTCTACCGATATTTTTCAATAGTTGCATCTGCGGACTAATCAGACAGACGAAACACTCATTTTTTGATATATTTTTTTTCAATTTTTGAAAGGAGAATTTTATGAAATGAAATGAAATGAAGGGGCATTTTTTTTCTAAGAGTGGCGTTGTTTCATAAAACATATAAACCACTGTCTTAAACCCATCAAAATGATAGAACGCTGACGATAGGGTAAGAATTCTTTTAACACTTCTCCTACAGTGCTATAAATACGTCCGATATTTTGCTGGCCCTTAAAAAACCAAGTGAAAAAAACATATTTTAACACTTATTGACGGTAAAAAAAACCCAGGATGTGTATTTTTAAAAAAGCATGTTTTTCACTTGGTTCCTATAGGGCCAGCAACATATCGGCTGTATTATTAAGCACCGTAAGGGAAGTTTCAACGTATAGACGTTGAAACTTCGTTGAACTGAAAATAGTTGGGGTCAAGTAAAAGTATCACAATGTTTCTGCAATGTATCAGACGACAACCCCTAAACCGGTTCCAAACACGAAACACGTGCTCTCTTTGTTATTTAACTGAGACACATAAACAACGTTTTCAATGAAGTATTCGGGTTTTAATAGTTATAATAGAAAATATAGTAGTGTAAAAATACAATGATGTTATATAACTGTACTTTAAAAAATGAATTAAAAGAAAGATTTTGAAAAGAATGAATTTATTAAAAAGTGTTAATCCCATTTTGCCGCCTACCTGATCTGGCGCCTGGGGAAATATGGCCTACCTTACACTTGCTTAGTAACTTCATATTTTTGTTTTGAAAAACTAACGGGACACCAAGATCCCGGCTTCTTTTATGGCTATAATGCAATCCTCAACCAGGACATAGTGAATAAGAAAGTGGGTGTTTATTTCACGTTCGTCCATATATATGAATTATTCTTCTGCCATAAATGCGGGTGCTAAATCAGCTATGGTAAAATGAGTGGGGGAGTAAAGACATTTGATCCCAATAATACAAGAACATTCACAAATTCTAAAATAAAATAAATGTAAAGTGAGATAGGCTATCGACAGCACTTCTCAGTTAAATTCGGCACGGAAGTAATTCCGTTCCGTATAAGATCATTGAACTTTATCAGCTTTTTCTGAGAGCTATTCGCAAAATAAATTCACAGAATAATGTGTTTTTTATTTAAAGAATATTTTTTGTAATGTCTTCCGTTTATCCAAAATTTCATCGTTTGCGCATGTCGTAGTCACTAGTCACTTTTAGGGTGTTCACTGTCAATACTTGGTGAAAAGGCATTATAATAATAAAAACACAATATTCCTTTGTACTAAGACCGGCTTCGTTCATTGCGAGAATTGTCAACTGAGTTGTCAATCAGTTGACAATGCTCGCAATGAGCGAAACAGGTCATGACTTAATAAATAAAGTGGAATAAAGTACAAAGGAATATTGTGTTTTTATTAACTCTCGCGGCTCGGAGACTAGAAAAATACTTCTCATCCGATGGGGGTCGTTTAGGGACCCCAGTGGTTTCCTAATTATTGGCCTTGTTCTTATAAATTTTAAAAAAATAGACAAAGGGCTTTAAAATATCTCTCTGCATCATTCCTCATATTTTTTTTTTTATAAAAATCCGTAGTTTTTTTAATAAATAATCATATTTTAAGTTGCGCGTAAAAAAACGTTATCCCAGCACACATATGAAATTGTAACTGACGAGTTTATCCCAGCTATCTTACGAACGATCGCTTATCGTGTTATCGCGTTATCGCGTATTTATATAAACTAAAAAAAGGTCCAAAAAACTATGATATAAGAAAACCTTAATTATAAACATTGTATCACCCATATTAAAATAGATATTTAAGAAAATGTGGGTATTGGGGTCGCATTTCTTGAGCTTAGAACCGGAAAAGTTAAGTAGTCACCAGTGTTTATGATCGATCAAAAATACAATTTTAGCCGACCGACCTAGGTCTGGGAAATAAATTTTCATATCGTTTATTTTTCGATATATTGCTGATCTCGCTTCAACCTATAATTAACACCGCATATTATATATATATATATATATATATATATATTAATATATTATTATTATGAGATTTTTCATTGGAAAACATTGAATATAATAAGTTGATAATGCTCGTCATAAACGAAACAGGTTCTGATCATGTTAAATAAAAGTGAAATAAGAGAATTTTAATTTTTGTATACAAACATTAATTTTATTATTTATATTATAGACAACACGGGTAAATTAAAACAGAAAAAAAATTATCAGACCAATTTGGTGTGAAGAAAAGATATTTTTAAATTCATGTCCGTTCTAAATGTGGAGCATATGGCTTTGTAATGAAAGTATTTCAACAGAAATTGTTTCTGCGTAAACTGTTTGTTGCTCAACGTCACTTTTTCGAAGAGAGCAGTTGTAAAAGAAGAATTGAAGAATTGTGAAGAAGTATTGGGACATGAACCCGTGAGATCCGGCACGGAAGCCAACAACGCCAACCGTTGGAAACAAGTTATAATTACATTAAAAGTTTAATTTTCTTTGAAAATGAAATCAAGACGAAACAGGAAATGCTAATTGGGCCAGTAAAAATATTTTTTTATAGGGGGAGTAATGAATTAAGATGTTGGAATGCTCTCGCTAATAGAAAGACCAAACGGAGATAGCAAAGGTAATATTAGAAGCAACTAAGTAACAAGCAGTTCTCGTACAAAAAATAATATTTTAACTATCGCTATTGTGAGGCTCTGTCTCTGAAAATCAAGGTCTACTACAAGTATTACGTTTTAATAAAAATATGCTTGTTGCCGAAAGAAACATTTTAACCTTTCGATTGAAGTGAAAGATAAAAATGTTCGATAGACTTAGCGGTATCTTATAGTGCTGCTTTATCTAATACACTATTCTTGGATACGGTTACATTTAAATAATTTATAACGAAACTTACATTCAGTTCTAATCCCCGTATTATATTTGTTCAATGTACCGAATTTATCTAAGGCGTAGCATCGGAGCGAAGATTGCGGCGTAGCTCTGTAGAGGCGGCCAGGAAAGTAACCGCGTATTCATAAATAGCCTCTACGCGAGTTAGCTTTTTATGAAACAAAACGGACTTTGTATAGCCTGGGGCTAATTCCGGATACATAACTCGGAGTGAATATTTCAAACGTATATATATATATACAGCTGTTTATATAAGTTAATAAAAAATGGAATGTTTTTGTGGGATGGTAATTTTTTTGATTAAATTCCAAAAAACCTTGCAATGCTTTCAGTATACGTGCATTAATAAAATAAGATTTTTTAATATACATACTCTCAAAATATATAAAAATCTTTAGAACCGGTTTCAACCATTTTTGTTTTTCAATAAAATGTATGTGATTTAATTAAATCGACTAATCTAATAACCAACCGGCCTACAATATTAAATAGTCCAAGAAAATGATAATACATAATATTTGTTTGTTTATAATGTATAAAATCAACAATTGTATGTATTATAACTAAAATAATTATTATATGAAGATTAAAGTTCAGCTTAGTTTGAAATTTAAAAAATCAACTAAACATTTTCAATTTAAAATTTGTGGCTACTATTCACAAGCCGGGTTCATTCCATTATTGTTGAAATATGACCGCGAATGTAATTAACTACATAAAAATACATTTAGAAATAATTTAATTAATCAGTATAAAACCTGGTATGTTTACATATAAAATATTCCAAAATAACACAAAACTATAAACTAATTTAATTTATTTGTTTTATGTTTTATTTTTCAACAATTTTATAAGATACCGGGGCTGACAAATAATAGCCTCATTTAAGATGTGTTTTTGAATCACATATGATTTGAAAAATTTAAAATATCCAACGTCATGGTTATTGTTATCTAATATTCCAAATATTTTATTTTATTTATTTAATAAAAAAAATGTAACGTGTTCATCCTTTTTTAATATAGCAACTCCGAGCTCAATCGATATACAAGCAGTCTTTTTTACTTATTTACTTATGTTTTCTCTAGATTTTTTTTGTGGTTTACCCTAAACAAACATAATTATATTATTATTATTCATTTTAAAAAAACTTCTCAGGAAATCTATATGCTTCACGTTTTTACCGTCGGAAAAAATCTTAAGATAATCTCTTACTTCAAAAGACCATAAAATTTCATATTTATAATATAATAACACGTATTTCCAGTTATTCACTGTTTATACGGCGTATACTTTGAATGAGGAAATTTAGCTGCACAGTTCTCCCTTTTCAGGGTGGGTGGTGGAAAAATATGAAACCTTTCTTGGACCCCAATACATATATTTAAATAACGCTAACCGTTGCGTCTATGTTGAATTCATATAAGATTGTAATGAAAAAATATTCATAGCGTATCAGGTATACATATTCTATTATTTACTTTTGAACCGTATGAAATTTACGTACGACGTAGCATTTTTAAATAATTTAACTAACAAAAAACTGTTACAAAAAATAAGCGGAATAAATATGAAATTACATAATTTTGTTTTTAAAGTATCAAATGAAAAATACAGTAATTAATTGTAAAACAACTGCCATTTGGGTTGAGTTAATTAAAATGGAACCAACTGCGAATCTGAAGAATGGAGATAATTGAGCTTGGAGTTTGAATGTGTTTAGGTACTTTATGTAAATATTGTGAATGTTCATGATTCTATTAAAATTGTATCCATTCTTACATATCTTGTTAATTACGAATACTGGATACGTTGATAAAACTGTGATAAAAAATAGAGATTTTTCCCGTTAAACAAAAAGGAATTAATACATATAATAGGCCGAATTTCCATTGATTTTTAATTAAATTCAAATTTTGGAATATTTTGAACACGTTCCTTTTTATAAATCAAAACACCTTAAGACATCAGTTGGTTCCTTTTTGATCAATTGAATCAAATTTCAAATACGAAAAACTTAACTTAAAACGTATCGATTTTTTAAATAATATTCCACAATGTATTTTTGTATATCGCATAACCCTCAACCCTGTGAAAAATCTCCGTCGATAAATAATATTGAAACTTGATACTAATTGGACTTTCGCGTTTCGTAACCCGGCGACATTTTGTTTTCGATGAAAACAAAATTGTTTTCCGACACTGTATATAATGCTTACTGCTTAGTTTTTATTTTTAGTCGTCTCTTTTATATTCACACTTTGCTTTGAGAAACTCGATCAATTGAAATTGTATACAATTAGTAATTTTTATTGTGTTGAGAATTATTTTTCTATGAATGTATGATGTCTGCTTTTTTTATAAATAATTTCAGTGTTGTTATTATCTTATACTAAAAAAAGTGCTACATATTTATATATGCTCCTAACTCAATCGTAATCTTACATTAAAGCAATTATGTACTCGTTATACTTTGATACATTTATTTTTTATTTCCTTCTTCCTAATTAGTCCGTTAGATTTTTCTTTTCTATAAATAAATACTTCCATATTAAGCACAGCGATGGCATATACTTTTAAGCACCTATAAGAAGTAGGCCAAAAGTTGTTGCCTCGCGTGACTCAGCCCTCTATTATGTTTTTTTTTTATATATATACTTATCGTCCATATTTAGAGTAATCGATAAAATGTGTAAATTATTGTTGTAAGTCATTTCAGCTGTATCCATTGTTAGTATTATATGAACTAAAAGTCTTAATTTTAATAGCCTCATCTTGACGTTTCGTTATAATTACTATATATGTATTTGCAGTTTTTGGGTTATGGAAAAAATAATACATGTTATTCAATTCTAATTTCATCAATTATACATTTGTTTAATATGTCACGTTGTTTTGTAAAATGTTAAATCACGTTAGAGGTATTCACTTGATGGAAAAGCAATATTAAAAAAAAAAAACAGCATCTGTATCAATTTTTTTTCATATTTTAAAGCCAGGGACGGTTTCTTTCATCACGAGCATTTTATTTCATTATTTCTTTTTATGACACCGTCCAAACACGTCTTATTTTGTTACTTTTTTATTGCGAAAACTACCTCACAAAAAGTTAAATAATAATTTGAAATGTATATTTTCCTAGCAAAACAAAACACTTATTCTGAGTAAAATAATTTTTGTGAATGTTTTTATTACCTTTTTTTCGCATAAATTCCTGAAATTATGGCTTTTTAATTACAAGTTACTAGTAAATAGCTTACTATAAATAGTAAGATAATACACTATTCCATTTATTTGTTTCGTTTTTTCATCCAAAGACATCATTATGGTATATACTGTCAAAGTATTTTAATCGAAGAATTAATAGACTTAATCCCAAATCAAAGAACTTGTATCTGACATTTTTTTTAAAACGACTTAGGTTTTTTTATATAATATGTATATATTTTATTTTAACGCTTCGCTGGCTATTTTGAAATATTTGAAGTGAGATTGTTTATTTTTACGGCTATTGAGAAAAAAATAATTTTATTTTTTTCATATAAATTTTTCATCTCCCAGATTCATCACATGTAATAATAATTTTGGCGCTTCTTTGATCTACTGAAAATATTTTTTTCATATAAGTAAACAGATTGAAACGTCAGTGAGTTTGGTTTTGTCTGTTATTTATTTTCTTTCATTAATCTAAATCATGTTTAATTTAAAGTTGTTATTTACTTTCGACTGTTTTTTGTTTGCTTTCAGTATCATGTTTTAACTACCTTAATTTGTACTGCTTTCTTTAAAAGTGATCGATTGAATGATTATAATTTAATTATAAATCAACAAACTCTTTATTTTTAAACAGTGATGAATAATTGAAAAAATCACATTGTTATATAATAAAATATTTAATTAAAACGAACAAGCGCACGGTGTATTATGTAATATGAGCCACTGAGAAGTGAACTGAGTCAAGTAGCAAATCGATAAAAAAATCTTTTGAACTGTTAAGTACAATCACATCTTTACTCTTTTTTTGTGGATTGCTTATTATTGTTTTAGGGATAAAACACTATCCGGCACGGGAGCCCACAGCACTAACCGCTGCCCCATAGAACCCGACAAAATAGTATGTTATATATCGACTGTGAAAAGGAAAAAAGACGTAACCCACACATATCAAATTCTACAGGAGACACAAAAAACGTCTTTGAAAATTTTTAGGCTAAAAGCATATTATGAAATATACACAACCCTGAAGTGCACGGTGACTGATACACTGGTTTTTTATTACCTACATTAAATTAATATACTAAATTAATATTCACCTAATATTAATTTAATATATTGTTCAAGAAAAACCCTTTTTGTGTCCTTTTTCCTGGTTGCAATTTTGACAAGCCTTTCTTTTTTCAAACTTAAAAGCTAAATTTAGATACTTATTCGGCATTTTCAGCTTCCATCCTTTTGATAGAACGTGTGTCGAGTTGTAAACATTGTTTATCGAAAAAGCTGTTTTGGAAAAACTGAGGGTTACGTCCTTTTTCCTTTCTACAGTCGATATGCAATAGATATCATAATTAACTATGTTCTAATAATTAAGATTTTTCATAAAATTATAATTACTTTAATTATTGCTTTTCGTTGATAGATGAGCAGCAGCTTTGCGTAAAAAATTTACAATATTTAAAATAATTCTTGAATACAAGGAGTGGTTCAGTGCTTTCAGCGATTCATAGCCCTCATTCCGCTCTACCCAGGGAGTCCTTATATGTAATACTATCAGTCTTGCATGAGATTAGTCTAAGAATCCCTTGGCTCGTCACTTATATGTCATGACAAAATGTTGAAACAATTTATCGGCGCTTAAACGATTGCTCACTTTGAAAGATGAATAGACAGTAGTAAGGACGATCGTGACCGTATGGGCACGCAAACATTCGGGGTTGAAATATAGCTAAATATGTTTTTTTTTTAAATATTTACAATTTGACCTCTTTAGATCAACATAATTTCAATACAAATATATTAGCAAAAGAACTGTAAATAATTTGCTTTGATAGAAAAATAACTAACAGTTTCATAAATTTCATTAAAAAAACGAAAATTCAAAAAATCGCATGTGCTTTTGGTGGACCGTTTCTGTCCCCGCGGCTGATGACTTATTGAAGTCTGTACCCTTCTTAACCAAATATGAGTGCAAAAAAAAGTTTCAGGTAGAAAAAGGATGAATTGTGGGATCAATAGACAACGGTGTTTAGTGTGACCATATGGTCACACTCGTCCTTGGAGGGTTAATTCAATCTAATCATCTATCGGAGTACATGAAACTCTCTATGTCTTCAACATTTCCTCGAGTTCTTTGCTGTTGTCTCTTTATTCTTTCTTTACCTTTCTACCCTCCTCTTGATATTGCCCGTCATTTTAAGCACTTTATCGAAAGCATGACTTTAATGTATCGATTAATGCCTTATATGATTATATATTATTGATTATTTCTGCGTCAAACGGGAAATATTTAGTGTTTTTAAAACAAAAAAATCCGCCTCTCCTTTGAGTCAATCATATTTTTTTTATTTCGTTTTTCATCAAAAATCACTGTATGTTAATAACCTTTGGTCTATAAATAGTTTCTATGGTATTATTTCAGCAAATGAATACAAAGAAAGTATCACATTTTCTCATTTTAAATATATACCGGGAACTTTTATTTGTTTGCGCATAAAACTGTTTTAAAATTTTCCTTACACTTTGCACGGTTTCATTTCACTTCTTGGAAAGTACTGTATTATTGGAACCGCCTCCACAATTCTTGATTGAGGGTGTTAAGTATTTTCTCCGTAGAAAAGTTATGAAACATTTTATAGTGTGTTGGGTTTCCCCAATCATAGAATCTTTATATTCCAAGAATTTTAACAATATTTCGATAGTTATCTTTCAGGAATAAAAAAAATCTTTATCGTCTTCAAAGTATTATTATGCAATATACGTAAGATAATATATTTATACGAAAAATCTGTTTCAATAAACATCAATATAACGCACAACTTTATGTTGTAGATTTCTTTAACCTAATAACCAATGACCACATTCACTTTGGTATTGATTTGGCATTTATTTGGTAGAACTCCATTTTAATAGGGTAACATATCAAGGTATTTCAGTTCTACAGTTTTTTAAAAAGTTAAAGGTTGATAGCTATTTCGGCTTACGCCATCGTCAGAACAGTTCTGACGATGGCGTTAGCCGAAATAGCTATCAACCTTTAGCTTTTTAAAAAACTGTAGAACTGAAATACATTCACTTAGATTTTCAAATGTGTTTATTTCTTAACACTGCATTTATTTTTAAAGTTTGTATATATATATGTACATATATGTATATCAAGTGTATTTATTCTATTCTTTGTTATAGCATTCATTGCACTGTTTTTTTCATACATTTTTCATTTATAAAAAAAAATGAAACGATACTAACTAAATTCAATAAAAATTGTGATTAGTAAATGTTTTGAAATTGTATACGATCTATCGATTGAAAACGTTCAATGTGAAAATAAATTATCCGTTACGTCATATTATTTTCAATAATATATATTAGGTCCATTCAACATATAAAAATGTTTCACCTAAACTGTATTTCACTTAATAATGTTTTGGTTACCACTTAACTAAATGAAGTTCATGTAAAAAAAACTGTTTAATGGCTTTTTCTCATCACTACGTAAGTAGGTAACTTCCTACCAGCACGCTCCGATATTTTTAAATCTTTAATCGATCGCCTAATTCAATGAATATATTTGAAAAAACTAACATAAGTAAACGTTATTCCCCATATTATGAATTGTGGGGAGAAAACGTATTATGCAGTGTAGTAGTAGTTACCACTAGTATTAACAAATTATATTGAATATATAACAAGCAATCGACATTATCTAGTTAAATTTGTCAATTTCAAATAATATAAAATTTATTATACAATGTTATATATACATTTATAAATTGTTAGAGAAGCGAAATACGTTTTTCTAAGTAAATACAAATTTATCATTTTTAATTCATGTTTCTTAGTAATTCGTAACATAATTAAAAATGTGCCGTGTGCTCTTACGATTGATTCACGTAACAGCTTCTGGGACATAGTTTTTCTTCGTATACCTGGAAACTGTTGCTTTATTCACTTGTCAGTAGAATTCTTGTAAAATATTTCTTTGTTCAGATTTATACTATTATATATCACTGAAAAGAAATTCTGTGAAAATCGCAGTCGTATATTTTGTACTGTAGTTTTAAGCAAAATTCTAAAATGGCATGATTTTCTTGAATCCTATTCGCTATTTTATTTATTATTCAATCTTTTTGCGCCACACAGGTCCAGGCATAGTAGTACACATACAAAACTCTTCTTTCGTATCGTTAAGTTTGTGTGTCGATGCAAATTAATAGTTATTTGATAAAAAATTATATCGACGAGTACTGTAAAGTGGGTCTACTTTTATCGATTCTTAAATTATTTTTTTACGATTGTGTGGAAACCAATCTTACGAATCGACTGATACCTACTGTTTAAAAGTAAGTGTAACAAAAATCCATATTTATTTATTTTTATAATAAAAATTACGATCCACATTTAGATTTGTCTACTTGAACGATTTTTATTAGCTAATCATATATTATGTTGTACCTAAGTAATTTTAATTAAGTATTTTTTTTTAATATATATATTAATACTCGATAATGTCCGTATGATTGCATGATTGCATGATTGTCCGCGATTTCCCCTCCCCCTGCCCCTTCCCCCTCCCTCCTCAAAGCTCCGCTGACGCAATATTTTTATTCATACTAAAGACATATTTTCCCAATACACTGGTTTATTATTTGACGAAACAAATCAAATCAGTGAAATTTCTCATACAAAAAAACGCCGCGATCGTGGATCGAACTCAGATCTCTGGATTACCAGTCGAGCTCTCTATCAACTGAGCTAACGTCATAATTATCAAGGCGATAAAAATAGTGTATATAAATTAAAATTTGGAAATGGAACGATATTTGTGATTCACAAACTGACTTCGATTGTTTGTATTCAAGATTCAAAAATGGAACACCTGTCAAATAATGATTGTGGTTTATTTTACATAATATAGTTTCGACAGTTAAATGCAAATATTCCATGTGTGTCATATGTATGCTGACGGCTATTAAATATTTTACGTTTTAACAGAGGGTATTTAGAATTTATCCCGATAATTTAATAATTTTGTATCTTTTGTTTTAAATAACGAGTAAACGAGTCTATGCTTTGGAAAAGGTAAATTTATGCTCAAATAGTAATATAAATAAAGTAAGCGAAATAGTTTGATAGATTGGGGACAACGAGATTAAAATACGGAAAGTGAGCCAAGTTAGGATGATGGGAAAAAGTGAACTGAACCCACCCTTTTTATTGCATAATTTAAATCATTTTTTCTCTAAAATACATTGTTTATGCTTTCGATGGATTCGTCGGTAACTTTGTGGAAGTTCATTTGAATATAAAATAAAAAATAACTTAGATTATTCCACGTATTGTGCTACAAACTGTGACACATGTTTCGCCTTTTTCAGAGGCATCCTCAGACAGACTTACTTTTACTTACTGAAAGTAAGTCTGTCTGAGGATGCCTCTGAAATAGGCGAAACACGTGTCACAGTTTGTAGCACAATACGTGGAATAATCTAAGTTATTTTGTATTACTTTTTTATGCTTATTTATTGAAAAAACTTTCACATAAAATTAAAAGTTGATGACAGTTCCCACAAAAAATAATTGAAAACGTAATTGCACTTAAAAGTCAAATGGAAAAGTTTCACCATTTTTATGTTTGGTTCCCTTAAAGACTCATATATTCCTAAAAATAAGCTCCGTTTGGCGAATTAGTGAAGTTAATTTATTCTTATTAATTTGATAAATATGCATTTGATTGTAACATGGAAAATTGATAATTTTGTTTTGATAAAATGTGCAATTAATTTATACCATTTTGCATGTGAAAAATGATTATTAGCAAACTTAAACATTATTTCAAAAATTAAGTAATTTACAATTTAAAACTGCAGGGCTGTCGATATATGCGCCGAGGTCGATTTATGCTACTATGAAAAATGATTGTTAGCAAACTTGAACATTATTCCAAAGATTTAATATTTTACGAAATTTCTGTCACTACGAAAAAAAATGTTAGCAAACTTAAACATTATTCCAAAAATTAGGTAATTTACGAGGTATATTTCTGCTAATAGGAAAAATAATTGTTAGCAAACTCAACATTATTCCAAAAATTAAATAATTTACAATTTAAATACAACAGGGCATGCTGTCGATATATGCCCCGAGATATATTTATTTTATTTTTAGAATTTCTGGCTTATTCAATAAATAGGTTTGTAATTTTCTGACTTCTTAAAAATGCAACAAAAATCCCCCCGTTGAGGTCAACGGGCTTACAGCTAGTATATATTAATTGAATACATTTGTTTTTGTTATAGGATTTATTTATAATTTTATTCAATAATTATAGCACAAACAATAAATGAGTAGTTAATGAAATTGTCATTTACTTGGTAATAAGGTAAAAATAACAAAGTTTTTAGCTCTACGATTTATTATTATTATTATTAAATTAATTAGCTATTTTGGCGTATGCCTCTAATGAAGGCTAAGACTGATCTGAAATAGCTATCAACTATTTGTTTTAATTGTAAAACTAAATACTATGCTATTTTTTACCTATTTATTTTTTTATTTTATTTTTAAAAGAGACCAAAAGTATATTACAAAATATCTAATGAACGTTTAAAACAAAAACGTGAACAATAAAATAAAAACGTTTTATATCAATTTTAAATATTTAAACTTTTTTACATCAATATGTCGATCAAAGCAATAAACAACATTATTTACATCGAGGTAAGTTGTTTCAGGCTCATTTTTAAGCATAAAGTTTCGTTTTTAATAGTTCAAACTGCTTTTTGAAATGCGTCATTCGAGTATTTTTTATAAGATCTTAAACCGTTTTTTTCTGATGTCGCAACATCTTATTCTGAAAATAACAACAACAAAATTCACACAAACACCTTAAAATGCCAACTTCATTAATTATATGCATTATGTCTGTTGGGACTTTGATACCCCGTATCAATGACGCTCACATTTTAAATCAGCATTTTTCACAAAAGTGTACTTACTCTGAATAAATTTGAATTTGAAATATTTATAATAAATACTATATTATTTAAATAATCATCAGATAAATACAAACATGATAAAAGAGTCCTCACATTTTACGCAACTCAAAAATAATATCTTCCCTAATATGCGTAATAACATAATCTTTTACAACATAAATTAAATTACGTGTAATACCAATAATTTTAAAAATAAATTCGTACCGACAAGTTGTACGAAATCGAAACTGGTAAAATCATTAACATTCACTCCTTTTGTAGTTGTAAAGAAACTATTTTTTAGTAATAGATATTTCAGTACAATGACCTGAATCGGCAATTTTTCGTCAAATGAAATTGATGCCAATACTTGAAATAAACATACGTCTATTCGATACATTACAGCCATTAATTAGTCTTACCATATTACGCTCTAGCGGTTGAATGAAGCGGTCACTACCTCTGAAAGCTGCTCGTACCTGCAAAAGTGAAACAAAGGAATCAAGGATGAGCACCTGCTTAATGGATAGGGTAAATCAAGTAGATTATAGATGATAAGGTCCTTAATCAATGCTCCGACCGTAAGGCGGATGTTACGGAAAAATTAAAATGCAGATCACAAATATAAGAACGATATAAAAATATATTTATTAAACGTGTAGCTTGTTCTATCAAAAATGTTGATACTTGATAATCGGATGTAAATAAGAAACTAGGGAGAAGCCCATGTTTAGCTTTAATTATAATATATCGACTGTAAAAAAGAAAAAGGACGTAACCCACAGTTTTTTCAAAACACCTTTTTTTCGATAATCACAATATATGCAACTTGATACATGTTCTATCAAAAGGATGTAAGCTGCAAATGCCGAATCAGTATCTAAATTTAGCTTTTACGTTTGAAAAAGATGAGCTTGTGAAGATTGATACCAAGAAAAAAGATTTTTCCTAGACAATTTCTTTAATTAATATTAGATTATGTCAATTAAACACTAGTTCAGAAGTCTCCATGCACTTCCAGGTTGCGTATATTTCATAATTTGCACATGGCCCAAAATCATCAAAACACGTTTTTTGTGGCTCCTGTAAAATTTTCTTTGTGTGGATTACGTCCTTTTTCCTTTCCACAGTCGATATACAATCGAGAATACGCGCAAATTTTATGATGAAACATTAACATACTCAGTGATTAAATATATATTTGTCATAGTATAATTAATTTATTATTGTACCATATTCAATTATTGAATTAAATAATACTGTTAAATGCATTATTCGAAATTGTATTTTTTATTGATTGTATATCTACTGCGTCTTAAATTTAAGTCTCGACACTGCGTTACATATATTTGGACGAAAAGATGTTAAATAAAACGTAAATTGGTACTGCACTGCTTAAATGTATCAAATTATCGATAAATACCAATTTTTTAAAAGTTTTCCGCGACATTTATAAACTTAGCCAAGGTAAATAATAGAGCGCTCAACAGTAATAATAATTCCACTTATGGTTTTTTTTGCAGATTTCCTGAATCGTTTTTATTTTATTTTACCTTAAGTAATTTCCATGGCTTAACAATTTAGAAAACGAAAATAACACTCATTTATTATTTATTCGGTACGTATTACAAAATAATTCGTCGAATGTATTATATTAACACCTCCATGCCCATGATGCAATCGTAAAGAGTTGAGCCATTAAATCATTCAATATTTCTCTTAATATTGTCAATAAGTATTTATAATTTTTGGTATTCTAGCATATATACATTTTTCAAATTATTTTTTAGCTTCTAACTTAGGTTTAAATACTGTCAATAAACAGTGAAACTGAGATGCCATCATGGCAGGGAACGTGATTTTTTAGGATGGCATGTTATGGGTTAAACACTTGCATTTTTTTTAAATGTAAATCAACTGATTATAAAACTCGTAACGAGTAAATCCGGTTCATTCATTTATAAAAAATATTCGAAAAGTACAAAAAAAATGTAACTTTTTTAATATTGTAGAACGTATCCATATTTTGTCATGAAGTGTTAATCATTACTACTGATATAATACAAGCTAAGGTTAATATACTTTGATTAAATATTTATAATAAAAGTCTTAGAATTAATTATTGAGTGTATCAACCTTTATATTTTTTCACTGACTGACGCTACAACTCAAGACAAAATTTTCATATTGATGTTTAATGAAGGTACTATACAATTTTTTGAACTGAAGAACAATTTTAAATTGGATTTTATTTAGTTATTGATGAGTGCGTATAAAATCAATTAGTTTAAAAAAAACGCAATTAATATCATCACGCTATAATTACGATTAGGTTTGAACCCAACGATCTCTAATCTCCACAACTATGACGAAACACTGCCTGAGAAATGTTTTAGACCCAGAGCAGTTCTGCTCGACGATCCTCCATAGATCTTATGTCGTCTAAAATTGTCAAATTTAGAATGAACTTAGCATCACGAAAATGACTCTTTGTTTAATTATTTTTTTGTATACTGTATGTGTGTATGTATGTATGCGCATGTGTGTGTACATGTACGGATATAGTATGGAGGAAGCATATGGAATGTGATTTGTAAAATAATGCACATGGAGTTCCCGTGAACTTCTTATCTCTGTAGTGATCGCGCCCTTCCGTCTGCAAACGATGGTAAGGGGATGCAATTTACAATTTTTCAAAATCTTTATCGATGAAGGAGACTGAAAGAACCTTGACGCTGGCGCGTCCTGGTACTTGAAGCTGCATATATTTGATATCCAAAAAAAATAAAAAAAAATAACTACGGTTGGAGCGATATGCTATGGCCGCGGAAGGTCTTTTCCGAATTTCAACATTTGGTATTTAAGGTTTGTTTCATTTGATTATACTCATTAACAATGATGAGTTTTAATATTATTTTTTCCATGCAAAAAATATTTTATTTTATTTTACTGAGGAACTGTTTTGTTTTCTATTGTAATACGTTTCAATAAAACTTTTTTTGCGGTGGACCTTATTAATTTATTACCCAACAATCGTTATGCGTCACATTTTATTGTATCAATTCTAAAGTAACACCAAAGTCTATTAAACGTGACGTTCAAAGTAATACGTTACGTAATTATTGCGTGCTTTTTAACGACTAATTAGATGTTATTCAAAAAGATGACTTAGTAATTATAAAATGTTTGTCCGCGTCTCTTTTATGAAATTGGTGACGTCTTTCGACGTCTGCTGGGGTATTCGGTTTTTTTCCATTGTCCAACAGGCCGCCGCGACGTCTTAACAAACCAGGAAAATTATTTACTTCTACCGCCAGTACGCAATTGCTTTACATTGTTACTCTTGTAACAATCCGTCTACACGTGATAAATTGTTTTCTTCTAAAACTCTTAAAACTTTTTCTGATTCGTTCACAGTCGAACGTAGCAATGATTCATTATATCGCTACTTTAAGTTTATATAACTTCTCGCTGTATCATTTTTCGACTGCCGTAACACAATGGTTAATTAATGCTTTTGTTTTGAGGTGTTGAGCGTAAGCCCTCAGCAGTGCGTCATCATGGACATACATTAAAGGTTTTAGTAACGGTTATAATAAATATCAGTTTAATTTAAACTAATTTACCTTGAATAATCCCATATTTCTTATCGTTCTTAGTCTAACACTAAAGTCATGTTTTTTTTTTATCAATAAATACAATTTTAATATAAATAAGGATGTAACAGTACATAACAAGATGTATTGGGTATCTCTTCTAAGCCAGTATATAATATATAGCTGAGTTATTGCAGGTTTAAACATAGTTCTGACGATGGCGCACGCTTGAATAGCTATAAACTAATTTTATAAAAAATGTAGAACTAAATACTTTGATATTTTTACCGTATTACAATGGAGTTCTACCAAGTTCTACCAATTCAATCAATATCATTTTTAAGCTGTTCACTATCGATTTTTGGTGGAAAGGCTATATACATAAATATTTTTAAATAAAGCACCTCTTTCTACTAATTACACATTTGTCAGTAATGTTAAAGACTGGTTTTGCTCATTAAGATAATAATCAACTGATGAAATCGGTACTGATGTTTAGTAAAAAAATGTGAAAATAGTTCTAAAAAGTGTTTTATTACATATTTGAATGATCTACTTAAAATATTTGCGTTCTATTTTAGATCCACTCCATGTCGAAATATATGTTTTTTTTAACCATGTCCGGAACCAATATATTACTTTATAAAAAGAAAAAAAGTATATTTTGACATTGTTAAATACCTCTTGTTTGTTAAATACCTCTTGTTGTTTAAAATTGTTAAGTTTTCTTTATCCTGAAAAAGTGGGTTAAACGGACTGTAGGCAGATTTTGTAGTTGAAATGAAACTTATTTCAACAAAAGTTGCTCTTTACATAGTTGCACAGTCTCCCTTTTTCGGAGAAATTAATGATAGACGCACATGGATAAATAATAGCTCTTGTTACGCATACATATGTACGTATTCTCCGTTGATTTGTGGTCCGTCTTATTATTATAAAATAATTATTCAACGAAATACAGCTTTAAAAAAAAAACCTTTTTATAAAATAATTCGGTTACTTCAATTAAACTCTGCGTCATATTTTTATTAAAATTTTTCAATAAATACAATTTGTAGAGCAAAATTCATTTTCAGATTTTTAAATTGAAGTAGATTTAAATTGTAAATTTAAAAAAGTGTATTATCAATCAGACTGTGGAGTTTTGGTTCAAAGCTTTTACCAATTCAATAAAATATACTTATTTCAAAGAGCTAATGTATTTTACTGTAACCCACGAGTAATTAAAAATATAAAACATTTTAGACAATTTGCTCGCACGTATTACGTATTAACAAGAAATTTACTGAGTTGTCTCATTTTTTTTTCATTAATCATTTATTCAGACCTTTTTGGATGATTCATAGGCTTTTAAAAAATATTACTAATTTTAAGATAGTTATACTGACAAAAAACTATGCAATGCTTTGCCACACGAAGTAGTAGATTTATATGCTCTTGGCAATTTGAGAACCAATTGGTGGTGATACCACGAGCAATATAACATTAATTGCATACACCATTATATCCTTTTTAAATAACCTTTTCAGTTTTAAATACATTTTTCTCTTTCATTTGTTTTAATAAAATTCTTTCTTTCTTTCAATAGTAACACATATGACATGCCAAAAATTGAAGATATTCAATTCCTTTTTGAATTATACTATCATCAAAGTAAAACCCTTTGATTATATACATAACATGTTTAAGACATTATTTATACCAACGATAATTAATTACGAACAAAAAATATTAAACTAAAAACTGTTCTTAAATATGTACTCCATTTCAGCATGGCTCCACTTTTAAGTGTAGTAAAAAAGTTACTTCCTATCGAAAACAATTTCACTAATGGATTATTAATTACATTTTACTATTTTGACTACAAGTAGTACGTCAAAAGTTCTTTTATTTGGTAGCCATTAAATATTACTTAGTAGATATGAAAACAAAAAAACTACCAAAAACTTAGTTAGGTAATCAATTAGAAAAACTCAGCAAAGCCAGTTGTTGAATATATTATATTAAATTGAAATTATGTTTTATATGTCTGTAATATTATTTAGGACACAACTCTTTTCATCCATTATTTTAATCATGTTTACTGATTTTATCTGATAATAAATAATGGAGCCGAGAAAAAATGTTTTTTAAAGTGTTCTATCTAGAAACCTAGTGTTTCCTTAAATAAAAAAAATGTAATTTAAGTCTCACTTTGAAGTTTGAGACATAATATACTGTAAAATATTTTTGAATAATCAAACCAATATCTTGTGCTCATAACAAAAATAATAAAAGATTTTTAGTACTTTTTCCCCACTTAAAATTTATTTGATCAGGACCGGTTTCGCTCCTCGCGAGCATACCGTAAGAAATAAAAATATCCGTGTGTTATTGATACATGTTTGTATTTCATTTGTCAGCTGATTTTGAATTAGTAAGATATTAAAACACATTCAATACTTTAACTTTGTCGTAAATGGCTTTATCAAAATAATCACTATTAAAGTATGTAGGATTATTAAGGAAAAAACATTTCTATGATCACATATAGTATTTTTTTTGTTCATTTTCTGTGAAATATAAATTCAATTTGAGCATGTAAATAGTAACCAATGTATTAATCTCCAGCAAGTAATCAATTGAACGCTATATTTTACACTTTACTCTTTTTTTATAATATATTTGTTCCATGATTAGTTACCAACCGAATTCTTAAGCTTTAAATTATATATGTTATTCTAAAATATTTAGCTGCTTGATTTTGCTCGTTTGTGATCATTTCCTCTTTCATAACTGACAATTTAATTTATCTTGATTAACTTAATATCACCATTAACTTAATACTATTTTGTAAATCAGAATCTTAAACAATGGATGACTTTAGTTAACCCACAAAAAGAGTGCGAAAACCCCCATAGGATTTATTCTAAATACATGTTTTTTAAATGTCGTATTTATTTATATAGAAATACTTTATGATATTTATATTTATTTATTTTTTTCTTTACAGAGGAACATTTACAAATTCCGGCATATCTTCACCCAGTGCAGAGTAAGAGATGTGATTCTAAAAGAACTAAAGGTAATAAATATTATTTTTGTTATGTTTAAGAAACTCACATTAATCGTCAAAGGGAATTTAGTATTTTATTTTCTAATTTAGTAAACATTATGCTGTTTTATATATCAATATGGATTTATATATTAATATTTTATTATTTATTGCAGCGCATTATTAAATAAGCCGACAATTATAATGAAATTACGAATTTATAAACGGTGCCTCTTTTACATTAATTACTTAAACTCAAACACCTCCAAATTCGTTTTATTTAATAATTTTCTCTTCTTAATACTCAAAAGGCAACATTTATTTCCCAAAAGCGGCGTTCCGACGTTGTTATTTTGTTTTAAATCAAAAATTTAATTCGGTATTTTGATTCACCGAGAAAATAAATGCGCCTCCAGTGGCGTTTGCTGTAATAGAAATATCCTCAATTCAAACAAATTCTACTTTAGAAAAAAAAAAATTAAATGGACTGCTTAAGCGCAACCAGTCTTGATTTGCAAATTTATATTTTCATCTCACCACCAACGATTAATTGTAAATAATATTAAACAAATATGACTATCGACTTGTCAAAAAAATACTGTCGCAAAATGTATGTAATGTTTATTTAATTCAATTATGAATTTATATATATTTTTTAAGTGAGTTTTGAACTGATTTTTTCGTTCACGATCAGAAATATCTTTATTTATTAATCCTACCATTTTAATATAAAACATGTGTTCTTTTGCATTACCTCTTTCACAATTAAGCCTTTTAAAGTTTTAGTGAGCCAAGTAGCAAAATGATATATCATTTATATTGTATTCCATGTACAATCTCGTTTTAACTAAGTGTTTTTGTGGATTGAATATTTTTATTTTAGGAATATAACAAACACTTTTGCAATGTGTGTTTAATAAGCTCACTTCACTTTTACGATAATTTATGATATGTAGAATATTATATCGCATCGAACTAAATCCTTCTTTAAATATCATTTCATTTCTTGTGGACTCATATTGGTATTGTATAATATATGCTTACTATTGCATATATATGTACGCCATTGACACACCCTTTTCCTGTTTACATTTCTGCTAAGCTTCAAACGTCTTCAAATGGATAGATGAAAGTTAATTAAACATTTAAAATCCGCTTTCCTTTAAAGGGTTCACTGCGCTCTCTAAATTGTATAACTCTCAAAACCTCTCTTCCATTCATACACTGTGAGCTTTTTCTTAGGAACTAAGTTCACTTACCCTACAATGCATTGGGAGCTTTTGAGTTGTTATTCAAGCTTCCAAAGGACTTTGCACGTGTATATTTGAACGCTGAAATTATTTTAAAATACACAACTAAAAATACCAAGCGATACGTTTTTTAAATATTTTTTTACAACCAGAAATAATTTAATTAAAATTTCATACGTGTTTTCAAGATAATAATAATTTTAATTACTAAAAATCATCTTCAACAAATTCTGGTTATTCAGGAATATTGAAATAGTTAAGCTACATGCATAAAAAATATTAAATATTAAACCCGTGTCAGGTCCGTAGTGTAATGGTCAACGTTGTTGTCTTCTGTTGCAGATCTCACGGGTTTGAATCCCTGTACAAACACATTTTTTTCAATCGATTTATCGTTTCTGTTTGAAGGCATAGATGTTTGTGATTAATATTAGTAATTTAATTAATTTATATTAAATCATGAATAATAATAGAGTACTACTTACCTGACAATTTATCTTTTAATAAAAACCGCTATAACTTGCCAGCGCGCATGTCAACAATAAGATCTCGAGCATTTGTTGGCAATTTGAGAGTCGGGCAAAAAAAGGTCTTGTTTCGTTATCTCAACTCCTGCCCTTTTGTAAAATCAGATTTAAACAAAATGATACTTATTTAACTACCTGATAAGGGTTTTTTTTTAATGGAAAAATCACTAATTACATTCACTTAAAACTTGTCACACTATCTTACTTTTTAAAAAAAATATCAAGTGGCTTACTTACTCTTGTAGAAGACTGTATATGTACGTATGTTAATTTCCGCTTTTTTACAAACTCAATTTTAATTATTTAAAAAATGAACATGTTGGAGTCTTATTTAAAAAAAAAATTAACTGCTATATGCAAAATTCTAAGCTATACAGTCTATACCAGTTTCTGCCAAACTTTTTTACTTCATGGCACACTAAATAAAAATGATTTAAAAAAGGAAACATGTCGCGTTGACCACTAATTATGAACGTGACAAATATTTGTTTGAATGTGTAGATGTTCAATTTATTTAAAATTAAATAAAATTTAAATGAATAGGCATTATCAAAATCAAAATTTTTAGGCTTCTTCCACCGCGGCAGCACACCTGAGACTTCTTGCGGCACAGTAGTGTGCCGCGGCACACAGTTTGGCATACATTCATTTTCGAACAAACATGGAGACTGCCGTCATTGTTTCCAGAGCCATCATATTAATAATAAGTTAAATTATATTAATAATTATTGTTGATGCTACAGTTTTTCTTGCGATGCAAATTCTAAAATTAAAATACTTGTCGTTATAAAAGTAACTTTCTATCCGTATTAGAAATATGTATTTTTTATTGTACCTCTTCATTATATTTGTAAAAATTAAACCACTGGTTTTTCATAGGCCTTCGCCAAGACGATATCTTATCGAACTTTCAACTCAACTTATTGTACAAATTCTACGATCGTCGTTGACGGCATGCGCAAAACAATCACGAGATAGTGCCGAATTTCATCTCGCCAGTTTATTAATTATTCACACGAATTACTTTCGTACTTAAGAATAAAAAAAAACGCAATTTTTGAACCGATTTGGTCGTGTAATCGTTTTAAATTGTCTCATATACAAGATTTTGCACGAACCCATTGGCCGAATTTTTATTACGAGAATGTTGCCACATTCGTCAAGGTAAAAATATATTACATTTTTTTTCTCTGCGTTTATTCCTATTGATAAACTGTTTTTAATGAGTTTACGCGAACTTTGTTTTTTTCTTACCTTCGATATACAATTAGTAACTATAACAATAAGAGCGAAATAACCGATTAAAAGTGCACTCGGATAAAACTCTCACTATCTTTAATTAATTTAATCTGCTGTTTGTTATGAATAGTGTTAAACAATTATATCTATATAGCCTCGTAGATTTGTAAAACTTTGACAGGATATGTTATTTACGACTAAAGGTAATAATCAGGGCTGTAGAGTCGAAGTCGGGTATTTTTTCAGAGTCTTACAGCTCCGACTCATTTTTTAAAAATATATTCAATGGTGTCACTACTCATTAATAGCTTCTACTGATTTCAACCTTTGCCTTTAAATTCTTTAAATAAAAAAAATGTGATATAAACATATAGAAAGAAGCCTGGTGCAGCTGCCAACTGCCTTAATTGAGTTTTTTTTTTTTTATTCCAAACGTGTTTTTATTGACGTGACAACGTCTTATAAATCGATGAACGTCCGTTGCACGCACGAAAAAACATGACTCATTGTCCGGATTGTCTCGTTACGCAGAAGGCAAGCGTGCGAGCGAGAGCGCGGATAAGCGAAAGAGAGGCACGATCGGCCTATCGTTCGGTACACAACTTATACACCTACAGTACCTACACGTGATCTGTTTACAACTGTTTATAAAGTGAAGTGAAATGTTAATGTGGTTTTCATTGTTTATATTACAACAATAATTGCGGCAATAAAGGTAATTAATTCTTGCATATTAAAAATCTGATTAACGTATAACAAATATACTTTTAACAATAAATTATCAACGATTTCTTTCGCAGAACCGCCTAAAGTCACACCATGGCAGACCAACCTGACGAACCTGTGAATCTCACGGATCTGCCACTATCGTCAAGGAGTAATGTACCCATGGAGGTGCAAGATGCTACCGCATCCACGTCTGCAACGCCATTCGCTGGGCCAACAATCGCTGCTTCAAAATCGAACGCGCAGAGACAACGTGAGTACAGACAGCGTATTGCAGCATCCAGAACTTCTGCACAAGCTACAGCTGCGAGGAAATTGAATACCGAAAGACGACAAAAGAGCAGACTACGCATAGCTGCTAACTTGGCTCTTGCCAGTGGTTCATTAGAGTCGAATACTGCATCCTCTTCTCGTTCAGGGGAAAGACCAAGCAATGTCCGAACTGGTACTCAACAACGTCACACCATGTCACACCAACCTGATGAACCTGTGAATCTCGCGGATCTGCCACTACCTTCAACGAGTAATGTATCCATGGAGGTGCAAGATGCTGCCGCATCTACGTCTACAACGCCATTCGCTGAGCCAACAATCGCTGCTCCAAAATCGAATGCGCAGAAACAACGTGAGTACAGACAGCGTATTGCAGCATCCAGAACTCTTGCACAGGCGGCAGCTGCGAGGAAATCGGATACCGAAAGACGACAAAACAGCAGACTACGCAGCGGCTCCAACTTGGCTAACTTGGCTCTTGCCAGTGGTTCAGTAGAACCGACTACTGCATCCTCTTCTTGTTCAAGGGAAAGATCAAACAATATCCAGACTGGCATTCAACGACAACTCACATACCAACAACGTCAAACATTAGCAGCAGTACCAGCACAAACCACTGTTCAACCAGGTACTTCTTCAGATCAAATTGAAGTTCCACAGGCACAATCTGCTTGGAACACCAAATGGGCATCATCGATCATAAGATTCAAATCAACATTTCTGGATAACGATTTTGGCTACGCTTGCTCGGTTTGCGACAGACTGACACTCCCATTCATTTCCTACTTTTCCTATCACCGACCTATCTTTAACAGAATAACACAGATTGGAAGACGTTAAATATCACACATGTATAAAAGTTGTAAATAAATTGCTAAAAGCACATTGTTACTTGTAAATAAACTGTTCATCAAAGTAATAAACATATTTGAATTAATGAGTGCGAATAAAATATATCAATAAAAAATCATTTCACTCCTTCTTCGTATCCATACAAAATAATGATAATTCAATAAAAATGATTCCATTTTATTCATAAAAGTATGCAATCATTTCATCAATGTTTTCTAATGACGTTGTCACGTTAAACTATCGTCCGTAAACCGACTTTACAGACAACCAATTTTTAGTCACATATTCATGTATTGTTTGTGTAAACTGAAATTTACTACTAATAAGTAATATATTATAATATAAATGAGGCTTAAAGGACCTAATTGCACACGTAAACATTTTGCAATGTTCAATGTTACTATCGATTTTCGAAGATTGTAAAATAATATAAACACGATCTTCTCTTTTGATAATCCACCATTTTGATTATGTCACCTGGGAGTGAATCGACAGTTGACACTACAGTGGTTATATTATAGTACGTTAATGCTATATTTTTTTTTCTATATAGTCGTCTATTCATTTATCACAATTAGAACATGTAATAAGCACCTTGCTTTTATTTTGAACATGCAATGAGTATATCAGGAAAATATTCCTAATTTATTTAAAAGCTTGAAATCGAATTGACATGTCGCTAACAACTGACATTTAGTTCGTTAATCGAAAGCCTTTAACTTTTTAAATCATTGTGACGTGTGTTCCAAATTTAGTTGAAATGCTTTCGAAAGCATTACTCACTCGATTGTTTATTTTTACTCCCTTTAGAACCAAACACCGTATGACTTCATATAAAATGTATTTCAAATAAAGAGTATAAAGACGTCTTTATTATTTTTCATCGCTTGGTAACCACCTTTTATTCTATTATATATATATCTGACAAATATAATACATCTATCCTCATAATTTCCAGAAAAAAATGGAAAATATTGAAAATGTTTTATTTTTTAATTTTAAACCAATTTACAGACAAAATATTTTGTCATTGTTTACTTTAAATAATACTTAATGTGATAAAATATCACGAATTCCAACCACATTGACTTGACACCCAACATGGTCCGTCGCTTATCCTCCTTTTCCATAAAAGGTAATGAGAGATTATCAAAAAGAGGACGAGTTGATAGCTAATCATTTATTATGTGTGTGTAGACGACGTATATTTGAATCCACCCCAATGAAAGTACAAATATGTTGTGATAATAATCACTATCGAATTTCTTGTAAATATTAAAATAATAAATGATTGCAAAATAAATATAACGCATCGTTGCGCATGGTGCATATTTTCTTTTACATTAACAATTTAAACAAATTTTGGAGTAAACTTCATAGACCGTGGTACGTAACCCTCACGTGTGGTTACCGCGTTTTTTCACAGGGACGTCATCTGCTGAATAATTAAGTGAAAAACATGTTTAATAAAACGAAAAAGATATTTTTCAACAGTATCTCCGTGACTTAAATAACACATGCTATAATTAAAAAATAAACAAACAAAGACGATTAATTTCCACACATTTGGAGAACTAAACTTACACTAGAACAATATTCTTGAACTTTTGTTTTAAACTATTTCGTGTTGCAGATAAAGCTTTTACTGTTCTGCCCTTTGAATCAAAGCAGTGAAATTTCAGAAGAAGCTGAGTATCTCATTCGCTACATGTCATCGAAATAATACTTTGGGGCAGTGGCGGATTACCCCATAAGCGCAAGAGGCGCGCGCTTGGTGACTGCAATTCTCGGGAACCTCAAAGATAGACTCACTCTTATATTATAATTTCAATTCATTATAATTCACGAAGAGTTTTGCAGCACTTTTATGTCACTCGAAAAACATGGCCTACAAAATTTATTGCGCCTGGGGCCTCCAAAGTGCTTAATCCGCCACTGCTTTGGGGAATGATTTTTTCTCATCAAAAATATCCAAATGTCACCATGCCACGTATAATCGTAATTCCTTTCCAATTACGATTACAATTATTTGAGAAAGTGGATTTTGAAAGCTTCTCAATAAAAAAAACAATTAATCCAATATACCCAGATGTAATAACGAGCTTAGCGATATATATAAACATATAAAGCGATGAGTGGCAGTCTAGGAAAAAATGCTAGGAATCTTCGATTTCTCCGATGTACATAAAAATTTTCTGGCGATTTCAATTGTATATTTTTAACTGGTCTACAGGTGTAAAAAGGTTGGAAAACACTGATTAAAACGATTCAATTTATTGACTCACGAGTTCACTTAATTCTGCTCTACTAGTCGAATGGTGAATCAACTCTATGACGTAAAAGCTAGAACATTAAATCAATAATTTTGCCGTTAGTAAATTTGTGTTATCTTATTTATTGCAGCTTTGGACTGTTTTATGTTTGCTTTCAGAACATGGTCGACTACGTCATGAGCACACCTCTCCAAGATGAGTCAATCACCAGTGAACCATTAGAAATCATCTCTAAGCTTCTCGCCGAGGTAAATACACTCTTGTTTATTTTAAGAAACACAACTGTGTATTTATATCTAAAACGTTACTCAAAAATGAAGTCATGATTTTAACTTTGATTAATATTAAATTTATAATGTGGAAAATAAGTCTTGCGAGGCTGAATTCCATAATAGTGCACGCTGTGTACCTTTGTTTTACATGCGCATTTAATGTGTATATCGTTTATTATGATATTTTTACTTGTATCATTAAATTTGATATAAGCTCTTTTTTCGTTATGCTTTTAATTTTAAAAAAAGACTGGTGACATCTTTTAAGGTTTGACATGTTATAGTAATTCTACGATGACGACTCGATGCCTGTAAAGTATAAGTATATGTACAAGTTTTAAGAAAATTAAATACTCAATAAGATAATTATAACAAACAACCAAACATGACGTCATAACAAAAATATCTGGATGAATTTCCTCTACGGGGTGGGGGGTTTATTGCAGACATCGTAATGCGTACAAAGGCTGTAGACATTTTAAATGGATTTTAAAAAGTTATTAATCTAAAGTAAAGAAGCAGGCAATTTTTCCAATTTAGATTGTTTTTCATTCAAGAGAGAATATATATAATGCTTTTGTGATCGCCTTATTATGTTGTACATCATGGCTGTCCAATCTCAGGTAACGTGAGGGCCGTATTTAAAAAAAAATATCCGTGGGCCCCACCAAAAATAATACATTAATTAAATTATAAATGCAGCAAATGTGATAACGATTTATCTGTGAGAGAAAATCTGTATTTTGATTTAATAAATTTAGTGGTTGAAAAAGTACTTTTACAAAGATATGTACTTCGGAGCATTGACCTTTTTCAAAACCAAATTTTCTCAATTTAAGATACCTTTCTTCTGGTAATAGTTAAAAAAAAAATCCTGTTTCACATTCGTTAGCATAAAAATGGTATTTTTGCAAATCGCACAACTCCAACTGAAGATCGGATCTTACATTTGTAATGCTAAGAGTCAATGGCTAACTTAAAAGTAAAATGTTTCTCTCAATATTTACGAATTCGATAAATCATTTCTCAAAATTCGTGATGATTTCTTCAATGTATACAGTATACTTTATATGACTTCAAAATTCTTCATCTCTTAAAAATGTGCCGCAGGCCTCAATTTGGACAGCTCGCGTTACAAACGTGATAATAATATTTAACAAAAAAAATGATAATTACGAATTATTTCGAGTTGGTGCTTTTTAATATGGAAGCTGCAAAACATTGTTAACAGCATCATATCAAGTATCAGTAATTTGATAAGGCTGAGCGGGGTATGTGATGTTGAAATAATCAAGTACGAAATAATTCTGGCTAATGAGCAAAATCTACTATAATAACATTTCAGATTGAGGAGCACGCGTCAATGTTTGACGAGATATAATATTTCACGAAATTTGGTATTGTGTGAATATATTCTATTGATTACGTATCAATTGCATTCTAATTATAATTTAAGCACTGCTTGCTGACTGATGTATAAATACTTAAAAACAAATAGACTTCCGTCTATAATTAAGGACTCAAGCATAATATATTGAGCCGTAATAGGCAGAAAATCGTAACCGAAAAAATATACATTTTACAGGAGAAGGTTTTTTTAAAAATTACTCCCGTACTAAGTTAGATAAAGGAATTGCTTAAATCTGGTTAGTAAATATTAATATTTGATCAATGCCTATCCTGATATTATACTGACTATTTTCAGTTCTTTAGATCAGCGTTTCTTAACCGGGGTTCACATGGAACAATCGATAACACATCAAAACACTAAAATGCACAGGCCTTACAAAAGATCAGGCGAATGAGATTGTTGTCACTGAAACCGAGGCGATATCGAACAATTATTGGTTTAAAACACAATGCCGCTTAAGATCTTTTGTCGATTATCTCATGCCGAGAATATCGACTGGCTAACGATTACTTTAATGAGACATTTATATTATATTATATTTCCAATAACTTCGGCAGCCGCTATGATTACATTTAAAAAATGTTTGTTTTAATCTTCATAAAAAAGCAATGCTTATAATCGATTTAATAAACTGAATTACTGATCAATAAATATTGATAGACAATCGGTAATAAAAATAAATTCTAAGGTTACTATCAAGGTTGCAGACTTGTAGGTATATATATACATATATATATATATATATATATATATATAATTCAAATAATTATACTTAGCGTGTAACTGAAATTGATGTAGTAAAACTATATTGAATATCATACAAAATTTCAATATTCAAACATCGTTTACTCCCTTGGTGTTCACTTATAAAACAAATTACATTAATTGCCATTCTCGAAGGCTCGCCATCGAAGCTCCGCCCGTAGTTTTAGATAGCTTTTTGCCAGTAATGATTTTTCAGTTGAACAAGGATAGTTTGTAACACTCGTTGAGCTACAATATTTATTTTATTCCCGTAGGAACATTTTTGGAGCGGTGAGAACACCCCAGGCAGAACGAGCGCTGGCGAAACTGCTCTCGGAGTAGCCGGTCCACTCATTGCGTCAGCTTCCCTTCCTCCTCAACTGTGTGCTGCACTCGGCCGACACTGCCGAGCTCACCCTCGGTCGCCAAGACTGCGCGATACTCTTGCCCACGTCGCCAGACGAATCCTCAAGCACAATGTGGACTTTGGAAAGTCACCTCATCTTCGCCGTTTCATTCAGGACTATATAAGGTTCGTTTTTTGTGAAAATTAAAATCATTTAAGTAAGACTTTATGGATATTTTTCGATACGTTTTAATTTTTTTTTTAATTTGAATGCTTATTTATTTGATACTTACAATTAATAAATAAACGAGTTAAATATTTAAATAAAACACATTCACTTCGAACATAACTATTTATATAAATACGTATAAACCGTATTAGCTCGATTATAAGATGCACCCTTATTTTTATATGTCAATAATAAAAATGACCGTAACATAGCGTCATCTACTACGCCATCGATAATACCCCTTAAATGTATATTGTACTACGAAAAGTAGAAATTATTGTTTACTTTTTTTACAAAACTGAAGTCGGTTTTAACATAAATTTGTATACCCATTGGTATCATACAAATCATGATTCAAAATGTTTTAATATATGTTGTGGTGGCAAGAAGTTGTTGGTTCTAATCTGCAATCAAAGAAGTGGAGCTGGATAAATCTTGATTTTAGGCAATATTTAAATTCACTTTTAATTCTTAAAAAACTCGATTTTCGTAGGGGAAAAAAATATCACTGCATTATTTAATACATGTGTATTGATATTTATTGTCTGTTTACTGTCAAAAAAAAACGATTAAACAAAATGTTGCAATTTATGTGTGTACTTTTGTTATAAACAGAAGCACTCTGTATTCAGATACATTAAAATAGGAAAACACACGTGTCTTATATTTGAAAAATACTATATATAATATAAAATATTATTAGTTTCTGATATTTTCTCTCTATGAAATTGTGTTTATTAAGTTATTTATTATCTTAATAATTTAAAATTATCAAACTAACTAATTTATGTGTGAGCTATCGTGTTAATTTATTTTGTTTAAAAGTTTTTACTGAGTTAAAAAAATAAACGAAAACAATAAATAATGAACGATTTGTTACATTTCATTGCCATGTTTCAAATAATAATAGTATACATCAAAAAAGTCTACGCCTCAGTGATAATTTTAATTTACTTAATGTTAATACTATGGAGATTTCATATTTTAGACTTCATTTATTAATTTTCTCGGCGTATTATTCATGTGAAAAGTTTCATCAAATATTACAAACATTCAAGTATTATAATAAAAATCATTTATGAAATTATATTTTCGGTACGTCAAAAATGCGTGGTAAACTGTTTATATAAAATAAAAAAACATATTTTCGTGAAATTGAATAGTAATATTCATTCAATTAAAATGATTATCTGAGCAGTTTCGCGTACTTAAACATCTTGGTTAGCTCTCCTAATTAGTTGGACAAAAGAATTATTTTCAATTACGAAGTGTCTTTTTAATTTATTTTTTAAATATCGAAGCATATTTAAGATTACTTTTGTGAAATCGAATCTTCTTCATTGATCTATAGAATTTCATTTGAATGGGCTTAAATGTTTCTCATGATGCTACGTATTAATCAATCATATTTTGAAACATGAATAACAAAATTTATATAGGATGCGTATTATATGGTATTATGTCAAGACTCGAGAGTATGTTACATTCCGTGATAAATAAAGCGTTGATTTTCCACATCTGCCCACTCGTCTTTTTGAAGCAATTCAATTTTAATTTGATTTATCCTACAAGGTTGCTTTCATTACATAATATAATATTTACCTATGCTGTTTTGTCTCTTTGCGAATCTAAACTTAATTGGCTGGATTACATTGTCCTGCATGATTGCTTTTTTTAATATTTCTTTGAAAGCTTTTATAAGCTTTTAAAAATAATTCCTTTATATGCATTTTTAATTTACTTATATTAAAGTACGGTGTAGAGATTGCAATGCCGGACGAATATATCAACTTTTGAAATTCAGTAGAAGTTCAAAATACAAATTCATTATAAAATTAAAATATCTCAATACGTTGCAAACCCTTCATTCACTTCGAATACGATTCGATAGCTGCTTTCGATGTAAGCTAGCACGCAATTAGTGCATAAATGATTTGAGTTAACTTTATTGCCCATTATGAAAAATAGATCCGATTTGTTTCGGTGTACTCAATTATCTAAATATTAAAAATAAGCACGACATATTTACTAACCGTCGTTGATTTATATCGTACACCTGCAACGTTTGTAACATCAATTTATTTGTAAAAAGAAAATTGCATCGCCCCTTTCCATCTGAATTAAAATACAATACTAATTACTTAACTAAATGGGTAGCATCTTACTTTGATATTTAATTCTGACAACCATGTTAACACACAAATTAGTTCCGTCTTTGAATTAAATTAAATTTATATTTTTTATTCCACTGATTGTGCTAGAAAGTGTGACACGTATTTCGCCTCTTTGAGAAACACTTTCAGATGAATGTCACAATTTATGAAATAACAAAGATATCAAACTTAATTTTATACTAAAAATGAATTTCAGCAAAGTTACCGTCGAATCAATCCAAGATATTATAAATGATATTCTCATGTAGTAATAAAAGGAATATGGGTTTTGTGGAGGCGTAATTTGATTAATAATGCTCGAGGTTAATAATATTTGCAATTTCAGTGCACTAAATCGTCAAAATGGCGGAGCTGATGTGGTCCGGGCGTGGGTGGGCGCTGTTCACGGAGCCGGCTCCATGTGCCCCCATCCCCGAGTGCTGCCAAACCTGGCCGCCTCATGCCTCGCCGCCTTGCACGCCCCTTCGCCGCCCACCCACCTAGAGATCCCCCGCACGGAGAAGTCGAAATCGCAAAGTCTCTCGCCCATCAACAACAATAACAACGCGGACACTTCGTTTCTCATGTTATCCTCGGACAACGTCTTTCCGCTGGACGGATTCAGGTCTGACAGCTCGTCCCTCGGAGACAAACACAGCTCCTGCCCGCCTACTCCGTTCACCGTCGAAGTTGTGGACTTGAACGCTGTTCCCGCTATGCTTCTGAACAAGATGGACACATCCTGGACTGATGACGATGATCTAGTATGCTTTGCCAATGTAATTCGGCACATGTAAGTTAGCACGGTTTTTATTTTTTACAAACTTTATGCGGCGGTCTATTTCACTCGAGTCCTGTAAACACAATTTCGTTGAAAAACTGTTCACAAAATTATTACCATCTCAGAATAAGCCAATGCTTCCAGCTTTCCATTAGGTATAATAACAAGGAACTGCGTCACATTGTACAGTTTAAGTCAAGTTCCTGTAATTAACGTAATCAGTATCATATTTCGCCGTATTATTTTCGATATCGGAAAGGTATGCCATTATCGCATTATTGTAGTGCACTTATAATAATAATAAAAGCAATCGAAAATACGAAATGTTATTCAAGTCGTACCAACTGAATACGATGTTCTATATTATGTAAACCATATTATGATATCGTAGAAAAGCGTCTGCAAATAATTATATGAAATTTATATTCTAAAATTTAAAGCATCGAATTTTTAAATGAATCGATGGAAATCGAATTCATTCCGATGCGTTTCATTGTAAAGAGATGGTGATGTATTTAAGTCTTCTATAAAAAAGAACGCTTTGATTCACATTTACATATATAATTTATTCGATGTAAGCGTTCTCGATTGAAAGACATGCACTTGAAAGATATTTGACTGGTGAAATTTTTGGCATACATTGAATTTTTCAATAAGGTTTTCATTTATATTCACTTTTAAAAATACTGACTAAAATTCATCCCATTCATGAAAGCCGCTCTATTATACGTAAGACAAAAATACGTTGATGAAAAGAGAACAATTACAAAATTTAATGAAATTTCTTCTTTTGATTGTCTTAATATTATCGTTTGTGGTCGTAATTATGAAAACCGAAATGTGTTGCAGTCAATGTCGGCCGGTCAATGTGGCATTGGATCAATGCACCCCTTGTATTTATTGTCGATAACTAATTAATACGCTTTGATTTCTAAAATATTTGTTAAAGACAATAAATACATGAAGAATTTAAAATGAGTGAATGGTATAAATGTTATGTTTGAATATTATTTCATGAAATATAACCGCCCCTGCATATACAAGGTGTGCATTGATCCAATGCTACATTGACCGGCCGCCACTGATTGAAGTATTATCTACAGTTGATCCAACCGGAGAGGTGTGCCGGTTTGTAAAATCCGCGAAGAGTAGCACACCATCTCACAATAAAAATAATATCTCGGCCGCGGTTCGTAAATTATCAGAAAAATATATATCTTCTAATATTATTGCCAAAAAAAATAAAAAAACATTTTTATTTATTTTTAATTTTCGAGAGTTTCTGTTTCTTAAACTTTTTAGTTTAGGCCAGAGGTGGGGAACCTTTTCTTCTCTAAAGGCCGCATTCATTTTTCTGATTCGACATAAGGCCGCAGTAAACATTGACTACTTTTTCCCCAGATTATCTCCAAGCCTCGTTTTTTTTTTTTTAGCTGACTGAGGAATTTGAAATCCTCAATTCGCTATACTTTTTCCTCAGATATCTTCAAACCTCGATTTTTTTTTTAGCTCACCGAGGAATTTGAAATCCTCAATTTGCTATACTTTTTCCAAATCTCGTTTTTCCAGAATTGGCCAGAAGGCCGCACCGGAGTGGCCAAAAGGCCGCGGATTCCCCACCTTTGGTTTAGCCCTTCATTGTGCAGCTCATTACTATACGGTCCTCACTACCATATCCAATGCACAATCGTATTTATGAAATTATATATGAAAACGAGTTTATTAATAAAAGAGTATTTTTTTGTAACAAGTCTTTCAAGAAGGTTAACATTCATAAATTCATTTTTGTTGATATCAATGAAAGTGTCACAGCATCGCCAAATGTGTATATTTTTTACGGAAGAATGATATTTAAATGAAATAATAAACAAATGGTATCCGCAATTGCTTCGTTAAAATTGGTGTTCTTTATACGTGATTGATTCAATCGATATTAAAAGAATTTGATTTAAAACGACTTGGTAGGTTTGTATGTTTTCCAAACGAACTTGAGAAATAATACATGAGTGGAAAATAGATGACCTCAGCGCATTTCTCTTAATTGTGATAATGAAACATGTAAAACTTATTTATGTATCATTTGGCTTAACAAACGAATAGGTATTTCGAGCATTTAATAGAGCTCATTAATTTGTACACACACATGTGTGTTACCTCTTATCAGATTTTCATAATAAACAGTACTAATATTAGCAAGGCTGCACTGTCTCTCTCTAATTGCACACAAATACATTTATATGAAATAAACTATTTGTATTCAGTTATGCCGAAAATTTTTGTTGCAAGTGTTTTTTTGTCTGTCAAAAAATAATTATGGTTAGAGTAGTAATCGTTATTTGTACCTTACCGAAAATCAGATACAATTGAGAATACCATGTAGCTTATTTTTTTTCAAACCAAAATCTCGTTATAAGAATGTTGAAAGCATTTACAAACTAGTTAGTATTTTTTTCATAGTGACATATTAGTATATTAAATGAAAATATTTCTTTAGGTCTGAGTACGTGGACTGGGCTGAAGGTCTCGGGGCTCTTCTCCAGCCTGTGCCCGTTCCATCCCGAGCCCTCCAACACAAGAAAGCTGGAGCAGCCCTCGCAGCCGCAGCAGGTGCACTAGGCAGGGATCCAAGATGTGCTGTCCACCGAACAGTTCTTCCTCTCCGTCATCCTCGTCCGGGATGGTTTCATCTACTCTCTCCAACTGAACCCGGGGCACCAGATGAACATGTTCAGCTCTGGGGAGATATGGTACTAAAATTATTAAAATATAACATTTAATAAAAATTATTATTCTATTGAAAAAAATATATATGACTTTTCAATATTTTTTTCTCTTAGTTTCAATACCAGCCATTAAATGTCTCTAACTTTTATTGATAATATTTTATGAGAACTATTTGATGAACTAAAAATGTTCTTTCTTCCTCAATTCTCCTGGGCCTACAATGTGTTCAGCATCACTACCGAAAGTGTTTTTTTCAGAGTTATTTAAAAAGAATCATACCAAAATAGCTTCCAATAACTTTCAAAATTAACTCTAAAAGAAGCACATCGCATACAGTGTTGTAAATTAGAGGTGTATACACCATAATAACGTGTATCGGAGGGTAGAAAATACAAGTGAAAATTTTATTCAGTCATCGATCATTGTCGATCAGGAAATGTAAATTATGATAAATAATTAATGCTTTACGCCATGTTGGCAAGCGTGTCTTTAAGTTATATGAGGTTGGAAAAATCTGATTTTATTTATGCAGGTAAGCGCTCAAGATGAAATTTTGCGAACATAAAAAAAATATCATTTTGCAAAATAGTGTTTGCGACGTTCTTCTTTATGAATAGAAATGCTATAAGTAACTGTGTCTGAGTATATTAACTTAAAATACTTGCGTTATTTACCAGAATGTATTATTTGCTTGAATTTCAGTTGGAAACTCTTCTAAACTGCTGTTGCAAAAGAAAAAAATTCCTTATAGAACTTGCTGAGATGCTTCCAGCGTGCCTTTTACTTGCCATAAGAGCACATGTAAGTAATTCTTTACAATGTCCATACATTTTCATAATAAATTCAGCTCAACTACAAAACATGCACAACTTATTATATTAAAATTGAATAAATTAGTTTTTCTAAGATTGGATAACTAAATTATAACAATGATGGGTATTAAAATTGGATGAAATTCTCTAAATAAAATCCACTAAAAAATCTAATAGATTTTTATCAGCAATAATATAATTTCCTACATTTATATTAAAGAAAATAAATATTTTCATGTAGATTTATAGATTAAACATTATTATTGAGTGAGAGATTCTTATTATTTTGATTATTACTGTAGGTCAATTTGAATCATCATCGATTATTGCTTTTATACAGCCTGCGGGACTGGAGTCGCTTTGTCTGATGCTGGAGTGGGAAGTGTTGGAAGAAGAACAAGCTCGAGTCGAAGCAGCGCAGGCTCTTCGAAGTACTCCAACTGGGCGACGAGCCCTCAAAGCAAGTTGCCAGCGACAGGTTCATCTCAAGAAACTGGTAATTTTATTAGTAGCTTTTGTATTATAAAAACAAATAGTCATTTTTTTTTTAAATCATTTTCTTAACTTGTTTGTAGTCTTTTTATGAAGTCCGACTGTTGGCCATGCCAGGATTGGATTTAGTAGAATAAAATTATATTGAAAGCATCAAAGCAACATATTTCAGCATCAATGTCTCTTTGGATGAAGTAACTAACGCCTGGATTTATTTTGAGCATTGATTGATTGATTTATCAGATTGATTTTTACCTTGGTGTAAAATTACTTAAAAAATGCCTTATAATGGTAAAAAAGTCATACAAAAATAAATAAATATATGAATTGAAAGATTCAAAATAATGAACTTATATAGAAGCTTTTTTAATAATTATTTACAGTGTATAATTAAACAAGAGAGAAAGTTAAAGGATTGAACAGTAAAAAGAAAAAAAAACGAGAATGCAAGATGATCAACCACATTTATCACAATGCAGCACTATCTTCTGTTGAGATGTTTTCAGCAAAAATTGACCAATGGGGATTTTAATATAAAGATAAAAAAGCACATAGGAAAAATCGGATTAAGAAAATCAAAAATCCTAATCATGAATCTAGAAATTTTTAGAAGTATTTTAAAACAAAATGAAAAATTAATAGCTTTGATTATCAATGTGGCCCCTCCCCACCGTTAGCCTGTATAATTGGGAGATTACTCAACAATTTTAAACAATATGTGTTTGTAAAAATATCTGATTTATCTTTGCAGCAACAAAAAGGTGGCCCCCGTAGACTGACTCTGCCATCTCGTGCTACTGACGCTGATGTTGCACGACTGCTCTCTGCAGGTTCATTTGGAAATCTGGAATGCCTTTCTCTTGCCTTCACTCATGTTACTTCGGCAGTCGCTGAACAACTTATAAAGGTAACACATATCAAAGTGTACATAATAACAACTAAAAACCTTTTCGTTACTGAAAATATCTACTGTGCAACAGCTGCACTGTTAGAATATGGAAAGTAACATTAAGAATTCTAGTTTTAATTTAAGGTGTACAACGTGTACAACAAATCAAATAATAAAAAAGTTTTATATATTTTTAATAAAATGTATAAATGTTAAAATATTTATTTCAAATATAATGTGATAACAGAATCATAACCAAACAATATCATTTATTGTGTTTGATGCTTCTCATATCGACTCACGGTAACGGTAAATGTTCCAAAATTCATAGTATAAGTCACCTTATAAATTTTAAAATCCATGTATGCCAATACTGAGTTGAGACTCAAACCTTGGATCACAGAATGGAAGCCTAGAGCATTTTCCGCTGGATCATAGTAGTCTAAAAGTTCTAGCATTTTAATACATCTGAAATCAATGGCCAAAGTCGTGATCCGATTATCAAATGTATCAGTTCTGCTATAAAGATGGTTTACTCAAAATAGCAACTTTGAAGATGTAATTTTTTTGAGCACAATATAAAATACAATTGATTGAACACCCACTATCCAATTAATGACAGTACTAAGAGAACTGATAAATGCTATCTTAACAACAACAAAAACTTATTTTTTTACAGCTACCATCTTTGCGATATCTGAATTTGTGGGCAACCCAATTTGGCGATGCAGGAGTATTACTGATTGCTGAACATCTTCAACGTTTACAAGTTCTGAATCTTTGTGAGACACCTGTTTCAGATACTGGGATAGCTGCTCTTGCAGGTAAGTGAGGTTTCTAAAAGAAACAACCGGTATGCACATTTTGTAATGTTAATCGTAAATGACTTTTTCGTGTTTCACTCTTAATTTATTAGTTTATTTTTCCTTCGTAATTAATTTCCACTTGAGAAGAATATATCGTATTTTATTATCCAGTCAACTGCTCCATGTGATAAATATAACCCAAATAAAATTAGACATATTGGAATCGTATTTATCTTTTGTCAGGTTTTGCAAGTGATCGATCCATCACCACATATTATGTGCGTATGTGTTGTATATTTTCGACAATATCTTCATTTGTGTCTACCAAAGTTCCCTAAAGTACTATATTCTGTTTACCAAAAAAAAAGATTTCTCACTAACTTGTCTTTTCTACAAAAATATTGCTTTTTAATTTTGCAGCGCTTTCTGGACTAAGGAAACTGAATTTAAATAGTACGAAATTGACCGCCGCAACTTGGACACGTCTGCGCTCCCGTTTGCCGGCCTTACAAGAAAGTGACGTTAGATACACAGATGCATGGTGATAAAGAGGCCTGTCATAGCAGTACAATTAAGAGTCAAACATTGACTTTCAATAATGTACCATGATATTAGGCCTAATCATATAAAACAATTTGTATTATAATATTTTGTAATTTATGTTAATTCTACTTTCTTGAACACTGATTCACATTGATTTACGTTGTTGTTGTACTAGTGGTTCAGCGACACTCTAGTCTTCCACTTATCCAAGTGTGGGAAGTGGCGAAAGCAAAAGGATTTGAAAATCCATAATAAATATTTTTTTTAAAAAACATCTTTCACTTTTTGACTGCCTTGAACAGCAATTATTTTCTTTTATAGAACGGTGTCGAACACCGCTTTGCACAATTTGAAACTGAAAAATAGCACTGATTTTTTTAGTACTTTTTGATATCGTGAAATCAATTGAGAAATAATTAACCACGATTTCACTTTTCATCCATCATAATTAAGACCCCTTCAAGACGGAAAACATATTCTCTATTTTGATGTCCATTCATAATACTAAAAGTTCACCGATTTCATTATAATAACCTGATTTCTTATAAAGATTAGAGATTGAAGTTTTAGATATTTCTACCATTTATCATATTGTTTTTAAACCCAAAAAATATTTCTCCAGTTTTTAATTTGAAGTTTTGAATAATAGTAGAATTTTGGAATTTGTCACATTTATAACACATCAGAAATTATTTTTATGAAGCTATATTTAAAAAAAGTGAAATAAAAAATATTCAGTACTTACTGTGAGTTTCTAGCGTATCAATATAGCGCCAATAAATTGCCAGTTTGTGAGTAATAACTTTAAATAAAAATCTTGACAACCACTGGTTTCAAAATTATGAATAAATATCACGAATGCCAAAATGTCACGAGAATTGTTTTTCAAAACGAAAAATGAGTTTTGAAAACTCATTCCGCTATTCATTGGAAATGAATCAAAATTTTTTCAAAATCTATTTTAGGTAACCGTGCCTGAAGGGTTTAAACAACAGTCGACTATATATCGGAATTGTAACAAGCATTCTCAAGCAGTAAAACATAATATTATCAAACAACAATGAAGATGAAATCATATTGAATACTATTTGTGTAGCAGAAGGCACTATGAATGAAAAATCATACAATCAATAATGTTTGACCTAAACGCACTGGGCTGCCTCACGCTTGGCATGTATTTTCTACAACTTTATTTTTCTCTTTAAGGTTTCATCACTTTTACACAGTGTTCACTCTCAGTTCCATGTTTATTTGACAGGATCAAGACCGATTTTGTTCATTACGAGCATTTTTAACTGAAAATCAGATGATATAACATATCAGATGACTGTAGAAGAAATAATTAATCGTCAGAGTAGTCTGATGCACTGAGTATTGATATAAAATAAAATATTCACATCTACTCTGATTTTTTGTCATTAGCCTATTGTCTGCATTGAAAATGACGATTTTTTGATGGATCTGTTACTTTATGTAAATATTAAAATATTTTTTCGAGTACCAAAAATGTCAGTTGGCAACATCAACATCTTTTAAACAATAGCTTTTTTTGAATAAGCATTTTTATAGTATCTACAATATAACGCTCGAATCTACATGCAGTGTTTATGGGTTTATGGCTTGTATAGCAGTCATCCACTACAATTTGAAGCCAGCCAAATATATTAAACTAATTTCAAACTGCTAAAACAGTAAAATACTGTTTTGGGAATAGACCAGAATATTAATGTATATAAAAGCTTATCTGTTACTGTTAAACAGTAAACCATATTGTTTTACTCAAAAGTTATATTAGTGATGACCAATTTTTTTTGCAGCGATTATGAAAATTATGGAAAAGCCATCATTCTCAGACAAGGTCTCTCTTCAAATATAAAGTATTGAGAAAAATAGGTGCAAGCCGTTTGCGTGTTTTTTTTTATAATATACCTCAATTACTGAGAATATATTACATGAAATAAAATTGAAGGACAAGTGTGTGTACTCAACCAAATAATCATAATTAATTATAATTTTAGTTGTTACACGGCCACATTTACACAGCCCGAGGGCCGTGTGTTCCTCATCACTGGTGTATATTATGTTATCCTAGTATATTTTACAGTTTGAGAAGAAACTCTTAGCCGAGGAGCTTTATTATTGGATGCCACAACTTCAGATCCATTAATGAAAAATCTCATGAATGTCAATAGACTATTAGTGAATAATAAATACTGTATACAAAATAGAGTGATGAACCAATCAATCATGAGGGTAAATTAGAGAGACACTGAAATATTAGTAAAAGGCAAAAGTTTTAAATTTGTTGTTAAATTGAATTTGGGTACTATTTTTTATCTACATACATAAACTATGAACAGGATATGTTTCATCATTTTACATTATTAAAACATTCATGGATGAAACGGTGAATAGGAACTTTATAATAACCATGCTGTCTATCGACTCTGAACTCGCAATGAATGTCATAATAATAACTTCAATGAATATAAATAATAAATAATACTCCACTCTGCCATAGGTTTATTGAAGAGAGTAAATACAAAATTAACACCTTTCAAAACACACTTTTTTTAATTACACTGTTATAATAAATCAATACGTAATAGCATTTTTGAAATACTGAATATTAACCTAAGATTTATAAATAAGTAGATGTACTTTTCATTTATATGATTATTCAGTATTATGAACTGATTAAAATGACCAGTGCATAATTTTTAGTTTCAATGAACACACCCGTGACAATTTCATTCAACTAAAATAATAACAGGAATGTTTAACAATTGTGTATTTATTTGTGGTAAGCATTTTATTAATATTTTTAGATTAAGAATTTACTATTCTGAAATGTATTTGGATTACTTGCAAATGCAAAAATATTACTTGAAAACGTGAGCCATTTTATCACCGTTTTATTATTCTTAGAAAAAAAACAAAGTTTATACAATTTAAGGTGTCGATCGATCGACAGAACATTCCTTTAGATTTTTGTTTACATAAATATAAATATTTCACTAAATTTATGTTACAAAATATTGAAAGAACTAAATACGCTTATGGGGCTGAACAGTCTCAAATAAAAATGGTCTGTCTATTCATAATAAGAGAAATGTATTGTTAAAAATAAAAACTTGTTGAGCGAGTTTACAACCTAGTGATAAATTACTGTAGGTATGTTACTTATTAGATTTAGCTATCAGAAAATTGCATGTCTATAACAGTTAACATTTACTAAGTTAACGATTTTAAGCTTTGAAGTAATGAATTAAAATTCTTTGAGATGAATTTTGTAAATACGTTCTACAGTATTTTTAGTAGTATAGTTAACATTAAATATTCGTTTTATTATTATAAAATTTTCGCATGAATGATTTTTTAAAAAAATAAATGCCTAATCGAACAGTATGTGTATAATTGTGCAGTAAGTAAAAATAGTAAAGAACATCAAACCACGATAGAGAGGTTTCAAAAGGTCAATCTGCCTTATATGTCATGATTATACTGTAGAAAATTTTTCAATAAATGTCCATTTTTTGGAACATAACGGTGTATAAAAATGATTATGATTTGAATGAATATTTATTTGTCAACATGTAGCACTTAAATGTAATCAACTCTTTAATCATCCTATTTTCCTGTTTTTTTTTTGGTAAACAGAAAATGAAGTAGTGAAAATGTAGAAGATTATTGAGGACTGTTAAGTATAATAAAAAACAAACTACGCACATTAATATATATTTTTTTAAGCTCATTGTCTACCACTATAAACAACATGCCATGGATAACATTCTCCACCAAAAAAGAACTACTGGTATATTGGCTCTTTTGTCCATTTTCCAATGTTAATTCTCTTTTTATAATTATTGCTCGAAAATCATTCGGACGATTGTTTTGAAACATAATCCATGCAAACATTGAGCTGAGACTTGCATAATAGATTACTATTCCATCTGAATTAAATGCATGAAAGAATAATTCAAATTATTTATTTTGACGTGAATAGTGGGTAATGTTTAAAAACTACTTTTAAGAACAGGCTAGTCGTAATTGAGATTATGAACACATTGAGTTATTTCATGTTTTATAATACACATTCAATACTTCAAGAAAATTACGCTGCATAGTCACACTAAGATAAAACTAAAATATCTTATTTGTCCTTGTTACTATACTTAATTTATTATTAAAATTAGAAATGTATTAAAATGTATGAATTATGTGAGTATTTAAGTTGTTTTTAGATTTTTTCTTCATATTGTGTGTTCATAAAATATCTCATCCCGCCTCATCGGATCAATTAGAAGGCTCACCATAATGCGAGTAATTATTATTTAAGAGTAAACGTTAAATATTGGTACATATGTCTAATGTATTTGACTGATTGTAAATATAATTATCATTCTAAAGTTATCATGTAATGGCCTCTTAAATTGAAAAAATTAAATAATCACTTCTTCTTGTTAACAAAGTGCGAATATGATACAGAAATAATTTCATCGGTCTTTATAGTCCGTGCAAAATATTTACGATATTGTCAAAAAGTATGTTTGATACAAAAAAATTGATTCATCTATGATATTTATTATTTTTCATAGTGTAAATAAGATGTCTACAATAAGCTATGTCTACGACTGTGACTGAAAGGTGTTGAAATGAATTGTTGAAAATGTTAACTTACCATATTATAGACCGATAAATTTACCGAATATTAGTAGTTTTATATGATAAGAAAACCCATTACTAAAATATTCAATATTGTAATTCCACATTAAATGTAAGCCTGATAATTAAAGCACACGGTGTCTAAAATATTCCACTGGTGTTTCCAACAAAATACAATTTTCCATATAGTGTGAAGTTTGCGTGGAAAAAATGGATTCTAGATAAGTCACAGACTCAATTCGATATCTAATCCAAAATTTATTGTGATATCGGCGTGAAAGCTGTGAGTTGATTTCACAATTATTATCGATGTTATTGCACTGAACATATTAATATGATGTGCTGTGAGGCAGTGACAGTGATTTCAAATATTTAAAATAAAAATCTGACGTAACATGCACAAATAAATCTAATGTGAATTATAACATACAACTGTAATTTTTGGATTTTATACCAATGTACCGCAAAAAATGTCAAATTAAATACGTAGATGTTATCCGACAAATTATAATCAATGTAAAACATATAATTTATAAGAAAAAAATAATTTCTAAAAATATAATCTCCTTTTGATTTTCATTCACTCACCTTATATCCTACCTTATTCCTGGCAAAAAAGCATTATGTGTTGCGTAGAAAAGTTATTATAATTAATGTTATTATTTGGCTTAAATGGGTGTGTGTTATAAGAGAACTAAGAGAAATTAACGATGGTAAGTTAAAATTGCGATAGCCCAAGACATTGACCACTCTATATAGGATTTGGCTTATATTATAACGTTTAGGTAACGATATGAGTCTTAACTATTAAACTTCTCTTCAAACTTGGATGATCAATCGTTGTATTTTAAGATCTTAGTGTCTGTCTATCTATTATTTTAGAATATTTTTTCTCCAACGGTTGCATTTTCTAACGGCGCCGTAATCTAATACAAAAAAATTATCTCCGTCATGATTTGAAATTGAAAAAGCAGCATTGGACATGAACATTTAAACCAATGAACTCTCTTGATTCCAGTATGCCACCTGAAAGAAAATGATACATGTGAGGTCAGCATTTCGGCCATAACACTTAGATGTATTTATTTCATTACATGTTCTTTTTCAATTAGAATACAAACACTATCCTTATCATGAAAAATATCAAGTTATGCCTTTGTGGCAGTATGAAGAACTCAGAAGCAGTAACACACAGGTGTAGTATTGAAAGTGAGAGATTGTAAAACAACAAAAAATGTATAAAGGGGATGTCGATTCTATCATATTTTGGATCACTTCTACATAATAGGACCTATATTGAAAACAAATTGAAACTTAATAAGATCACATGAATTTGTTGTTGCTTACATGCAAGAATTTTCTAGGAGTTTATGATCACAGCAAAGATACTGTGTGGGATCTTTTGATTTAAAAGGTTAAATAAGATGCATATCACAGAGCTTAGTCTAGTGCAAATGACTAAATTACAATGATTTTCATGACCACGTTCTAACCAATTATAGAGAGACTTGTTCACTTTTGTCTATAACTGGTGTAATCAATTTTGTTTTGTAAGTATTTTCAATTGTGTGCACATTTTTTTTATTAAATGATTCGCAATATAAATAAGGTGGCTCACCATTGTTGAATTTATTTCCATTAGGATATACCCACATACAATTAATTAGTAATATTAATGTTTGTCTCTATCCCCCCCTCCTTTGTCCCGTAGAAAGGAAAAACCCCAACTTTTTTATAATTTGTAAAGAAAAAGAATTGAAATTTTTGGTCATAAATAACCCTACGACAGTTTGTCTGAAGATGATTCTTAAGCATGTGAAAACCTGTCACAATTTGTCACATAACCTATGGAATAACTGAGTTGTCAATTTTAATTGCTTACATATAACATATTTTCATTTATCCTTTTAGCCTAAGAACGACAATCATATTTAAAAAAAATTCAAACTAAAAAAATTAAAAAAAGGATTCAAACTTGTGGCACATGAATTTTAGATTGAATTAATTTAGTGTAAAATAAACTCATTTAGTGTCACTGACTGACAATAGATACAATATTTTTCATCTACTTTATAAAAACCTGCATTTGTTGGTGTTGGTGATTAACTTGTTAAAAATCCCGAACATCACAATATCATCAATATTCTTCCAGGTCATATTGGTTATAGCAGTTTCTTCTGTTGGAATCTTCTTACATCACTTCAATTAACCTAATATTCAAACCAAATGAAACTATTTTTTGTATAGCATATTATTTTTTATTTTAAATTCATAGTTTATTTACCAGATGAATTACAAAATCCTGGTGATGTCACAGTGATGACACATTAAAAGTGAAACAATGAAAAACGGCTCATATTTTTTTTGTACAGATCCTAAACCTATAAAAGAATTATTATGTTATCTCTATTGATAACACGGGAACATGTTAAAGCCATTTTTGCCACCATTACCTCTCATTTGCATTCAAAGGCAAGTCTTATGCAGGAAAATAAAAAACCGAATCACAGATATCTTTTCACACTTTTATGCAGTTTGTTTTTAGTCATGCATTCAATACTAAGAATTTAACATGTTATAAACAAAAATATCTCTCGATACAGTATTTCACCAAGACGATAAAGTTAAATTGTGCACGTTAGCACAAATATGTATTAAACATAAAAACATAGCTATGTATTATATGACATAAAAATGATTTTTAAATCTGCCTTACATTAAATTAGCTGGCTAGGCTCACATCACTGAATGCAAGTGCAAAAAGAAATAAAATAAGTATTCGTCAATACTAATCAAAGCAAATTAAACACAAATATTTTATAGAATATGATTATTAAACTAACAATAACGATAATTACATTTCATTGTCTAAATACATTGTATAGGAAAAAACTTATCTCATAATAATGATTCTCAAAGATTGATTTATAAAATATAATTAATATACACATTACGATAAACCTTTTTTAATTCTCAAACCGAAAATTATTTAGCAATGCTCATTCAGAACTTCAATCATCAGTAAATAAATCCTCTAGCATATAAAAACATTTAACAAAGTCAGTGTAAACATTTTTTCATCAAATCATAATTTTAACGGTTTTAGAAATTAACAGTCGAGACATATCAAGGCAACATTATTTGGCAAATAGAATATTGTTATTTAGTAATTCGTATGCACTAATAAAAATTTAAACAAAAAAATGTGGGAAACGTTTCTAGCGGAGAAAATTTAAATAAACTCTGAAGATGATATCAATCATTATATATAAAACAATAAATAAATGAGGAATGATTTTGAAATAATTTAATATGAAAGAAAAAATTTAAGAAATCTTTAATGAACTATTGAGTCTCAATCTTGCTATGATAATGAAAAATCTTTTTCTCACACAAATATTTATTCATTCATATTATTAAATCAAACACACTATCTTTTAATAAAAACTGACATTACAAATATAATAATGTCTACAGTAAATCCTAAAATTTTAATTTATTAATAATCGAGTGTACACAGCTGGTTTAAATAAACAATCTGCTTTTTTTATTGTTATGGATATTGAACATTTTTATTCACTATTTAATCATTTAGTTAGGAGAAAAATGATTTTATTTGTAAGTAAAATCTGCTGATACGTCAAATTTTGGGATAATTATTTGAAAATCGCTGCAGTAACTATCGTATATATTTTGGTATATTTCAAATGAAAGGAATGTTTACTGAAATAATATATAATTTTAATAATTAAATTGCAAAATAATTTAAGTAATTTAAAAAACTGAAATTCATTAGACGAACTATACTTATCACTGCCTATTAACGAGGTGAAGAATTTGTACGGTGCAGAGTATTGTAATCAAAAACTTGACATAACAATTTTAGCCACACTGGTATAAATGTACAACACAAGGTGCCCTGCCCATTGCATACACCGCTACATTAACTGGACCAAAGCAACAATTGTGTTGTTCACACAGAATCGGTTTAGACAATCATAACATTCTTTCCAAAATTGGTAGAGCTTGCAATAATAATAAGAAGGATTGCCACATTTTATAACATTTTTGAATATTTGCATTGGGTTAGACAGCACACACATACAGATTTATTCACTGTTGCACAATTATGTTTCAGAAACATTTTGTGTTAATTTTAATAACAATGCACACTCATTTCTTTTATATGAAACATAATTTTTCACAGAAGAACGGTTATTTACCTGACCACTAGCTACCAATTATAGATACTGAAATAATTCAATTAGATATTTAATCATCACTGTGACATGACATTAAATATTTTGAAATAATTAAAAAAAAAAGAATGTCAATAGGTTTATAAATAATACTCAATTTATCTATAACTCAATAAACGAATTAGTGTAAATCAAAATTGTTTGTTGATTTTTTGATCATTAATGAAAGTTACGTATTTAATTTATGCAAAAATAAATAGTTTCCATAGTGATTACAGCGATATGTTGAACAGGACTCAAGTTAACTGCTTTGATATATCTAGAAACAGAATCACATTAGTGTACGACATTATTAGAAATAAACAGGTGACAGTAGTTAGTAGAGACCGTACAGTTTAGAACGCATATTAATTTCAACATTTAAAGGGTCTAAAAAATTACAAAGCAATAAACTCAGAAAAACACTATGTAAAAAAAGTTAAGAGTTTATAATTGTACAAAAAAGAAAAAATTGGCATAATTCAATGCATTGGAAACAATATTAAAAATAAAGAACAATGTATTCGTTGTTTGAAAGAACATGAGACATGAAGTGTGTATACATATTTGGGTTGGAAGCTGGTTTATATCTAAATATAATAATAAGTTTTAAAAACAATGAATAAATTTGAATGATAATGATTAAATTACGTTTCACGTGTTCAACATTGTAAAACTGCAGGGGTGGTGAATAATTGTTAATTTGTTTCAATATCTCGGTGATAATAATATACAAAGTATTTTAACAGATTATGAAGTTTATTTTTTGAATAAATAAAAAAAATACTAATATTTATTTACAATGATTATATAAGATTAATATACTGTTATCTCCGACACCGTGAAAGAAAAATTATTTCTCCATCAAATGACAATATCTCGTATTCTTAATTTAGTGTGCAGATTGAATGCTGAAATTTATATATAGTTACATATTTAACATAAAAACTCACTGTTAAATATTCTTTATACATGTAAAAACAACTAAAAAAACTTGCTGAATTCTATATACAGTGGAAATAGTGATATAAGAATATTATTTATTCAAAACAATAATTGAAGATGAGCCTACTGTGGAGTGATGTACAATATTGACTTAAAACAACGTTTCAATTATTATGGCATGAAAAATCATGACACATTATTTACAAATAAACTTTCATGACTATTCAGATACAAAAATGCTTTAGGCATTATCTAAGTATACAAAAACTTCACTATTCCAAATCGGTCATCGATAATGATCATTAACAGCTATAATTTTACGAGAAGGATACTGAATTCCTTCGAAAATTCTTACAGTAGAAAAAAATTACTTCAGTTTAACGAAAAAGAAATGTACATTAACCGGCAACACAGGAAGATACCGTATTTAAAATAATCATCAGAATTACTTGCAGACAATAAAATCAACCTATTGATAGATTTGTAACTGTCCATCTACTGACAAATATTTCATTTTCGAAACATGAGTGAAAACCAGTGAAAGAAAATCACTAAAATGTCTACATAATAATGTAAGTTTTTCAACATATATATTTATATATTATACTGTAACACTGAGTCTTAGGGATTTGTCAACACTGACGTCCTCCGCGATCGGCCGATCACGGCGAGTGGTGAGAGACGGGTGGTTACCACCCATAGCCGCCGCTTGCCGGCCGCTATTTAGCGAAAGCCGCAAACACGGCCCACATGATTTCCAACGCATTCGGCTTTAAGCTCTCCTGCTCAAAGTCCAAGTCTAGAAGCTCCCTGACGCGACGCATGGCCATTTCGTAATCTTCGTCCGAAAGGGGGGCGAAAGCGTTCTCCAAAACATCTGACGCGTGGGCCAGAAGAAGCAGGGCGGCAGTTCGTCGCTCCATCCGTTGAGGATCATTAATCCACCTAGTCAGCACGGCTTCCTGGATCTGATAGATCAAGTAAATAAGAGCTCTCATCAAAAATTATTCTTCTCAAATTGAATAAATATTATTTATGGAAAAAATGTATTTATTATTTTTGTGTGAGTTTACATTTCACAATAGGTAGTGTTTATAAATATTTTCTATTGTGATTTCAAAATCAATACAATCATAAGGAATTCATCAATATTGATCAATTATAAATTTATAACTGTTGAAAAATGACTGCATGTTTCAACAATTTAGTAGGCTTTTATGCTGATAAATATACACAATGCTGCATAATTGTTAGATTACAAATTATAGCACTCTTATCACAACATTAATTGCCTATTTTTCCACACTAGCCCAACATGTAAAAGTACACTGAGGCTACAATGGTAGTATACATTAAATATTATTTATAGACTTTAGAGGTCTGCACGGGCTCGGCGGGTAAGGAAAATCGAGGCCAGGCTCGGGACATAAATTTATTTTTCAGATAAATATTTCGTATCGTGACTCAGCCATGGGACATACTATTCATAACAAACATTTAATAGATTAAATAATTTGTTTTACATTGTCACAATTATCTTAACAAACAAAAGCTTTTTTTTTTGAATGAGTGGCGTCTTCATTTATAAATTTGTTTCAGTGGACTAATTTGAGCTAAATCTGAAAAATGATTTCTTTACTCAGGAATGACCTATATTATTGTGATTATTGGCCACTGTGAATATTATTCAGTATCTGTTTTCCATTGGTTTTCAATTGTTGACAGTTTGTTTTGCCAGAATACTTTTAGCTCAATTATTAGTCACCCGCTGTGGTCTAGATGGTTAGAGCTTGCTCTACCGATCAGGTGGGTTTGGGTTCGATTCCCGGTAAGGTCAATGTCAAATTGGATTTTTTCAATTTTAATTTGAGATCTTAGACATGGGTGTTTGTGAAGTTAATTCTCCTTGAGTTAATCTCATGTGACTTACAAAAATACTCATAGAGTATATCTCTTATGATCTTTCAACATCAAAATATTCGATGCATTGGCGTAAGCTGTAATGACAAGTATTTTTTCTTAAAAATTTAAAAAAAAAAGTAAAATATCTAAAAAAAAAACAGGCTGAGAAATATAAATCTGAGCTTCAGATCGAGTTCGAGTAACAATTGTGAGATTAAGGGTCAGAGCGAGTAATTTCATCTAATTTCGGCTCGTGCAAGCCTCCAATGGGACTTAACTACTTGAGTAACAATGTTAATTGTTAAAAACATAAATTGATATTAATATAAATAGAGGTTAATCTAGGCTTAACAAAAAAAAGTTATAATGATACTTGAAAGTAAATGTATTAGGAACTTGATTACTGACCTTTTTAACCAGCCTGCACTTTATCACATTGTCTGTTAGTGGATGGGTTGTCATATCGAATAGAAGAAAATTTTGTTTTTCAGTTGTGAGCACTCCCTTTTCCACAAGATTTTTGGCTAATCGTTCTCTTACATTTTTCAACTGATATCTCAGTTTCAGAGGATTCCACGTTTCACCTACAGTTACGATATATTAATTACACAGATATGAAATTCACGTGATAGGAACAATGTAACTATGTAACACTATGTATACAATGTAAATTGTATTATATATATGTAAGATAACCTTATGGCATATTCAATGAATAACATTTTAATAATCCAAACATAAATAATGTAAAAAGATGTAAATCATGTACACAAATTACTGTTTTTTGATGGATGTCAATTCTATTGGGAGTCAGATTTATCCTGTATTTTTTTATCAAGAATTTGTAAATGCCATACAACAAATATCCTATGATTAACATTTGAACCATTCAAATTTTGTCACTAACCTAGGATTAGTCTTTCGGCATCTTCAGTCATTCAAGTAAACGGATGAACTCAAACTAACAAATCAGTGTACAAGATTTGAAAGATTTAAACGGGATATTGATTTATTTCATATAGATTAGAGACTTAATCGAGGATACAGCTGTGCAATTTATTAAGAAATTGATGTCAATACAAATTAAATAAATTAATGGGGAGGAAGACATGCAGGACAGACTTCACAATATACATATCGATACACTAGTTCCAGAGTGCAACGAGTCTGAAGCAACAGAGACGTCATTATACTGTATTAAAATCTAATAATCTAAGCAGAATTGTTGCACTCTTTGTGAACGAGGGTATCGATATGGAAGCATTCAATACTGAATTGAAAGTATATTTACCACTCAAATATTCTATCCAGCTTTGTACATTTTCAGGGGGTTCAGTCTCTTTCATGTGTTTTAGAGCTTCATCGAGAAGAACATCTCCAGTGGGAGTATCTGAACAGTAAAAATTATTTAAAATTATGCCAAACACTGATTTACACTCACACATATACTGTACAAGATTCATTTACATAATAGTATGAACTAAACAAATACACATTGAATATTTAAGAAAAAAAATGAATATACCTAAGCGCTAAGTATTGGCGGTGCTCTTTGAACCGATATTGTAACAAATAAACTTTTTTTTAAATTGTCCACTGAAAGAAGGTGCTTAATATTAAGTGATAGAATAAATATTTCAAATAGTCGAGAGTTAGGTTGAAAACATCAAGCCGATTCCAAAATTTGAAAAGACTACTCCGTATTCATACACTGTGAACCACAGCCATACAGGATAAAGTATAACGAATTCTGATTATATTATCAAATTAAGTATTTTTTCAGGATACATAGATAAGAAAATATGCTCATTACCTATTTACATTTAAGTAGTGTAATAAAAAAAATAGTGTAAATAATTCATAAACGCGTGTCCAATAAACCTTACACTGTGGCAATTATACAAAGCCAAACAACGGTGAAGTAAAGTAAATTGCATGATGGAGAACAGGGACTCTCAAACCTTTTTGGAGTAATACCCTGAGCAAATTCAGCACCGCCACCAAGTCTTTCAATTGACATAAGATTTTATTAAATAGTAAGTTATGATATCTTATAATAATTATACAAAAAATGTAATAAGCCATGTGTACACACATGTGTTAATGTGTTGAGCTATGAAATCGATGTTCTAAGTAAATCGGTATGTTTTTTTAAAAATCGAATTGAATTCATGCACGGATAATCCACCTATGGATAATCGGGAGATTACTGTATATACTTGTTGATGTTTTTTAAAGAAGTTTTTACACTCTAAAAACATAATAAATGTTACTTGGAAACTGCCTAAACCATCAAGACCTTATCGAATCTTCTGAGATACAGACCGGATGCGATGATGCGTATTACCAATGATAACACGTGTATTGTAGTATCAATATATTTCATATTTAAGTGGACACACAGGGCGTGTTTTGGACATAGGGTTTGAGTAGCCATGCGAGGAGTATTGTCAGAATGGAATTGGTTAGGATGATTATAACATCTATAACGAACAGAAGTTTTTTTTTAATAGAATATTAAATTAATACCCTAAAGACCTCGTTGAAGACCATATAAATAATTAAAGTGTCCCTTTGTTTAGATTTCTGATGTAAACGCAGATGCAGCTATGAATGTAGCCAATTGTCCATGGGTTCCAAACACAGTAGATATCGACAGTTTCATTCATTTAAAGATTTGTATTTGATTGTCTAAAATTCTTTCCACCCATCCAATTCTAAAAACGGGGCACTGCGAGAACGATTAACTGAAGACTAGCCCTTTCCTAGCCACATCCTTCTGCTCTTACTCTTTCTGAAAAGGGGAGGTTAAGCGACTGAATTGTTTTGAGCGACAGTGTTTGTGGAAGAACATTTGTCAAGATGTCTTCGTTAGATCTATGTATAATCCACATTGGGCGCACATTTTGTATAAAAATTAAATATTCAATACTAATATGTATAAAATCAATAATAATTTCTCAATATAAAGATTTATTATTGATTATTTCAATGGCACTATATTCAGGGTATTGAAAATTTGATATGACCGGCTTACGGTAGAGGCGCATGGCAATTTTGTGAGCAATATTGTAAGAAGATAATAAATGTGTGTCCAAATGTTTTTTTCACACTAATACGGATATGCAACAACAAAGTAATTGATGAAATTCAGGGCTGTGGAGTCGGAGTCGCGGTATTTTGGCTGGAGATGGAGTCGTGAAAAATAAGCGGCTCCACAGCCCTGATTAAATCAAATTCATTATTTTTCCAAAGCGAAGATTCATATATTTATGACAAGAATAGTGCCAATCAAGTGGAACGATTCAATTTGGAATTTATAAACATGTTGAAATTCGATATTTGATATTGGCACTTGTCAAAATATGCCATAACTTAAGAAGGCAAAGAAAGAAAACTTCACGAGATTAAAATAATACTGTACTATGATTTTTCACAAAAATATAGTATAGATATTAATTAAGATTGTCTTAACATAGCAATTACATAAAACCTAGTTCATGAAAACTATAAACACGACAAAATAAAAAATAACATTGTATCTAATTTCATTAACTAACCTGATCTGACAATTAGTTTCCTAGAAAGCAGTCCTTTTCTTCTCATTCCAGCACGTTCTAGCTCTATGCGACCTCGCAGTCCTAATTCTATAAGGATGCAACCTCGGAGACCACTGGATATACAATCGTTCCAAAATGACGTATAGCCCTGTTAATATAAACAAACATTAAATTATTACAATTACCCCTAAAACATATTGTTGTGATTAAGCATCTATTACAAGCGGAAAGCGCATACCTCTTTGTCTTTCAAGCCCAGAAGCAGTACTTCTTCCATTAGAGTGAGGCGAGTCTCTTTGGAATCGCCTTCATCGGAGTTGCGATCATTCTTTTTATCATCAACGTCTTGATTTTCCCTAGGCACTCCTTCGGGAGTTTCTTTTAAAACATTTCTACGTTGCACTAGGCCGTCGGAACGATTCATTTTATTGGATTTAACTGTTATTTAAGTATACCGATGCTAAAATTAGAAACCACGCATTGAAATATGTTCAATATACGAATTTTGCAACACCATCGAATTGTTGACGTTTACTTGTCGACATGAAAGCAAAAAACATGGCCGCAGTGGCTCTTCATTCGACTCAGCTGGGATTTTGTCGGTAAAACAGAAAGCGTTATAGCCGATTGAATTTTGCGGTAAAGTCGAAAGAGAAATTTACCGATATTTTCGAAAAATCAAAAATATTCTTTAGCTGAATAATATTTTTTTTGACAATAAAAAGCCTTGACAATAAAATAAATATTAAAGGTTTTTTTATCACAATGAGAACAAAGATAAACAAACCAATTTGTATATAAAAAGAAAATTAATCGTAGAAACCATGCAATTAAATTAAATATACCAATAAAATATCGCAAATATAATATTTTAGTAATAATTTTATGCTATTGATATTAAGAAAATATTTTCAATATATGTATCTCAATTCTGGTCAACTGATTATAGGGATATGAATTAAATACATATAGTGAGATTTGAGTAATATAAAATTTTAAGTGTGATTTAGCTCACAATCATTGGGTGCAATAAAGTACACGTACGAATGAACATGCAATATCCTGCAATACGTTTTTAAAATATTAAATATTAGTATATCCACTTTCGTAAATACTTTTTTTCTAAAAACATGTTGATATATTTTTTGCACACCTACTAATTTACTGAAATACTGCACAGACACGATAGCATAAATTATGTTGCCCAGACGAATAAGAAGGGATAATAATTATTATGAAACACGTGGTGATCTACAAAAATATTCAGCCGTCGTGGCTGGTAGTAGAGATGAGAAAAAACATCATCATTCTTATTCACCATTCGCAGAGAAGAGTGAATGTACAGATTGCAGTGTTGTTTGAACCACTCTTTTCCCGATTTTTTCAAGCAATCCTATTAAGAAAGCACTTATTTCACGTGATAAAAAGTTTAATAATTTAATCGGATACTACTTATCAAAATGTTAATAGAGTATATCTGTAATAAAATTTAGCATAGACATATACTCAAATGGTAAAATTTTAAATTAAAATCAAATAATATATAACAATCGCTTCATCGCATTACATGTCAATTTGGTGTTATAGGTTGGTTAAAACAGTAGTGTAGTAGGGTTAGAAAATTCCGAACCGAAGTGCACCGCGGCACTTTTTCAAGCATTTTGAATAAAGCAAATACAGAAAATAATTTCGTTGTTATTTTTAGCAGGTAAATAAAATTATAAAAAAACAAAGGGGGTGTGATTGGTCGATTTGGAAATAATTGCAAAAAAATCTTACTTGTTTTTACTTATTGATACTTATGTAATATTATTTTTTTTATAGTTTTTCAAATGTTGCTAAAAATTCGACTGATTCGACTTATGCATTCTATCTGGAATTCTAAATGATATTTTTATCTATCTCAACATTAATGATTAAATAAGGTTCCAGAAGATTAGAAAAAAAACAAAAATTCTGCAGAAATATCATTGGATACTTTTAAGCAACGTTTCGTAAATTTCACGATGTTTTCTGAATATTTGAAAGCCAATGTGTATTACATATGATAAAAAAAATGATTAAAAAAAAAACAACGATTCGGATATTGAATGTAGATGATTCGAGTCTTCAACCCGTTTCAATGATTCACTCGTTGAGATTACTTGGCGATACCGGAGACAAGTTCCGCACACAAAAACAGAATATTTTAGTCGACCTGATACCGTTGTAACTCTTGGTAGTGATCTGGTGTACTCGTCCGTCCCATATCAAATACGTAAATTCAAATCTCATAATAGTTTCGTATAAAGACGTTTTAAGTGCAGTGCAACTCATTAATAACATTTATAGTAAACTTAACGACTGGAAACAAGGAGCCGGTAAGCACATCCTTTCACAATAAAAAGAATTAACATTTTTATGCCATAGCTTAGTATAAAACATAAGTATAAAAATGTGGGTTAAAGTTTTATTTACGTTCCCAATACATTACAAATTGTACATATTTTTTTGATACACTATCACTGTAGATAAATACTAAATTAAATCGTTATACGTATTGATGCAAAACATACTGAGAATATTTTCTTTTCGAAATCTTTTGAATCATATTTTTTAAGATACATTGAACATAATACCATCCATATTTTTAAGTTTAACATAGATCAAAATTTATCACCAAAAAGTATGACTAGATATGATAATATACAGAACGTAGGTAAGTACTATGTATTTAGTAGAAATTTATAAATGTTACATTACTAATTGGTTGGGTAATTTATTTTTTTCATTCATAATTAAATCAATTAGCAGCTATCAGAATACGTATTATGGATATATCATCACTTATGTCCAGTAGCGGTAATATACCGGTATAAGCATACTTTCTTAGATGGCAATGCTGTATTATATGCCGAACCAAAATATCATGAAATATTTAACTCTAAAATACTCATTATTCTTTCATATTATGAGATCAAAAAATCATTGATGAAGTTTTGCTGAATATATTTTAAATTCATGATCCAATGATGGTAATTTTTCAATGTTATTAAAGCCAAGGTACAATTTTGTAATACCGCGTGAACTCGTTCAATCGATCGCACATTATAATATCGAATCCATTGATCAAAGCAAAAACGGCGTATGAACAAAAAACGTGCCAAATCTTACGTTACTACGTCATGTTTACGTTTTTTTCCGCCAGAGTATTTGCTAACGGTGCCCAGAATTATTGACTACTACTACAAACGGTGTTTCAATGTCATAATATACACCTATATTTATTTACAAATGGAAAACATTTAATAATGAAAATTGCAATATTTGATAGATGTTGCCAATACTAATGATAGTATTTAAAAATGGAATACGTGTTATAATGTTATGTTAAAGTATTGCGTTAATATTATTGACAGCCAAGTAATCGTATTAATAAAATAAATAAAACATTGATTGAATTCAAAAATATTCATTTGAAATTACTTCTCATTTAATAATCAGATATAAATGAATACATGGTTATATTACATATTCTATTTCTACATGATCAAAACGAGTGAAAGAGTTAAGATGAAAGAGATTTAAGTTATTTTAATGAAAAATAATCCTGTATAAACAATTTTAAAAAACTTACTACGCAATAATATTTATCATTACGCGTTTTACTTTTACCGGAACTTTTAACTTTTTTTACTTATTCAAATTTAACTTGAAAGGATAATTTATGAAACTATAGTGGAATACCATGAAACATTGTTTTTTGGTGACTTACAAACCGTGCATATAGAGGCTTTATGTAAATTGGGAGGTTCTAAAAAAATGTTTTAAGAAATGTGAGATTCTAAATTATTACTAATGTTATGAATTTCAAACGGCATACTAATCCGAAACATATGATTAAAGTAAGATAATGATAATTTTCATTACAACCTGAATAATTTATATTTATTGTATTTAATGATAGCAAAGCAATTTATTTTTTAATCAATTCTTACGATATATTTATTAAATTTAGTGATATAATGAAAACTTATACCTCGCTCAGGAGGTATGAGTCATCAGTTCCAAGGGCCGTTCGATTAATCAACGCATTGCCTAGAGAAGTGGACATTTTTGGTGATTGTATTTGTGAACTGTTTAAAAAAAATTCTATTATATTTCTTAATTTTTTATGTTGAATTTGATGTACTGTGTATTTTTATTTTATATATTATCTTTTTGTAATTTTCAAGTGCTTGGCGATTTGGCGTCAGCTGTTATGTCATGCACTGTAATTTTAATTTTTTAACAAATAAATAAATAAAAAATAATTATAAAAAAATACACCGATAATTACACTGATTATCCATTATATCTTTGGCTAAGTCAGCAATACTTCTTCCACAAAAATAAATGATTACGCTTTTACCTTATTTATATTTAATGTAACGTATTTATTATAATCAATTTCATGGACATGTGTACAGTTTTTTAAACGTAAAAACTCATTATTTTATACATGACGCTGCAAACAACAATAATTTCTTTAAGACTGTGTCGGTGGTACGAAAATGATTTTTTTACCACTCTTAGATCAAAAGAAAATGTATAAGGCATATGTATTGTCTGTTTTATATATTTTTTATCATCCCATGAAAAAATCACTCAAAGTCTGAAAGATAGTCTGTTTCTCTTGGAAATCGTTGTGAAAATTGTGATATTGTAAATCAGATTCTTTATGAAACCCCGTCTCAAGTTTTCCTGCCGGTTTTCGTATCGCCTTTCATTGTTGTGCAATTTTTACTCTGTTTGTGGGTCACAAAGATAAGTCTACACAGTCTCAAATGTTTATGTAACATAATGATTGTGGTACGTTTAAAAATACATCACAGAGCAATTTTTGAGAAAATTCTACGCAACGTAACTGACATGTCCGGCATAAGATGACAGCTGCGTGGACTTTTACCATTGAAAAATTAGTGGGGAATAGATTGATATTGATTCAATATTTCGTGTTGTCATAATGAGAAAGACAAATAAAATTTAAAAGAAAACATTAATTTCAACCTTACACCATGTTTTACAAAAACAAATTGAATTAACCGTGTGGATACCGCGCAAATAAATCAATAATATGTCCCAGAGATACTGCGTGTTTTTGAGAAAAATAATTTTGCCTAATATATACTCGAATTCGATATTTAAAAAAAACTGTATTGACTCAGTATAGACAGCACTACACATATTCATCTAAATATTGCTTATATTCTATTAGAATACCAAGTATTTGATTTTTTAAATGTCTTCGATATCCGTGTTCGCTTGCACATGTTCCAGACACCTGTGTTTGCTTGGTATTCAAGTAGTCAATATATATTATGTAACGTAACACTTTTAAACCAATAATCAATAAAAAATTATAACAAATGCTTAAGATAAATTTTCAGTTTTTAGCTTTTGTTTCATTCATAGGAATATTCATACTGCTGTTAGTAGCTCTTTTCTGTTAAATACGTATTTTTAAGCACTCTCTCTCTAATAATCTCAAAAAGTGTTAACCTCAATTATTCTCGTTAGACAGAATTCATTCAAAAAATTTAGTACTTATTCAGAATATTTTACTTCAACCTGAAAATTATCATTAAAATTAAATTTGATAACTTTGTTACTTCACTTGTTGTGTTAAGCATCATCAATATCGTAAGTTTTACGAATAAAACTGAAGTTCTGTGTGAAGTTGCTTTTCAAAGAAGCGAAAGACGTGTCACAGCTTGTAACAGAAGTGAAGTAACAAAGTTATCTATTTTTATTTTATATACAAATATATTTTTTAATTAAAAATGAACCTCCATAAAGTTGCCGCCGAATTCATCAAAAATACTGAAAATTACCATTTTAATTTTTATTGAATGAGACTGAATTACAAAAAAAAAAAAAATTTGTTGAGACTAATGTATGGACATCAGAAAAAGTAATATAATTTTACTTTGTATCGAGCAATATACTTATTTTATTGTTTGATACAAAGCTTAAAAATGAACGATTTATTTTTCACTGTAATAAATAAAACGTTATCTGAAATAAGGTGGACTTATTATTTTGTTTTCTCTATTTATTTTTATTTACATGCTAAGAAAAATATATACGATGAGTATGTTTATTTTGAGAGATCATTCGTTGTTCTTAATTCGCATGGAATTTATCACGTATTTGATGTATGGTACCAATAAAATATTTTTTAATCTTATTAATTTTATCATGTTATGATGTTTAGGGTCAAAAACATTAACGATATGTTATCCTTAGAAGCTTATTCAAATAATTCTAAAATAAAACTCGTATTTATATTTGCCACACATGTGTATTTTTATTAATCCATCTCCGCTTCCAATATAGAGCATATGACCTACAAATGGAGGTATTTCAACAGAAGTTTTTCAACGATAACGGCTTGTTACTGAGTTGCTCAACCTTGTTTTTTTCGAAGAGAGTTAGGATAGAAAGTATAGGCTTAGGACAATACTGGTGGTTAGCTTATAGCTCTTTCCTATTATTTTAGAACTACAACCATTTATGTATTGGAACAAAAATTAATTTGTCTATTAAAAAATACTGGGATTCGAACTCGTGAAATCCACCATGAAAGTCAACGACGTGTACCGTGAATCCGACGATATGTATATTTAAAAATTGTTTTTATTTTTAAGATTATTCATTCCCGAAACTAGGCGTATTGTTTATTCTTTTAGCATATTATATTTTGTATTTATACAATATATCATGATCCGGTAATCAAAAATTCATCAAATTTACAGGAATGGTCATGTTTTAACCATAACAGAAGGTTTTACTAACTTTCTCTCGTAATAAGTTCGCAAAAATAATACCTTAAATAAGGTAAGTAATATTAGGACAATTAAAGTTTATTTCGAGAGAATGTTAAAAAACAACTATCTCCTTAAGATTTTCTACCGACTACTGGTCGATATTATAACCATTTCGCGAAGCAAGATTTCACGATTCGGAACACTGTTTAATAATGTCAACATTGTTTTTATGTTTTAGCAAAAAAATTTTAATATTTTATAATCATTTGCTGGCACGGTTTATTTTTAATTTTTACTAGACCAGCACGATTCCTTGCGGATTCACGAGCTGGCGCAGTGTTTTGGTGGACTTCGTTTGAATTTAAACCTTGATTTAATATAATATTATCAACATGGTATCTGGTTTAGTATATACATATGTATATTCTTTTTTGAAATATTATTAACAAAAATTGTACAAACTTTTTCCTACATATTCCTTAGAATTATTCTTAAATAAAACCCAATGTTTTAGTCACATAATATTATATATAAGTCTTCTTAGCTCAAAATGTTTTGAACTTTGTACAATATATGTATCGTGATAAGTTGACGAGTTCACTCAGCAACCCTTACTAAATGTCGAGTCCGTTTGACCTCCACAGACGTTGGTGTACGTTGAACCTATTTTAATAGACAATTTTTAGATTAATAAAAATAACTTAAAGTATTTAAAATAGTTGATTATACGAGTATTTCATTGGTATACAGTGATCAGTCATTACACACAGCTTGTTAAATTTAAAAAAAACTTCCACACTTTGTTTCTACTAAATTAAACCGAAGAATAAAAATATTTTTTGTTAATCTGCGCACCTGCGCACCTGCGACTTAGTCTATAGTTAACTGTATATGTACGTTCTGACCTGTAATTTTTAACTGAAGTCGTGACAGTCTGTGCTTATGCTTATCATCCGTAGATTGTTTGCAGAACATTTAGTAGTATGCCTCTTGGGTAGAAAGGGACAGTGATGTGCTGCTATGGGTTCGCACCGGCTCTGTTGACCCGGTTGTTAAAATATTTTTGGTTCGGAGAGCTGGTTCTTAAAATAATATTATTTTTAATTATCTTAATTCCGAGATCGACTTCCACACCATTCGTTAAATCATTTCTCAGAAGTCACCATCACACAGCAGATGATAAATCCGTAAATTTCTTGGTTTTTGAAATTGACAAGAAATTGTTTGAAAAATCCCATGATTTCAAAATCGCCGACGAAAAATGTTCTCAATCCCGAATCTCAATGTATACACGATTTTTTGTTGAGATTGAACACTCAACAAAAAATCGTGTATACATTGAGTAATTTGTATTGAAAAATTGTCCTGGGATTGAAAAATTGACAATTCTGAAATCACGATGTCGCAAATAGAGTCCGGGATTGGATACCCTAGTAACAACCAAGGAGCGAGCCAGTTGATACAATTTTAACAGCACATCACTGGGTAGGGAGTCTAGAGATTATATATAGAGTCAATATATGTATTCGAATTAGATTAGAGATTATTCGAATATATTCGGCTCTTTTACTCTATTTGATATTTGAACATTAGTGCAACTATTCGAATAGTATTCTTAATATTTTATGATAAACCATTTTAAAACCAAAAAAATATTTTTTTAAGATTCGACTAAAATTCATATCACAAATACTCCAGATTTCAAGAATAATAATGGTGGTATATCTACATTCCTAGCATAATATTTAATTTTGACGAAATAGCTATCAGAAAATATTGTAAAATAAATGGTATCGTCGGCTTATTCGAACAAGGGATTATGTTTTCTTGTAATATGAAGAATAAATCATTATGATAAAATCTTAGATAATCTTGATTAAGTCTTTTGTGAATTATAATTTCAATTGAAATATTAAGTATATGCCAAAGATAAAATGCACTAATATTTTTGCATTTACTATCAAAGGTATTATTTTAATACACAGTAATAATTTTTTGAATCGAATTTTAATATTATTTTCATCCTTAGAAACTATTCGAATATATGTACATAAATAATATTAAAATAGCTTATGTTTAACTATTCGATATTCGAATAGTGAATAATGACGAATAGTTAGTATCGGGGATAGGCTCGGGGAGGCTCGCGCGAGCCCCTTGTTAAATTTCGGTGCGGCCGGCGAGCCCCTTGTTAAAATAAGAAAATCATTCGTCTTAGATCAAATCATCACATAACTGCAATTTCTGTAGATGGATAAATTTGAAAATTAGTTCTCGTTTCATTTTTTCATTGAGCGTTGTGGGCCTCCGTGAGTCCCAGTACGAAAAAACATTTTTTCGATCGATTTATCTATTTTCTGTTCGAAGGAATGGGTGTTTGTGATGTCTTAAGATTGCCTCCCACTCTTCCGATTCTTCAATTCAACTGGGCGCTACTATTAGTTAATCACTAGTCCCGCCTTATGCTTATCATTTTATCCCTACTACTCTCTCTGGAAAAGAGAGGTAGAGCGACTAAGTAACAAGCAGTTCTCGTAGAAAAATAACTTTCGTTGAGACACCTTCATTAGGAGGCCATATACTCGACATAAAGAGCGGACAAGGATGTTAAGATATTGGCAGCCTACCGCTGGTTAGTATCCCTATTAAAATTTGATTGCGGTTCTTGATAATATAATATTTACGATTGTTTTCAAGCAACAATAAAATGCTGCACATAAATAAGTTTACATTACAAACTTATATTTTGTTTAGTATTAATTTTATCACTATGATTCAGTAAAGTATGATTTAATAAATTTAAACTGAACTAACGAATTGGACGGTCGATATATTCAAAAGCTGCAAGCTTCTAACTTGTTTCAGGTCTACTTAGGTTCTTGGCAGGCCAAACGTTGACTTCAATGTCAATAAAAGCGCTGATGAACATTGAAACTGAGTACAACGATAAAATTCGTTTCGATAAATTTTGTGAAACCTAAACGGAGAAGAGCTTTAAATTTTGTTTCTTCTAGTAATACCAACTCAAGAATAAATAATGAATTAATCTATCAAGGTAATTGAATTAAACACAAAATTAAATTCCCTCAGCACTTTTTCTACACGGTAGATACGTTCTTCAAAAAACCGTGTATAAGAAACAGTGTTAAAAAGTGATTGAAAAATTGAAGATCGGTTCCCTCATTTTTTTAAAACCGTATTATTTGAAAAAAGAACAACATTGTCATATTGAAAATCAATAAGTACATTACACAAAAAATGTATTTTTATTAAGAATAAATACTATTTATTCATCGCTACTTGAAATATAAGGAAACTTTTAAGAAGGGCTGGAGAAATCTCTTAGCTTTCATCGCTAGAAATGTCTGGAACGTCTATTGTGTTGGGATCTAATGAAGCCTTTTGTTTGTTATTACTGTATTGTTTTGAGTGTTTTTTTTTTGTTATTAGGAAATCCGTTATCCGCTTGTTTTGTTTGTGTCTGGGAACAAATAATTCGTGTAAATTTTTTTTTTTTTTTTTAGTGAACCGTGTATTTTTTCTGAAATCATAATTTTAATGTAGATTTATATACAAAAGTAAAAAATATCAGTGAATGTGAAAGTTATACTTAGCGTTTAATTAAATAAGGCGCTATAATATGTACTGCATAGAGAATATTAACGTTTCCAGTATTTTATTTTTTACTGCTTATTGAGTAATCTAAAATAATAGCCAATAAAATATAATTATTGTGCTTAACTAAGAAACTCTTCCGTAATCGGAAACATACTTTATAAAATGGCGATTTGCCATATTGTTTTATTTCCAATACGCATTCAGTCAACATCAGACTTGGTAGACCCAACTGTCAACACTATTGTTCGTTGTTTTGTTTTGTTCGAATGTGTTTTTGATATTTTTCCAATACATGTCGTTCATTTATCACACAATTGTATCGCTATGAAAACATTTTGTGTTGAATCTTCGGTACATGTTATTAATAATTTATTTAACTCATTGGTCTTACATAACACGTATGTATATACTTTATGGTAGCAAAAACAATCACTGTAGTATATGTCTTAATAATTGCACTTTTTATTCCATAGATGTGGATCTCATTTATTTATTTACGCAAATATACTTAGTTCTATTTCAGGAATATGTTTTGTTTTCCCATCAATTGCAAATGCTCTTTTGCTAACCAAAACCAGCTATATAAATACATAAAAATAATATATAATTTAAAAGATGTTTTATTTTCATAAACGTTATATTTTTCCGACAAAATTTTCAGTATTTGGGTTAAAGAAAATATCACATCTGTATTATTATTGCATTAAAATCAACACTGAAACACGTGCAATAAATTGTTTAATGTACCCGACATAGCGTTGAAAAAGTTGTCGATGATTGGATATTACAGTATCTGAAATAGGTATTCAATTAACTATAAATTATAGTTGGTTACTCACATTGTTTTTAAACTAAAATTGCTGCGACCAGAATTATTCTAAGGAAACTTTTCGTATCGACAAGTATTCATTTTAATATAAAAATCTTCGAGGAGGTGACCTCGAGTGCATTTTCTTATCAATAATTATTAACGTATACGCTGACGTACATTGAATATCTGAATGTTAACATTGGTTGTTGGGAATCGTATGTTTTTCGAAATCTACATGCCTGTTGAAGTCATTCATAGTTACGTATAGTTGCATAGCGTTGCGTATTTAAAAATCCACATTTTAATTAAAATTTTCCTTCCGATAAATGCATATTATACAAAACTTTAAATAATACTTGTCAACAAGTGTAACGGTCTTCTTTCCTCTACTGCTGAAAATTCTTTGATAACAGTATCTTAATAGTTGACAAATTGATTGATTTTACTTGTTATTCTCTTATTTCCTGTATATTTTAAGTACTGAGCTTATTTGATTGTCAATATCTTATAAATGGGACCACCTGCGTAGATTTCGTATACATTTATATCTACGACTCTTCCTCTATTTTTTATTGCTTAAATTTAACGATTTTTTTTTTGCGTTTGATGGTCGCTATAAGAATTTCTTAATTGATGGAAACAAAAATAACTATCAACAATATTTGATAGTTGTCAAAGTAATTTTCGGAGTCGAAGTCGTTTTTCTGGGGGTGTAGTCGGAGTCTGAAAAACTGGAGAAAAATAATTAAAAAATATTGAAAAAATATTAGTCTATTCATCATATTGATTGATGAAATCTACTAGAATCAATTCTAATAACTGGAGTTGATCTAATGTTATACAGATATGTTATTTAAACGGAAATATTAGAAAAAAAACAATTCGGAGTCGGAGTCTGAGTTGGAGTCGGAGTCGTCTCTTTTTTAACCGACCCCATAGCCATAAAAGATTGAAATCATCGCAGACATCATTTTTTCTTAGCACTGATATTTTTAAACACTTTTAAAATCATTGTAGTATATAAATTCCCGTTTGGGAATTTTGTAACCATGTCCTAGCACAATTGACCACTAGGTTACTAGCCCTGAGTTATTAGCTTTAACTATATAATATCCGTGTCGATATTTACATATTAATAACGTATGTTCGTCCAAAGTTTAATTGTTTTTGCATTTCAGCTGTGTTATTTATGACCAGTAGCATATTAAGCACTTAAATATGGAGGCCCTGTTTTCGAATAACATAAAAGGGATGCAAATTGTTAGTGAAATAATAATAAATATTGAATACTGAATTTATAGTATCGAGCGCTCGTCTCGTACGCTTATGATGTAATCCATAGTTTTTCAATCTTTTTGGCCCCGTGGCCTTTTTAGTCTCATATTTTAACGTGACCTCCCATACCCAAGTTTTTCGAGACAAAGTGAAATGTTGAAAGATTCCAAAATAATTTTCAATTCTTTGAAAATTTTGGTCGCTTACAGATTTTACTCAGGAATTTACGGATTTCCCAAAATGAAAAGACGCGAGACCTTTTTTTTAGCTCTTCCAGGATGACCGTGCCCCCCCCCCCCAAACTGTGCTGTGGCTCCCCTAAAATATTTTTTTCTGGCTTTGACGGCAGTGTTTAGAAATAATTTTAATTTTATTCTACCTTAAAATTGATTTTATTATAATATAGTTCATGTTATCATTACCGCTGTCATCATTTGACTGTTGGATTTTGATCTTAGGTACAAATTAAAAGCAATAATTATTCTTATCAACTCTAGTGCATACGTTATTTCTTCATTTTTTTATCACAATAGTGTTATCACGTTATCATGCTATACTTACACTTTGTAACTATCACAAAAAAAGTTCAACTTTTACTATCGATCCGAAAGAGACGATTGAAAGGTCATTTTCACTCTTGTTTGAAGTATGGTAACATTTGTCAAATAGTTGCGACGTCGAAAGTGACTAAATATAACATAGCGACGTCTAAGACTAGTCGGAAAATGGGCGTCGTCGTGACGTCGCGACACATCCCAGCTTTTACACTATTTCAGGATGCGTTGGTTAAGCTCTTCGAGATTATAGTGAATGCATGAAATGTATTTATAACACACCGATTAAGAGCCGCATTCATATGACTAAGTATACGATTACAATGCCCTTAATATTTACGATATAAACTTACTTGTTAGTATAACATAACGTATATTGTACATCTTTTATCTTACAACTTTATGCTGTTATTACATATTAGATAATTTATCTTCAAACGAATGAAAATGTGATAAAGTATAAAAAAAAATATAAAATTCATATTCAACATCATTTTTGGACGAATTAAAGACAAATTTTACATTAATAAACAATTAAATATTAATACAAATTTGCTTCAATGATTGAGTTTTTTAGAAAGATATGAAGGTATAAAGATTATAATTGAATAAAACCATCAAATTTTACATGGAACCATCCTTTGCTATTCACGTATGAATTAACAAACATTTCATTATTGGCTATAGCATAGTTTCTCAAATTTTTTTGGCCCGTTGCCCTTTTTGAGTCTCCATATTTTCCGTGACTCCCATACTCTTTCCCATTTTTTTCGAGATTCTTTGAGCATTTTGCTTGCTGGCAGATTTCAAAATTTTACCTAGGAATTTACGGAATTCCCAAAGTGGAAAGACGCGAGATCCTTTTTTTTAGCTCTTCCCAGGATTTGCCCGTGGCTTCCCCAAAATTATTTTTCCTCTGTGGCCCCCCGGTCGATAAACCGTGGACTTAGTATGGAGGTTTACGAGGTCAACAGTAACATATTTTCTGGTTGGTGAATAGAAGTGGTCTTTTTGAAATCAAAACATCAATAATTTTTCATCGGTTCTATCGAAATATCTTCGATTGTCATTGCAAACTAAGTAAACTATTTGTTACTTCGCATATGTACAAATATAAAATGTTGTTTTTCCAAGATTTATTATTCATGATGTACACAGTAAATGTGATGTGCAAAGGCAATTATTTCATATTTTATCGTATAATTGTGTTTACTTTGTGACGATAAAATACATAATTATAAGTTTTCATATTTTCATGCGATATATTTTAAGTGGTTTATAAGCAAACATTCATTTTATTGAGAATAATTTAGCTATAAAACACTTCTACATACGTCATTATTTCATAAAGTTTTAGTTTTCACATCACACTTCTAATTTTAAAAGCAAAATATAAACATACATATTATACACAGTTCTGAATACATATTTCGATATTTGGGATCTTTTAAAAATGTACGCTATTTATTTTTTTAGAGTATGGACTCCTAATGGAGATTTTTACAACAAACACATTTCTAAAAGAACTGCCTGTTAATCAGTTGCTCAACTTCTTGTTTTTCAAAGAAAGTGAGAACATAAGGATAAAGCAAGGACAGAAAAAGTGCATGTATTACATCATGGAACTCGTACCCGCGTTATCCGACACGGAAGCCAACGACGCTAACTGCAGCGCCATGGACCCGAATGTGTTTTTCGAGGATTTATGGGATTTTTTTCCCTCTATATTTACAAAATTACTTAAAAATTAGATTTCTCATAATCATCTAAAAAAAATCGACAATTCACAATCTCTACATTTAACCTAATTCTAAAATCGAAAGTCATTCATCTTAAAATATTTTGCGAAAAATCGCTCAATTATTAATAATGAATACAATTAATTGTACGAAAATTTTAAATAAAAATAAACCAAACAACACAAAAAAAACAATCCATAACTGGTTATCTACAACACGTGTTCCAAATGAAACAATGTATACGTTCAGTAAAAAAAAATGGTAGGTATCTAAATATAAATAGATACAAATTTATTCCATAACTTGTTTTCCAAATTTGCAATGTTTTTGCACTTTCGTTTGAAAATATTCGTCTCCATTGGGAAACCGGTTCTCAATGACAACACCATCATTCGGATAATCAAGGATGTTTTTGATATCTTCTACAGATTTCATTTAGAAATGGTCTTATATTATTATTGATCATCACAAGTCACAAGCATTTGTCGACTCATTGATAGAGAAAAACGTCTCTGACTTTACCCTACGCTGATACATAATTATAAAGATCTATTTTTTATTCGATCCAAAGAGTCAAATGCCACCATATTTTTTATATAACGCTGTAGTTTTCTTAATAGTTAATTGTTTTCGTTATTATATCATCGTATAATGCCGATAATACATATTCACACTAGTCGTGCATATTTTTTTATTTTGAATTTCATTGAAGGTAAGTTAATCGGGGTTTGCAAGCAACATTTTTCGAATACAATACTGGTTGAATTTTCAGGCGTCAAAATTTTCACCGACACATCTTTGTCTTGCAAGTGCTTCGTCGTTAATCAATATCAGTAGATATTTGTAGATCAAGCTCTGTGCATTTGTTAAGTTGATATATATAAATATCATAAATGCAAATATCTTTGGAGTCGGAAAAACAGTTCAGCATTACTTGTTGTATTCAGGAAAAAAGTTGAATCGAACTTCATACCTTACATAAGTAACATTTTGCTAAAAAGAAATGGCATATCACAAAAATAAATGTTTTGATAACATTCTGGATTGAGAAATCGCAAAATCATAAGAGAGATGTTTGTCAGTGAGCTATGAGAATTATTAACTTTTGCCAAAAAATACATATTAAAATGTATTCATACGATCTGCGGTGACGTTTTTTTACTATTGTCCCGCCAATCCAGGGTTCAAATCTTAAAATGAATGAAGATATCGTCGTTTATTGAAATGATATACGAATTTCCATCAAAGTCGATGTTTGTGGTGTTATCTATCCTATATATCAGGAATGGCGAACCTACGGCACGCGTGCCCGAGGTGGCCCGTTTGAGAATTTGGATTGCACGCGAACAATTTCCAAGTTCAAAAAAAAATATTTTTTATGTTTAAAAAAATAAAATTTTGATTAAATAATCCGTGAATTATTAATTTATTCAGTATTATTTGTTTGTTTCCCAAGATAAACTACAATTGTTTAAAAAAATATTTTTTTATTTTATTTATTTTGTTTAAAAAAATACTGCTTGGGCACGCCACACAATCAAGAAATAATATTTAAGGATTTTTGGCACGCGGACCCAAAAAGGTTCGCCATCTCTGATATATAACAAAGTGAGAGTATTCTAATATAACTAACATATATTTGGTTTTTTTTTTTAATTTTATTTATTTTAATTTTAATCAGCATTATTGTTTATTCACTACAAATCTATAAAATTAGCAACGTTTATCAAACCACGTGTTTTTATATTTTATCAAGAGGTAGGCGTATAAAACAAATCCAGTAATACGTCGTTATCATTTCCAGTGACGCATCCGTATATATTATTATAATAAGTTCTATTTTTGCACGCCATTCGTGAGACCTTATTTAATTATGTTTTATCTAATTATGATCATGTTTTTTTAAAAAAATAGCAATTGAAATAATTTACTAACTCGTAAATATTTTATTACTATGGCTTGCATTACCGGTAAATTGATGAAAATTCACCATCGTGGATAACAATTTAGCATTTAAATATTTATAAAAAATCTTTGTAACAATTTTGTTGACACGATATGAAAAATTCGTCTAACTTCATTACGAGAAAAACAGCGCAATTGAATTTATGGTAGGTACCGAGCAGCATTGTTTTACGGCGCATAATGAAAATAAAATAAAACTATACCTACATACAATAATAAACCAAAGGAGCAATAATATAAACATCAAACTAGTAAAAATCGTAAAAATACATAGTGACAATTTAGTTCATCAATATTACTGACCGAGAGATATTTATTTTCGGGTTATTGACAATTATTTATTTATTTAATTGAATTGTCTTCGGCTATCGGTGGCAAACTTTTTTACGTGTGCACGCTGAAAATCCCAAATATTAACTACCAACTGTTCAACGTATCGAGCAAAATAATAATTATGAAGTTAATAATGTAAAAGTAACTAACACCTTGTTTTTATTTTGACGAAAGTTAGCTATGTATTTATTTAATAGTTACAGAAAATCCATATTTAAAACTTTTTTATTTTCGGCAATACATTAAATTTGTGAACGTGGAAACGTGTCAGTAAAATTTTCGAACATATCAAATCGGGCACGTTAGCGTTCATCGGCCCAGCTCTCCTTTAGGCTACAAAACTACTTCCCACTCATATCGGCAGTGGCGGATTACCCTATAAGCATAAGCGAACGAGGCGCGCGCTTGGGGCCTCCAGATCTTAGGGGCCTCAAATATTATTAGCTTATATTATATAACCCATACATTTTGTTCAAAATTAAATTTATTTTTACTATTTTACATAGAATTTTTTGACGTTTTTATGTTATTCGAAAAACACGGCCTCCAAATTGTATTGCGCCTAGGGCCACTCATGAGCTTAATTCGCCACTGTATATCGGTTATATATTATTTACTTTTATAAGGCACCCTTCACTATTCATTACAATTCATATATTATGGAGTTATGGCGTCATCGTGATAAGTATTTTATAGCTTTATAGCGTTATAGGTTTACCAGAGTAAATTGGAATACTAAATTTTATATCCATAGATAATTTATTACCAACTATTAGCAATGTAGTAAAAATTCATCACACAAAATAATATTATATTCGGTTTACGCCACAGTATCTATAATTACAATAAATTTACTGCTATAATTCACAGGGAAAATAATAGAAAAGTATTTTTACATGATATATTGCTTAAAACAATAGAAATGCGATACAATATGTATCAAAAGATACATAAATTCAATCAATGTACTTGATGAAGGTCTGAAAGTTCTATCAATAAAATTATGGCATGGCTAGCAGTCTACATACAAATTAACCGTTTTAAGAATGAACTTTATGGTCTTTGGAATATGTATAACTGGCTCATCATAATTGAGTTTAAAACTAATGAATAATAAAAAAAATCGAAATCCATACATAATCGACAAGATATTATGTTTTTTTCATATTCAGTGGACCAATCGTTCTCACATGCATTATTATTTGTCTATAGTTCCAGCAAATAACATCAGTGTTTAATAATTCCGCATTTATCTTGTTTTTGAGGGTTCCTTAAAATAGACGGGGAAGCTAAAGTTACCAGATGATAAATTATTTCTTTATTCATGCCATACGAATAAAAAGCATATGATTGAAAATGTTTTGAATCTACATAATAAGACTGAAAATATTTCAAGAAGTTGAAAAAATTCAAGGATAAAATCAAAGTATCTGAGACGAGCTCTTAACTCTTTATTTTTTATTATTGAGACTTTCCTGCATTTATTGTTATTTTTAGACATTAAAAAAACGAGGAATATGGGTTCTAATGTACACGCAAAACTACTCTGATACCTTCACCTTAATATATATTTCAGTGTCACAATAGATTCGTTCAATTATACAAAGACGTCACTATCATAATAATTGTGACCATGATAGGAATGATCAAGTACACAGCTTCTCCGTCTTTTCACGGTCTATGTAATCTACGAAGGATTGCGTTTCAATCAAAGTAACAAAGTAAATACAGCTTTGTAATATTTAATTAGCCGGTGCCATCTAAGTTAAATCAATCTTGCGATAACTTTTGTATGACGAAAATTATTTCGCAACAGGAAAATGTACTAATATATACTTAATAACCAATTTGATAATGTCGTCGTGGGCGAGTGGTCATCGTCGTTAGCTTGAGTTGCGGTACTCGCGGATCCATTTCAGCACGGACGTTTCAGTAATGATTTTTCACTAAATTTATAGTTTTTTTTTTAAAGGAATAGATTTTTATAAGGTTAAAACTCCCACCCATTCACCAGATCCTAAAAGAAGAGAGGTTGAGCAACTGTGTAACAAACTGTTCTCTTAGAAACAACATATGTTTTAATAGACGCTATTTAGTCTGCATTGGGAATACTGGGAGTTTATTTAAATTTAAATTTTATCCATATTTCGTGATATTATCATATAAGTTGATTATATTATAATTCTAAATTCCGCACGACTTATAAGAAATATATATTTCATCAGATTATGTTTTACAAAGATTATTAATGGGTAGAAAATGTGTAGAAAATTTAATAAATCTTATTACTGAATAAAACCAATCTGACACAAGTTATACTTATGATATTGCCGTTCTCTGGTAGAAAGTCTACTGTAAACTTACACAACATCAATTTTGCTAAATGTACCTGCCTATTATTAAAGTTTCGTTATGACATAAAATAGCTGAGAAATTTGCCATGAGATTTTAAATGCGTAATTTTATTTAGATATGAAATAATGTTTTTATATTACAACATATCTCATCAACCGAAAGATAGTAACTACAAATACATGTCAACTCACGGCTTTTTATTGTTATTGTCTTTGACTATTTTTTAAAACTTATTTTGCGCTTCAAACTAAAATAGTGAATGTCCCGAAAAATGTAAAATAAAAAGTGGGAAACAAGCTGCATTTCGATTCACTGGTTTTGGATGAGGAGCTATATTTTTAACGCGATGAGCCAACCCCTATACCTCCATCGTAATATATTAGTCCACCTTGATAGGAACCGCCCAAATAAATAGAATAGATAGATATGTCCAGTAGTGAATAGAGGACATTCCACGTTCAAGAGACATAGTGCAATAAGATTTTGTCTTGTGGGTACACTAAACCTTATTCCAGAAACTTGAAATGAAATCGCAGACGCCATGGATCATTTCGCTCGGTATTTCAACACATTTCCTTTTAACGTCTTCAATGCATTAATTGTTTTCAGTGTTTTTTTAAGTTAACATTATTTAAGTGTGTCCACAAAACAAAGTCTTGTTGCGTTGTGTCACTTAAACATCGAATGTTTTTTACTGGACATATCTGTGAAACGGTCACCATTTTGAAAACAGGTGTTGACTTAAAAATACAGTTAATCTTTTCTCTATATTTTTTTACTATGGAAGTGAAACTGTACGCTATAAAAAAATATATATATATGTATATGACTTTACAATAATTTCAAATGTAGATCATTATTTTAGGACAGTCTGTATATCTGCAACTAGGCTTAATATTAAACATAAAGATAACATTTTGCAATATCAAAAGTGTATTTTATAGCGAAATATCTTTCAACATGAAACATTATTTCGAAAAGATAATTGAATAGTTACAAAAAGTATAATTTTTAAAACAAATTTATGAATAGAAATAATGTTGAAATTGTGGAAAAATTGTATTTGCAATAAATAAACGAAACAGGAACTTATACAAATCATATTTGACACTCTTTTTAGTATCATATTAACTAATTTGTGAATTGGGACAAAAATAAATACACTTACAAGATTATCATAAGTTCTTATAATTTATCACAAAGAAAGAAATCACCTGACAGAAGCACGTTTAGTAGATCTATACAAATGTTTTAAATAAAAAATTATAACAACCGGTTGGCATTGATTAGTGATGCAGCGATAGAAACTAAATAATGACAGATCTGTACATCTTCTAAGTTGACTGCAGCCGGCTGTGGCTTAATTAAAATGAATGTCATTCACCGTTGGCGATATAGTCCATTGCAATATCTATGCCAATTAATAAGCTCTTACATGTGCAATTAACAAGTGCACGAGTGAATGCACCCGGTCAATTTACTTTCCACATTTCGCAGTTCCACTGGAACTGTGATAACCAAACTGGTATACACAATCGTACGTCCAGTGGCGTAGCGAGAGGTTTTTGAGTCCAAGGCGATCCTTAATTTTGCCACCCCATGTTTTCTCCAAAAATAATTGCAAGCATACAATAGTGGTGGATTGAGTACTTCTGTAACCATGAATTAAAATACTGACCAGCAGGTTATGACATTTTGTAGTAGATATATTGAAGAATCAAAAATCTATTTGCCTATTTTTTGTATCCATGTCCGCTCCCAATGAAGAGCTTATGGCCTGGAGGTTTCTCACCAGAACTTATTCTACGAGAACTGTTTGTTACTCAGTCTCTTTCTCAAAGAGAGTAGTAGAGATAGAAGGATAAAGCTAGGACAAGACGAATGGTTAACCATCGCTCTCGCTACACGCCCAGTTATTGAAGGATCGGAAAGGTGGGAAGGAATTTTTAGACAACACAAACACCCATGCCTTCGAACAGAAATCGATATATCGATCGGAAAAATGCAGTTCGTACTGGGAATCGAACCCTTGAGATCCGGCACGGTAGCCAAATACGCTAACCGCTGCGCCATAGGACCCGACAATTTTCCTATGGTATGTTTTATTAATTTTGAGTTACTAGTATAAAAACATATACATTGTTATTATTGTTAGTAGTTATTTATAAAAATATAAACTAATACTTTTCCTACAAAAAATATATATTTTGTGAACGAGTCGCAAAGCACAAATAAGATGGAAAGTGAAGGAAATATAGCTGGAATTGATTTCGTATATAAAACAATTTCAGTTGTTAACTACGACCGGATTTTTCAATTTTCGATAAAAAAAAATGCCGCCCTCCAGAAAGTGCCGCCCGAGGCGATCCGACCTCTTATCTCCTCCTTGCTACGCCACTGTGTACGTTACACACGTGGCTCGGCGCTGGCTTGAATATATCGCACTACTCTCTCGATGTGGATTTTATATACCTAATATGTTCGCGAATAAAATGACCAAGTTGCGAAGCAATCATTGCCTCATCAGCTTTTACATCCGCAGCGATTTCCGCTTTCCATTTATGTTAGAGATTATATGAATTTTATCAGTGCTGTGCTGCCTGTCGCTTAACTGCTAAAATCATCAAATCGTTCAGATGAGTTTTTTTTAGTGTCGATAGTATTTATTTTACCAATAAAAATATTTAAAAAAACATTTTGTTATACTTGATTCAAACATCCGATTGTTTCCCCCTTGAGAATCTTGAATCTTGAAACCCTAGCGTATCTCCGTTCAACAATTTTTTTTTTTTATTTGTCATTAATTACATAGCATTATCATATTATGTTATGGAATATAATTGAATAATGTAATACTGTCCTAACATGAATTCCTTTTACAGTATCAATTCTAACCAAGAAAATGTGTATACATTATGTAGTTAGCATGAAATTTTTGTATTATTTTTTTCAAAATCTTTCATAAAAATCAGTGTAAGTTTTCAAAGCGAAAAAAGTTTAGTAATATAATATAATACAACAGTAAAGTAATTTATAAATTGTCTATTGTAGTGAATAAAAATACACAGCTCTAATACGTCAGGGGTTCACAAACTTGTTTGTCAAATGTATATTTTTTAAATTAAAAATATCTAGCGAGTCACCTTTTTCTATAAAGATTTTCTGATTTTAGAAAACATCTTTTTGTACAAAAGAATATTTCATTGCATATACCTATATTTTTAATTGAATATACATTTTTATTACTTTTATTAATATGCTAAAAAATAATATTGAAATATTTCACAATGTAATTTATGCAATTGTTTTTTTTTATACTATTTTCTGCGATCTAGGCTCAAAAGGTGCGATATGATTGTCTATCAATACTGAAAAAATCATTTCTCAAAAATATAGCTACTTAAAAATAAAAAAGCCGTTTGATGAGCATGTTCAACTTTATTCGTGATAAGTCATTCTAAATTTAATTCTTACCACGATAAGACGGTTCTTCGTCCAGATTCTCTTGCAAATCTATCAATTGATGAACATGCTCACATCTGTATTACATGTCCTTTGTAACTTGCTGAAAAAATCTCTTTTAGTAATATAGTTTGGGAAAAATATATTATTTTTCAAGAAATTATGTTAGACTACAATTATAAAAAAAATACATCAAATCTCAATTCACCACAATTGTAAATTAAAAAATATTTTCGGATGGAAAATTTGAGAGGGGAGGTGGCAAAATCAACAACCGCCCTGGGCGGCGAAATCTCTTGCTACGCCACTGCCTAGCTTTTGAGCTTTGTCCACCTCATTAGAAATCGTGTCCTCGGGGGATTCCCGGTAATAATACGTTACACTCCCACAAGATGATTGGCAAACATATCTTAATATTATTCCATTATTTATTTATATGTAGTGTATAAAGATGGTTCAATGACCGTTTGACACCATTTCGAGTAGAAGATTGTTTTTATTAAACTCATATTTTGTAAGTTTAAATATATGAATAAACTTATATACATAAATATTTTTGTCTTATAACGAAAACGAAGATAATTCTTGCATAGCACGATTGATTGCTTTTGATATCTGCAACAATAGTAATACAGTATAAAAAAAAGATTCATTTTGTTTGCAATATACGTCAACACAGCTGATATCTTCATTGGCGTCGTAGTATTGAATCAAGGTCACTCATTTCACCTTGGCAAAGAATAGTCGTGGTATTCTTTGCTCGCTTTACCATTGATGGTATTCGAAACGGTGCTTCTAGGCAGGTTGCCGCGTCTACTTGATCTCGACCTACTGACGCACCAGTGATTTTGTACTTATATTATTTGTATTGAGTATTATTTATATCTATAACAAATATGATAATGAAAATCAAATCTTTCGAAATGCACGCTGAAGAAAGGAAATTGTGTCTCTGTATTTATTAAGATTAAACTTAAAACATCGCACCTACATAGGGCTGCCAGATTTCTTGACATCAAAACCGGGATGTGTTTTTAGTGGCTCAAAAAACTGTATAAAACGGGTGTGTACAACATGTATAGCCGCTATTTATACCATCTGAAATCGTACTTGATTGATTTTACTTAAGATTATTTACACTTTGTAAAAGATTTAAACGCCGCAACCTATGATTTTAGTATTATGAAAAAAAAATGAAAAAAATAATGAAGGAGATAAAGTTACTCACATGTTTTATTAGATAAATCCCTTAAGACGCCGGGACAAGACACTTGAAACCGGGACAAACCTGATATATTGGGACGCCTGGTGCCCTACTCCTATAGGACTGTAGATGATTGGTAGGAATCATAAATTTTCAGAGAAAACGCATAACACGGTAGGACCAGGGGTGGGCTGGAGGGGGTTCGGAGGGGCTCGCGCGAGCCCCTTGTTAAATTTTATGAAGGTCGGCGAGCCCTTTGTTAATTTAAGAGAAAAAAATATTCTCAGAACAAATTAATATATAACTGCAATTTCTGAATCGTATATAATTTACGACAGCTTCGGTATACACAGTAGTACATTTTTAGCCATTTGGATTGATAAGTTTACAGTGACTGCATATTGTCACATATTATAAGTGTATTAAGTAACAATCGATTGCTTATTTAATTATAGCATATAATTGCATAGGAGTAATAAAAAAATCACTCCTTCCCCAGAACACCGAGCATTGATTTTATATTGAGCGAGCCCCTTGTTACTGTATTGGCATCCCACCGCTGGGTAGGACTGACACTCTATGGCCTCTGCGAGTAAACTAACCAATGAATAAAATAAATATGAAATTAAAGTGTTTATGCCGAAAAGCAATTTTTCGGACTTCACTTCAGATATATTTTAACATAAACTTGTAAAAGTTCAAAATCGTGGGCGATAAATTTGAAAGATCCATGGCAGATGGCAATCGTGGCCTTATGCTCAATCCATTTTTTTACATTGCATTCATTAATTTTCAAAATAATATGCATACATTTGTCATTATAAATATTTGAAGTTTCTTGAAATTGTATATCGGTTTTATAAGCTTATAAGCGTATTTTTTTGTAAACCGGGACTTTTGGGTGTCCCAAAAGTTTTGCTCGAGACACCGGGACACGAGACTCAAAAGCGGGACAGTCTCGATTAAACGGGAAATCTGACAGCCCTAGTTAATCTTAGCGTTTGACAAATCGACTATAACGACAGTGAAAATAGCCGCAATTACTACATTTAGGTTTTACCAACTGTAAAAAAACAAATTTAAAAATCGTGTGATCAAATCAATGATTTTTTCCAATAATATGTTTTCTCACTTTTTGTTGCAATCAGCAATTCTTTCGCAAGTGAGTCCGTATTTAAAAAGTTCACAAATGACGTGTCTAAATAGTAGGGAGGGAGGAAACTATGTTGGAAGAACGTTTAAGGGATTTACACAATGTCAATTTCAATATTTTTTTTTTCTTTTTGAATAGTTTTCTCTAAATTTCCGGGTCAATTTATCATTTATCCGGGATATGGGACAGCGATTCCAATTGCAGCACAATCCTGGCCAATCCGGGACGGTTGGCAGCCCTAATCTCAGTGTTATTTATTAGTTTGCGATCTTTCAGATTGGTTATCTATTTTTTTTAAGCTGAGTGTTAAGTTCGAACAAGTATCTACGTATGTACGAGTCAAAAATAACTAGGTATGTACTTTTTAACACATGCATGCAAAAAGTAAAAAGAACTTTGATTGCAGAGCTATTATTACATCTGTTAAATGACAAGTAGAATTAACATGAAGTTTTCTAAGGGTTCAGAGTCCTAAGGTCGAGATCAGCGCTCATCGTATGTCATTTTGCAGTTCCCACAATAATGCATGCATTGTCCAAGTAATTTAGATAATTCTGGAAATGAGTTTCACACAGTATAATTTATAATAAGCACATAATCACTGTCGGTAGTTTAATGATATTATATTAAGTAAATGCCAACCAAAAAAACAGTAATGTAAGTAAGTATATTTTTCCCAGTGGTGTTATGTGAATGAATACTTAATAATCTCTGAAATTCAAAAACATCTTTTATATAATATAATTATATGTGAACAAATTATCAAAAATAATTTTATTGTTTTTGTAAGATAAGTCAATCAAACAATTCTTCGTATTTTCTTTCGACGACATATTTTATATAATACCTGTTCTTAAAGTAAAGCGTAATTATGTGTCTCTCCAGATGATATGATTAAAAAGTATATAGTTTTAATATAACTAGGACCGGTTTGAGGTCAGTTTCTCAAACTCAATTTTAAGTATTGAGGCATGACAAATCTGGTTATTATCGGCTTTTTGTCGATTAAGATAGATGAAGTGAACACAGGTAAATTAAAGACGTGTTTCACTACTTTTGACCGTGCAAAAATAAGATTTTGCGCATTTTATTATGAACATGTACAAAGTATTGGCAATAAAATTATTAATAATCAAATTGACCATTTATATAATTATAAACTACGGCATCAGCGAACATCGTAGCATGATATTCTAACTAAAATTATTCAAATAAATTACATCTTAACCATTCGACAAACGACGTTGTACACTTAAAGTAATAAAGAGGATATTATTTTTAATGTCTCATTTTTTATGATATTTATAACGTGGTTGGACATTTTGTACTTACAAAAATAAGTTCGTCAACATTTAACTAGTTTTCAAGTCGTCATTACACTTGTAAATTATTAATCTAGACACTTTTAAATTCACGATTCACTGGAAACATTTGACTACTATGGGATTATAAAGGAGTTTTCGAAGATTAAACATAACCTAAAAAATATTATTTTACACATATCGCATTTTAAAGATAATATTTTATATTTTAACAGTACACATATTTTAATAATCAATGAGGTAGGGACTTAATACAACACCAATAGTATATACCAGCGTTTCCCAAATGATGGGTCGCGACTCTGTATCGGGTCGAAGAAAGCAAAATTCCGGGTCACCAATTTTCTAAAATAAATCTTTATATTTACTATATAATTTCATAATACTTCTCATTATTAAATTATTGTTACATTTGATTTCTATATAGGTTTATCGGAGTAAATTATTTTTTATTATAACATATAAAGACTGTATGGACATAAATATACTGTATTATTTTACCTATAGGCCGGTAGTATAGGCCATAACAAATTTAGTGAGTCACGAAGGAGAAATATTAAAATAACCGGGTCGCGGGGGGAAAGTTTGGGAAACGCTGGTTTATACATATATAAATGGATTGAATAATAAGATGTTTTTGGAACTTTTGAAGTGGAAATGTATTAAATTTTATTTTTGGATACGTTTTCTTTATGAATTGAACGTACCAGTCAAAATTGATTTCATCGAAAAAATTATCCTTGCTTTTCTTGATGTTAATATGACGAAAATACAATACACGAAACGACCAACATTTTTAATATATATTTAAATTTCCTTTTATTCGCCGTTTAAATTATAAAGTTTTGTCAATTACCTATTATTTGTATAATATAAACTATCTAAGAATTGTAACAACAGAATAGCTAGAGGATTGGTGCATATAAATTCATATACAAATTATATATAACAAAATGATCATCTTTCAAATTAATTATGTTCACTCACCAGTTAAGTTAAGTACAGCAACGGATCTGTCGATCTTGATTCAATATAGGTATTCTTGTTATTTACAAAATATTGAAAATCATATCTACCTATAATATGCTATCAGAACAAGTTTTTAACCTTAAGAATATTCTAAGGTTAATGAAATAGTCGGTATTCAAAATATTATTCTTAAATATTAAAGCCACTTTAATTTATTAATAATGATACAACTTAATTTTTTCCAAAAATAATTTATTTGGAGTAATTTTCACACCGTAAGAACGTATCAGTAAATTGTATATTGTAATTGGAGTCGTGTAAAAGAAAGACGACTCCGACTCCAAGGATTTTTTAAAAAAAAATCATTTTAACTTACATATTATATATATGTATTCAGTCAGATCATTTTTAGTCAGCCAAGTATGAAATGTCAACACTTTGGCCTATTTTGTTTAAATACACATCATTAAAAATATATATATTTTTAATTTCGAGCCGTTCATTTTTCACGACTCCAACTCCGACTTCACAGCCCTGATTGTAACACAGAAGAAGAGATATCGAAATTACTCTTATTCATCTAAATTTTGTTTCTTTCATTCACTTTTCTATCGAAAAAATATTTATTATGATGGCTATAATAATAAATTAATTATTGTAAGCGTTCAATGTATTATGATTAATTGATAAGATGTGTTAACAGCCTATTGTTATCACCGCAGACCGTTTTTTTGTTGTTCAATATTTGACATAATGTTTTGTGAACACTTTTTCCACGTTCTGAGCTTTAGACTTTAAGGTCTATGCTATTTTGAATCGTGATCTCGGGTCAGAGAGACCAAAGTGTTAAGATCAGCGTTATCAATGGGTGAACGACAATATTATGAAAAACAGTTTATCACTGACATTAATATGTTAATAATAACTTATTATTAACTGTCTTGATTTTAGACATAGCAACTGAATACTTTAATATTATTGTTTAATTAACTGCCATTGAATAGAATATTTTTAAAAAGAAAACACTTTTTGTACTAATTACGCATTATGTATTATGATCAGGACCAGTTTTACTTGATAATGCTAGCGTTTAACGAAACCGGTTCAGATCTTAAAAATTAATATGGAATAAGTAAGACCAAAAAATTCTTAAAAATTACAGTGCCGTAAAAGAAAGTAAACTAAACAATTAATGTTACTCTAATGAATATAAATAATAATACGTTTTATTTTATTTTGATGTTTGTATTTGTTCGTTGTAATTATGAATCGTATTTTGTATGATTCTAAAAAGGGAGGTTCAGCGACTAAGTAACCAACAGTTCACGTGAAAAACTTCTGTTGAAATACCTCCATTTGGAGGCCATATGTTCCACATTGGGAGTTGACATGGATACATAAAAAAAATCTAGTAGTCCCAAACTGTTTTTTTTTCATTATTTCTAAAAATATGACGATTTGTTAAAAAGGGGGCGCGCCAATAACCGTTGCCTAGGGCAGTGCTTCCCAACCTGGGGTCTGCAAAAATTTTCATTCTTTCAACATTCTTTGTGATAAAGTATGAAAAAAAATCGAGGGTCCGCAGATTATTGTTTTAAGATTTATGGATCCGTGGCATGAAAAAGGTTGGGAAGCACTGGCCTAGGGCGCCAAATAACCTCGCGCCGGCACTGGGTATCACATGTTTTAAAAATCTCGATTTCTTAATAAAATATGCCAGTTCAAAGTAATGTTGTCGTCTTTAGCGCTTCCGTATCTAAACATCAAATAGAGAAATTTCAAGATAAAAGTATTCAAACGAAATAAACAGGTGTTATGTTGACAAAACCTGACAACTGATGCGCAATAAGTTGATATTAGTGGACGTTTAATTTTTAAAAATGTTTCTGTTTCCTCGAAACCAGTTTTTCGTATTTTAAATAAGATTCCTTTCAAAGGAATGTCATTAGTCATTTACTAAAAAATGTACATTAGCCATTGCGTGGCTTTATATAATAATTCGCGACATTTAAATTCATATACGATAAACACCCAATCAATGGTCGATGAGAGGAAGTTTAATCTAAAATCGGCGACTGTACCAATTTAATAAAAATACAAAATGGACATAGAATATACCAGTACTGTGTAGTCGGAGTTGGAAAAAAGAACGAATTCCTAGTGGCGGATTAAACACATGGGAGGCCCCAGGCGCAATAAAATTTGGAGTAATTTCAAGTAATATAGTAAAAGTACATAAAAATCTCAACAAAAAGTATATGGGTTATATTTTATTCGCTATTTTTTGAGGCACCTAAGATTCGGAAGCCCCAAGCGCGCGCCTCATTTGCTTATAGGATAATCCGTCACTGACTGCTAAGAATCCTTTTTAAACTGTTTGTTTATACAAATTGCTAGATTCAAAAGTGGCGCCTTTGCATGCTACTTAGCTTAAAAAAATAGATTTTCGAATCCATTAATTTTTTTTTTAATAAATAAAAAGTATTTTGTAAGATTACAAAAAATCAGGAAAAAATTCGGCAACTCTTTTTTGAAATAACGAATGAGGATTTCACGCCCCCTCCCCCCTCCGTTCACATATAAAGGTGTAATCCGTAAGTACATCTAAAGTATAAGTAACCCAAATATATTCGAAAATTTACCCATTTGTCGTATTGATAGGTGAAATAATTTCTGTATGTTCTAGAAGAAATGGAAATGATTTAAAAAATTAAGGACTATTTTAAGGGAGGAAAAAAAATATTCAAGTACACTATTTTTTTAAGCCAAATTCAGAGTCAGATTTAAATCGAAATTGATTTTTTTAACGACCCCAAAGCCCTGAAATATATGCTCATACATAGTGAACCGCAATAATATCAGTGATAACACTGGTAACTGGTGTAGTACCAAATTAAAAATTGCAGGGGCCATTAATTAATACCGTAATTAAACTTCAGATTTTAAAAGAAACACTTTTTCCAAATTAACATTTCATCCTAGGCTAGATTTGTTGTTTAAAAAAGGGGCACACTAGACTGTAATAGTGCATGGTAAATTTGTCCAATCATTTCGTGGAAAGACGACTAGCCATGATAAAATACAATCGGATGAAATAAGTAAACAAAAAAACCTAAATAATAATTAATAATAGTTTATTAACAGGTTGTCTAAGTGTTGGTGGTAATGAATGCAATTGCATCATTACTACTAATGTCATATAAACACTAATTTGTTCAATGGTTTGATTAATTATCATTGTACTAATTATAATATTATATTATATGTCATTAATTGATTTTTCAATTCAAATTGCCTTTTCTTTGTGATTGTGTCTAGTAATTCATTTGAACTTTTGAGAACTTACTATTAATCACTTTTAAGGTGTTCACTGTCTGCCAATACTTATTAGAATGTCATTATATGAAAAAGAATAAAAACAACCCTTTGTACTATAATCATTCCACATTTATTCAAAACGATCAGGACAGGTTTTACTCATCACGAGCATTTTCAGCTGATGAGCGAGTCTGTCAGTTGAAAATACTCGTGACGAGTGAAACCGGTCGTGGCCATATTATACATACATAAGGGTGTTTTATTTGTTCAGCCGATTATTAGAAATATTTTTAGAATGGTTTTAAAGCGAAATTCTTGCGTTACAAAGGAAAAAGAGTTTTCTCTTTTGAAGCGGGATGTGGATTTTCATTTTTGTATTTAGTGGCACCATCATTATTACTAACGGTGTGGATAGGCACCTTATAAAGGTAACTTCTGATGGAAAGCGCTCTTTAGAATCTGATTAACATTTTGGCTGCCATAGAAAAAAGTAAGGCTGTACCTAGCACGCCGGCATAATTTTCTGTTATTAATTTAATAAGGTATTTACAAGGTAACACGTCTCTGGCGTGTTGAGCACAAAAAATTTGTTGAGATATCTTGTCTGTGGCAGGCATCCAGTTAATAAAATTGAATTATTTAGCTACAAACCAACTAGAATCTAGTTCCTAAAAGGAGGTTGATTTTGTTATACTTGTTATTGTTGCTTAAATGATCTAGTTGAAAAAATTTGACTCTAGTTCATGATATTCTATTTACTCTTACTTAAAGCTACAATAAAAAAGTGTTAACATATCTATCAAATTGAGAGTGACAGTTCAGGCATTATTAAAATAAAAATTGCATTTCAAGGTGATAGTTTGATTCTAATGTTTTAATAAAATTATATTGTCCTCAAATATCAAATAAAAACATGGAATTTTTGAGTTAATATATCACTTTATTTCCATGCAATTCAATATTAATGATATTCGTATTGTTTGTCTCCAGATTTTTAAGAACTTCCAATGGATACTCTTGTTGACCATCCTCCAAAACTTACAAATGGTTACCACAACGGACACATAGAAAAGAATGCTAGCATAGTAAGATTTAATAGGACAATACTATTTAAATAAAAACTATTTTCAATTTAAGTAAGATTTCTAGTAAATAAATAAATGCATAATTAACAAAGCATTGTTTTATATGAGGGAAGCTGATGTAATGATGGATAATTTATGTTTTTTTTTATTTCTTATTCAACAAATGTAATGTTTTTGATTTCAACATTAAAGTTGATTATCTTGGTTTATAAATAAAAAGATATTTGGTGCAAAAGGATTTATTTATTGAAAAATAATCACAGACAAGTACAACATCATGCTGTACATGTAGACAACATAATATGGTGTACTTTTGAGCATACAAGACAATACACTTAAGCAGTACTCACCCATCATATTTAAACCCAAAATGAAAAGCTTTAAGGACAACTGACTTTTAAGACAAAATCAGACTTACCTACCATCTGAGGTGAAAGTAATTTTGACCTAAATTTCAGTCCAAGAGACTATAAAGATTTTTTTTCTTCGAAATCACTATATCTGTGAGTTAAGATTTGTTTTTGACGTTTGCTTGAACAGCAAAATATTTGTAATACATTTTGTTGTTAAATTTACGAGAACATAATCACTTTCTTCTGTAGCATTTTGTTTGTCCAGTGACTTGAAAGACTACTCTAAGGATTCCTTTTCTTTAAATATTGCACACTCAAAAAATGAAAATTAAATTGAGTGTTTACAGAGTTACATGCACGAAAATCTAGAAAAGTCTAAAATTTAAAAACAATATAAACATCGACCGAAATAAAGCCTCTGTCCATAAGTACAACAATCTCCTCATTAAAATAAAAATAGTTTATTTTCTATATTAATTACAAATTTACACAAAAAAAAATTAATGTTGAAATGATATATTCAAAAATATTTATCTAATGTAATTAATATTATGTATATATGCAATTTTAAGGATGATCACGATATAAAAACAAAAGAGAAAGCGGAACCAGTACATAAAGCAGAGTCTATTACATCCCGCCTCAATGGTAAGAAAAACTAGGTTTGTTTTGCACGTTGCGGCTGCTCTCTAGTTGATTGCAATAGACCCAACGAATATTTATATATTGTAATTTGCAGATTGCTGGTTTTGAAAAAGACTTCATCTTTCAAAGTTAAAATTAATATATTTTATCACAGTTTGGAAAATTCAAACAGTACTTCTTTATGAATTAATAAATAAAACATATTTTCTTGATTTGCAAGGATTATAATTACTAATATTAAATTATCCTATGTCCAGTATTTTGATTTTAAGAAATTAAGGTCCTAAAAATATGGTTTTGACTAAACTTGGTGATCTCTAAATATTCCCTTTCAACCTTACAATCCTCAAATAACCAGTTATCCACTAGTGCTGTTCCCTTCTGCTCCCTTTCAAAAAGAGAGGTTGAGCAACAGTTCTCGTAGATAAAAACTTCTGTTGAGATACCTCCAATAAGAGGCCACATGGTCCACATTGAGAGCGGACATGGAATAATAAAAAAATATTACACTAATAACTGTTTTTTAGATAACTACATTAAAAATTTACTATTGTTTTTAATATCTATATTAAATTTTTATAGGACCAAACCAAATTATCCCCGCCTCAGAATATAGCACTACATTACCTCACGGGAGTGTCAAACTTCGTATTGGAAAAAATGGCATATCTGCGGAAACCCCAATATCAGTTCCTTCTTTACTTAGCCGAACAGTTGCAAGATACCCGGATAAAGTTGCGCTAGCTGTAAAGACAGCAGATGGCACATGGGAAAAGACCACATTCAAGTAAGATGCTTTCCATTTTTTGATTTAGAAAAAAAACGTTTTCTATTATCAACCACAATCTAATAACTATTTTGATATTATTGGTCCCAATATCTGTTCAATATTCCTTAAATACTTATTACCATATCTCATTCTAAAAAAATAAGAATGATGGAATTCAAAAGAGGTGGCATGAACTTAAATATTAGAAACTCAATTTCTTGACACAGGATTCATAATCTCTTATAATTTGTTTGCTGTCGTTGATTTGTTGATCAAAGAAAGTTATTCGAATTAATGTATTTTACAGTGTCCACTACTCTATGATGAATCTATCATACCTAAGATTTTAATTGTGATCATTTATTTATCTTCAGAGAGTACCAGCAATTAGTTCGCATTTGTGCGAAAGCTTTTCTGAAACTTGGATTAGAGCAGCATCATTCTGTTTGTATTCTCGGATTCAACTCTCCACAATGGTTTATCTCAGATCTTGCAGCAATACATGCAGGGTAAGATTGGTTTAATTATTTCATAGAGGTGTGAAATGAATCACTGTGTATTGTTATGCTATAACTCCTCAAGGAATTTCATATTATTATACTTCTCTGCTAAATCTTAAAAATTATTTAATTAATTATGCTTGATTTAAAATGAACAAGCCATAATTGTAAGTAAAATCACATCTAAACCAAGAATTAAGTATTTTAGGCACTATTATGAAATGGTTTTCTTTATCATACTTTCAGTGACATTAATGTTTACTTATGATAAAAAAAGGCAGTTATTTTGGGAACAGTGATTAACCCATTAGGTATGTATGATGAGCAAAGTATGCGGATCATAAACCACTTCCAGGGAAATAGAAAAGTTTCACTGATTTTATTCAGATAACTTGAAATCTTTAATAATTAGAGTGAAGTTTTAGTTATGAATACTTTTTTTTAGAACTGGGAATAAATATTCTAGTGAATAATGTTGATTGAATAATCCTTTTCTATAAAAAATATTACTTATTTAATATTAATATAAATTTTATCATTATTTTTATAAAAAAAAATGATCCGACTAAGAGACTGAAAATTTATATTAGGTATACATATGTGCCTGATGGGTTAATGAGAAAAATATCTCTTTCAGAGGCTTTGCTGCGGGAGTATACACAACAAACACAGCTGAAGCATGCCACCACGTCCTCAGCAATAGTAGAGCTAATATTGTTGTAGTAGAAGACTCAAAACAAATGGATAAAATTGTATCAATATGGTCTCGTTTACCACATCTTAAGGCAGCCATACAATGGGACGGTACACCAAAAAAAGATCATGAAAATATTTACACAGTTAGTCGACCACTTTACAATTTTTTAATTAATATATATATATATATTTATACAGTCAACCTCCTATAGCATAGATATTGGGACTACACTTTAGGAATACTACGTTATAGCGGACTAGGCAACCACACAAAATTTGAGGTTTGATTCTTTTAATTGTATTTTATAAATTGAACAAAAACAGCTAATCAAACATTTTTCCCGTCACATTCACTTTTCGTTTTGCCTTTCACAGAATACGTCTAGCAAAGTTATGGGACGAACAGCTACTAAAAGATATTTGTTGAATGAACTTACACATAAAAAATATGTACAAAGAAATATTGTGTTTTTTTAAGTATTTATAATATAATATATTTATGAAAATTCTAATTTGACCTTGAAAATCTAGCGTTTTGTAAAAAAACTAAGGTATAAGAGAGACCGCTATACAGTATATAAAGGACCGCTATACGGGAGACCGTCGCATACGCTATATAAAACTTCTCTATAACGGGGAACACTATGGAGGAGTTAACTGTACATGTATTATATTATTTCAATCGCAGTTTTAACATATTTTTTTATTATTTTCCAGTGGGAACAAGTAATGGCTATGGGTAAAGAAGAACCTGAAGCAAAATTAAACGAGGCGCTTAAATCTATAGCAATCAACGAATGTTGCACTTTAGTTTATACAGTATGTGACATTATTATTTAATGTTATTATATATTTTATAGTTCATTCATCCATTTTCTACTATGAATCCACTGCTCTGATCATAACTAACTTTGCATATTATTTTAGTCAGGGACAGTCGGTCAGCCAAAAGCTGTGATGCTGTCTCACGACAATATTTTATGGGAAGGCGCTACATTAACTGAAAGACTTAATCTCGATCCTGGAAATGAAGTCATCATATCTTATCTACCCCTTAGTCACATCGCAGCTCAGGTAAAGTATATATATTATAAAACATATTATATTATCCTTTGTATCCTTCCTTTTTGAAATGAGCTATGCTTAAAATTCAATCAAAATTTTAAGTTTCCTTATATAACATTTTAGATTATGGATGTTTATCTCACACTTATGAATTCGGTAACGGTCTACTTCGCAGACAAAGATGCCCTGAAAGGTTCTCTTATTAAAACACTTATAGAAGTTCAACCAACAAGGTATTTAAAAACATTTGAATGTATTCGTTTTCATTTTAAATTCACTCTTCCACGACAATACTGATTGAAGTTAACTTTGCAATTGAAATTAAAAAGATGGCTTATTTGTTTTTTGTAATGACTCAAATTGTGATAATAAATAAAATTAAACGAAGTAATGTGAAGAAAATTATGTTTTGCTGATTATATATTGACCAAAATCCATTACTATTTTAGGTTTCTTGGAGTTCCGAGGGTTTGGGAGAAAATATATGAAAAAATGACAGCTATCGGTGCATCTAATGGCTTCTTAAAAAGAACTATAGCAGGATGGGCCAAACAGCAAAGTTTGAACCATTACATGGAAAAAATACAGGGGTAACTATATAATATCGCTGACACATCATATTTTTTATTCTATTATATGATGTTGACATCCATTCAACAGTGATGTAACTGTGTTGTTATTTTTACAGAAATGATTACTCATCACTTGGGTATCTTGCTGCACGTTTTCTTATACTAAAAAAAGTCCACGCTGCCTTAGGGTTTGCTAATTGTCAGTTCTTCGCTACTGCAGCTGCACCACTTTCTGCAGATGTTAAGCGTTACTTTCTCAGTCTAGATATTCCGATCATGGATATATTTGGAATGTCGGAAGCAGGAGGCGCACACTGCTTTAGTAGCCCTGATGAGTAAGTGTAGTTTTAATGTTATAATTGAAAGAATGTGTCTATGTTTACAAATTTATTGATCTATACAAACAGTTGTGTGGAGCTAAAGTAAATAGCAATCGTAAGGTTAAAAAATGGTAACAAACTGGTATTATGATTGTCATTTTTCTTGTTTTGTATTTGTCAACGATTAATTATCATTGGACAAAAATTACCAAATAAAAGGTTCAGTGACTTTTTCTCTTTCTCTATGGCTGAATGGAAGAAGTAATAATCAATTGACTTTATACATTGATTTTATACATTGCTATATTTTTACAATGAAAGAAATGGATACACAGTCGGTTGAACTTACAAAAGAAGCAACAATGTTACACAGAGAAACGTAGAGAAAATATTTCACTTTTCAATCGAAGGCATTGACATATTTTATTCATTACGCGTTTAATTTATGTTACTTTTTAATTAATATTGGTTATTAATGTTATTTTAAGTTTCAATTTGGAATCTATTGGAAAAACTATCGACGGAGCAGAGACGCGATTTGAAAATCCCGATCCGGTAACTGGACACGGCGAAATATGCATGAGAGGTAGACATGTTTTTATGGGATACCTCAGTGAGCCTAAGAAAACAGAAGAAGCGATCGACAAGGACGGTTGGTTGCTCTCTGGGGATGTTGGCTCAATAGACAAAAATAATTTCATTTACATTACCGGAAGAATTAAGGTATACAATGAATTTAATTGTAATTTATGTTAGTCTTAACTGACCCAAAATTCAAAAAAAAAAAATATTTTTTGTATTTTATTTTCATCTTGCGATATGGCGACTTATTTAAAAAAAAATGTAGATTTCGGAAATACATACTTTGCAAGAAATAAATGTGTAGGACTTATTGAAAACTTTATTTTCTAGGAACTGATAATTACAGCAGGCGGTGAAAATGTTGCCCCAGTCCTAATTGAACAGAATTTAAAAGCAGAGATGGTTTTTATTTCACATGCTGTTGTTGTTGGTGACCGTCGCAAATTCCTATCTGTTCTACTTACTTTTAAGGTATTTTTTTTTCTTGTTAGTAAACTATTGAATTTTAAAAATGTTTCATCATTTTTTTTTTGCCATTCTTGTTTCATGTATATTTAGTCAGATTATAGTTGTAGAGGTTTTCTTGAGAAGGATATAAATTATTAATTATCGATTACTTGTTATTCTTTTCTATAGGATTTTATTTTCTGCACTGGTAAAGTGGTTATGTGCGGTTACAAATTACAAAACTGAATAATTTAAAATTTTATAAATAATATGGAATGTTCATTTATTTGTTTTATATTCGTAGACTGAAATGGATGCTGATACAGGAGCTGCACTGGATCAACTGAGTACTGATTCTCTGCGCTGGCTCAAGAGCTTAGGATCAACGGCGACTACAGTCTCCGATATACTTAATAAGCCTAATGAAGATGTATGTATACCTCATTTTACTAGAGTAGATGACTTATCTTCAGAATATTTCTCTTATATGCTTATAACTTTATATTTAAATCAAAATAGTACTGTATAAAGACTTCCATAGGTAATTCATTGTACCTATCAATAATTTGAATCCACTAAGTTAGCAAATATTTTTTTGACGAAAAATGCATGTGTTGTTATTAATTTTTAGATTATGAAAGCTATCCAAGAAGGACTCGCTCGAACTAACGTCCAAGCTATATCAAATGCTCAAAAGGTTCAAAAATTCGCTATCTTGCCAGCTGATTTAACCACATTCGGTGGTGAACTAGGTGAGTGAGCTATGTCCCTTATCTTTATATATATCAGGTAGCCAGAAAGAAATCCATGATTTTCGTAACGCTCTCGTTTGACTTCAGTTTGTGGCCAGACACGGTGAAGTAAACATCTTTGTAAGTTTTTTTGTTACATGATTCATATGATTCATGAGTATTGTTTTTGTATTATAATTCTTAGTTTATTATTAAGGGTAAAAATATCGAAGCATGAAACCAATGAAGGACATATTCAACATTATGTGCCGGTTTCTTTTGGTCAGGGTTTAAATGCAACCGAGGCCAGACATCATCGATGAAAGTTTGATTTGAGCGGATAAGCTCACACGACAACAACTAAACTGGGAAATTCTACCGCCTCCGTGTTCCCCAGATTTAAGACCATCTGATTACTATATATTTCGATCTTTCAAGCATTTATTAAGAATATTAATAAATCTAAAATCATTTGGATTCGTATTTTCAGTCCAAAAAATCCAGATGCTATAATAAGGGGATAGATAAGATAAAATTGCAGTAGATGTAGGGGAGGTTAGTTGTTAATAAAGAAGGTGATTATATTTTGAAAAAAAATTGGAAAAAATGGATTTCTTTTCATAAGAAAATATCTAAGTACATTACTATCATCGGGTGTGCTGAATTTTTCTCTTTTACAATCACAACAGCCTCACTCGCATCACTTGACATGTATTTTAAAGAAAGAAATAGAAAAATTCGCAGCTATGATGCAATGTTTAATTTCATTTACATTTCTATTTCAGGTCCGACATTGAAGATTAAACGAAATGTTGTTGCTGACAAATATTCCGATTTGATTGATTCTTTATACAAAGATTGATCGAATACATCCACAATAAAATTAATGGCAGAGTTGTCTTCCCTCCAACAAGTTATTTTAATTATTTTTAAGTGTTAAATAGTTATGTAAATGTAGCAAATATACCATTTTTATCAAATAAATATTTATATACGGAGGTGATAATGCATAATGTATTTTTGTGAACTTGTTAGAAACATTATTTATGTACATATAGCAAGTACTTTTATAATCAATGTGGGAGGGGTAACCGCGACTATATAAACTATGGTCTTATGATTATATGTTATAATAAATAAATCTATCTCATAAAAATACGGTGCACTCTATGGTTGTTAAATTTTTCAGATGAATATGTTGACTTTTTTAACTGAAATTTGTTATGTTAAAAAAATATAGGATTTATGTATTGCTATTATATTTAATATAGTTTTGCAACACCAATTGCAGTTAACTTTTTTTAGCCGTCGAGTCACAGCGGCGTCGAATTGACAAATCTACAAAGTACTGTGTACATTTTCTTCTTTTTAATTATATATTAAAAATTCCCAAATTTACATAATTTTTAAGTCAAAACCAACTAACTGAACATTCTATTTACCTTAGAAACAATTCAGAGCTCAGCGAGTTAAATATGATATAACAGTCGGTCGTAAGATCGATGGGAAAACAAAAAAAAAAATATTTTATTGTCAAGTGTTACTTTTTAGAGATATCGAATTATCACTTTCATAATATTATTAGTTTTTAAGATTAATTTTGAATTTATAATTACTATAAAGCCACAAAAAGATATTAATAATGAGAATGAATCAATTGTTTTTTACATTTTATATGTATTTGTTATGTTTTTGAATAAATGTCAAAATATACTACTTATTGAATTGTGTAACTATGTGATAAAATAATTAGGTGCTATGTCAATGTGCAATTGGATCTTTATAATAAAAATTGGTATCAATGGTGAAACTTTATTCCATGTGGATTGTTCCTCTTAGTGCGATGGAACCTATTAAAAAATGTTAAATTTTTAATAAAAATATTCAGTGATATAAATATTCTTGTTGCATTTACAATATCCCAAAAATATTTTAACCCTTTTTGTCGTGTGTGTAGATTTATTAATAGTTCCACCGCGCATTAGTTATTCGGACGTTTAAATTGCAGCTATAGTTTTTAATACGCATCACGTTGTTGGTGTAGTCTGCTGCAATCGATGTTGCATCCTCACAGGAGCATATCAAAATGACTTCACCGCTTCATCTAAAAATTTCGACTCTTACCTGTTCAGTGCTGGGAAAACACCTCTTGTGTCCACTCACCCCTCACGAAAAACATCAGCGAATGAATGCCAAATTATTGAATCGTCATCTAATGAGTTCTGCATGAATTTATGCTGTTTATTTACCAAGTACTTATCATTCAAAAACAAAAATGTAAAATGAGTGAAACAAATGCAGCAGTATTTAAATGATTAATTATTTATTGATTGAATAATATACGTAAGTACAGTCCATACAAAAATTTACATGCAGTAGATCAATTTTGGAATGTGATAGTTTTATGTATAAAAGGTACTCACTATAAATTTAATACTTTGAATATAATACTTTTTCACCTAAACAATGCCCAAAGCCCGGTCAAAACTTAGGGCTATAATTAAGTAAGAATAATGGTTTCAAGGATTGTCTATTTCCTCGATCAGTCTATTTTATAAAAATATTCATAATACCTTAATCTAAACTATATACCGGGAAAAAACATATTCCTGTATCTAAATACAATGTGTCATTTAATTTCTTTAAAATTTATACAAAAACCAGATTCAATTATAGCTGCGTAATGTTGAATGAGGGCCGACACAAATGATACAAATAAATATACTATTGTAATTTCTTTACAAGAGATTGCAACTAATGTCCCGAATATTTTCAAGAATCACTATAACCGATGAAATTGTCTTTTGCAAATATTAAAATCATATATGAAAATATTACCTGACCTGCGACCTGAATTCACTAAGAAGTATCCTGTATCAATAAAAATGCATTGTAAAAATGCGTAGCATTGATATGAATTCTGTCAAATACAAAATAGAGGATGATTATTGTTGATACATGTATACAAAGATAAATTGACCACAAAAAGACCAGATCCAGTGGAAATTATAAACATTCATAAATCATATAGAAATCATAAACCAATAACTAATGTGACATGCATATTTATGTAAGATTCGTGAATAATCTGCGACACAGAGTTGCTATTGCTTTATTGCGTATTCATTTTATTGTGCGGAAGCGATGGCACCGGCATACCGTTTGCAGGAATACAATCAGCAAGTGGTAAAGGTTTAGCAACACCAATCCTAACCGTTCCGCGAGGTGCTCCTTTCAAAGCTTGCACTGCCTGATCCAATGTAGCATTTTCCAATATCTGAAAAAAATTTGTCATCAATTCAAATTTGACAAATTTTATCTAATAACACAATTAATTCACACACGAAAAACAAGAAATATTCTATTTTTTGGATTGATATTTACAATAATAATTTTGAGTCGCAATGTCATTGGATAATAAACGTTACCTGATCGTTCACTGTGAGCAGTCTGTCTCCCGGAATCAGGCGGCCATCTTGCTGCGCAACTCCTCCCGGGACGAGTGATCTTATGACGATAACAGCATGAGCCGGTCTCAAAGGGTCTTGGTAATCCAAAATAGAAAAGCCCAAACCTCTTTCTCCTTTGACTAATTCTATAAATTTTAAAAGAAAATTGATACAGAGTGTACATTAAAGTTGTTGATTCATACAACTATATGTGATAACAGATTATGTAATTTTATCAAAAAAAAACCTCGACATTTTATGCTAGATATTAAAATATTCTTTTGTGGAATCGGCTGTGTTCGAGTTCTTTATCAAATTATTCTCATGGTAAACAACAAATTGATTAAATTATTATAAAAATAGCTAACCTATAATTTGAGGTTCAGATGACCACATAGCGAGGCCGGTGAGCGGCTCTAGAGATCTCGATCTCAATCGAGCTCCGGACAAGCTGCCCCCTCCCGTAGAGCTTCCCGAAGTTCCACTCCCGCATTCTGAATCGCCTCTCCCTCCGCTTCCTCCGGCACCGCCGCCTGCCCCTGCTAGGCTGCCGTCAGACTTCGCCTTGACCAAAGCTCCGCCGACTGCAGCACCTGACACTACTCCCACTGCCGAGTCCCCACTTCCGCTGGCCCCGTTTGCCGTTCTCGCACACACCAGACACACTTGCGGTGGAAGTTCTTTTAGAATGGATACCACCTCTAAATGATTCATACCGAGGAGCCTGTGACCGTTGACCTCTGAAATATTTATGTAATAAATAAAAGCATTGTTCGAAATTAATAACTTACAAATAGCGGATGAAGTTTTTCCCCAAATATTGTTTTTTAGACAAGTTATCAAAGATGCTGACAGATTGCTATGATTATTCTTGTAGTATTATAATATATGTGCTTATTTCTATAGCTAATGTAGCAGATATCAATTTTTAATGACTGCTTAGTTATATTTTTTTCTTTAATATAATTAATGAAATTGAAAAAATGCCATGTGAATTGTGAAATTGTCAGAAACAAAAAGTGAATTACAACTGCGGTGATTGCAATAGTGCACATAATAGCTAGGTGAGTAAATAATTAATATTCTTACCGAGCAGTTCATCTCCCGATCGAAGCTTCGTAGCTCGCCCAACAGGACCTTCGGGAAGAACACTTCGGATGTAATGATGGGGACGTACTTCCCGCCCGCCCTCTTCGACATCAACTGTTCCCTCGAGGGAAATTCCAAGACCTCCGCCACCTTTCACCACAACCCCCACCACTATTTCAATGGCACTTCCTGAAAATCAAGAGACTAAATTATAAGAAAATTCACATGTCTATATTGGTATTATATTGTTATAATATTATTTAAAAATACTGTTTCATCATGAAAAATAGCATTGTCAGTCTGCTCTAAGAGTGAAAGCAAACAATTGATTTGATATTTTTTGTGGAAATATGCTATTTTACACTCAAACTCTCCTTCAAAACTGTTTTTTTTAAGGTCGCAACGTTTAGGATCGTCGTGTATTATATTATAACTTTTCTGGATAGGCTCCCGGGATAGATTGTTTCTCACCGAGGATCAGTTTCCACTTATTACAAATGGCCTCTTCCATTTCGTCAGTTACAGGTATTTCAAAACCAGGGGCATTTTGACCGGCCGGGTGTATTAATCCGCGAGTTATTCCTAAGGCATGATTTGAAGTTTCAACTAGTATATCTGCATCATCCAATGAATTATGTGACAGGTTATCACAATCCATTTGAGTAACGGGGAAACGTAGTGATCCTGATGCAGTCGACTGGCTCATTCCAAAGGAACTAAAATCAAAAATATTTAATAAAATCGTTAAAGAAATATGGTTATTAAATACATGATAATAATACTAACCAAATCGGTAAATAAAAAATATCTTGCATAGATTTATTTCAATAATTCAAAGTTGCGGTGCGGTGTTTTAGGTGGAGTCGGAGTCATTAAAAAACAAGCAACTCTGCTCCAGCTCTGATCTGGGACCTGAAACTCGCTCTAGCTCCACTCAATAGTCTGCTCCGCTCAGTCAGTAAAATAAAGTGCATGTCAGTAAAATAGGAATTATATGTATTGAAAAAAGTATTTTAAAATACGGTTTACGATTCGTCATTTTCATTATTAATTCTATCAAACAAAATAGCCTACAGCAACTTGTTTTCCATAATATCCCTCTTCTATTCTAAAATGATTTCAGTGTTGAAAATAACCTCTCAACATTCACTTGCTGGATGTAACTCGACTCCTCAAAGAGTCAGGTTATTTATCACTCGGCAGTGTTGTCATATTTCAATTAATTCTAGTAATGCAGTGTCAAATATAAAATTTACATTGGATTTTAGGATAAAAATTAAATATTTTTTTTTTAAATTCAGATGTGGGGCACTACAAATTTTCAGTGCTCTGGGTGAAACCCTACTGCTACACTGCTCTGGTAATTTTGCTGTGGTACATTATAGTTTTCTCTAGCTGCTGAGCATAAGTTTCGCAATGCTATGTTGTTTATTCATAAATTTTGTATCATATTTCTCACCCAAATGAAGAAATGATTCTATCGGCAAAATGTTTTATTGTATACTGTGAATAACCTTACATAAATATACATGAGCTGGACTAACCCTAGTTTATTAAGTTGTGACATCGGTATGTGGGTGAGCTGAGAGTCAGCGTCGCTATCCAGTCGATGCAAGTGGAGGAACGGATTAGCCGGCTGAGCAGGAGCAGCCACTGCGGCGGGCGCCGGTCCTAACTCATTTGCAGCGATGGCTTGTTGAAGTTGCTCGAATTTTGGTCCCCGCAAATATCTGCAAATATAATAATTGCGTTAACCTGATCATTATATTTACAAGCTATTGTTATATCGCATCGCATAATATTAATTAAAACGAACCTCTCTAAACTCAAAGTGACTGTGCTTCCGCTGCTTCGTAGAGCGTCTACGGCACAGTGATTGGAACGACCATGGAGACTCGCTCCGTCTACTGCTACGATTCTATCATTGACGCGAATTCTACCACTTCTAGCCGCAGCACTTCCTGTGGTGACTGACTTTACAAATATTCCAGATAGTTCTTCTTTTTCACATACGTAACCTTGAATTATGAAAAAAAATATAAGTATAAAAATATAGTATACAGCAGTGGAGAGAAATAAGTACATTTTGTAAATTCAGTGAAGAAAATATTGTAAATGATTCTTTAATGTACGTTATTATTTACCGGCAATAGTAATTCCAAGTCCGTTTTCATCTTTTTTTAGTTGTACAGTGAATTTCTCTGTTTCCGGTAAATCTATTTCCAAATGATCTGAAATTCAATCAATACGGTCAATTATAACAATGAAAAATACACTTAGAAGAATTTGAATGATTCAAATTTAATATTGAAATTCCACCAAGCACCTTCAGTCGAAATCTTAAATTACACTTAGAAGAATTCTCATGCTAACTCACTATCTATCTAAGTATTTTTTTCTCCTAATAAAATTAATTTGAAAAATGAATATTAAAAATAGTCCAATCAGAAGTCAATTACACACTACGCTCACTGTTTTAAATATGAAATTTTCTTTTTTTAATCCTCGATGTAAAAGTATTACAAGATGTGGAATGTTTTTTTCTTTATTCATTACTAAATATTGCATATTAAATGAATGAATTATTTAATTTAAATCAATCAACCTATGTGAAAAAAAGGGAAACACTTATCAACATTTTGATTTTTGTGTTTTAAATCAACTGTTGCAAATAGTCTCGGCATCTCCATAAATAGCCAAGACACCTGGTGAGATATTGGGCTTATGGAAGAAACGAATAAAAGTTAAGGAGTTGTGGTACAATTTATTAGGAACAATTTATTCATATAATCTTTCAATAGCAAAATTTATTGAAGTTCACTCACCCAAAGGTATCGCTCCCACTGTATCGGAATCGTCTGCAGTATCACCATCATAAAGGAAAGCTTTGTCCGGCAAAGGAGGAGTGGGAGACGGAGTCACTTGTGAATTAAATATTTCTGGGAATCCTGCATCAGTAAGATAGTGGTCGAGCGCCTCTAAATCAGTAAGTAGTCTAAAAAAAGATTTAGATACAAAACATATTATCGATACTGTTGTCTAAAATATTTGTTTCATAAAAGCCAGATTCATACAATTTTCCAGCAAGTTATCCAAGTTAGGGGTTGGAAAATGTGTTTTTTTACACTTAGTTATGATACTTTTGTTTATTTTTAACACACTGTTTCTACAAAAGTAAGTATTGTTACTTGAAGTTTATATCGACCCGTCATAGGCAGAAAATAATAACTGACAATTTATATATTAATACAGGAGGTTTTTTTAAGTTCGAAAAAGAATTCCTTATGTGCGGTTAATAAATAGTAATATATGATGAATGCCTATATCGTGTAGTATAGATGGGAGAGAATTTAGGCATGAACAAAGATTCGAACCTGGAACACCATACCGAAGTCAACGATGTTGACTACAGGTAAATAAATATTTTACAAAAATACTAAATAAAATGTACAAAAAAAAATATTTTTGCATACAAAATTTATATTTCTCTCTAGTTATAAGTATTATTTAGCAACCTGGTGGGTACGACTGGGGCATCAGAAAGTGTCGGTCCCGCAGAACTTGTCGGATCAGCGGGACGGGCGACCACCAAGCGTACGTGTGTTCCACTTCTCCGCAGCACTCCGGCTACTTGTTCAGAAACCATTTCTATCAGTACGACCTATAAAAAATACCGATTAAGATTAGATGGCACACGAAAATCATTCAAGCTGTCTGCTTTCGTTTAAAAGAAATACAAATGAACTCACATCACCAATTTGCAAAATATGATCTCCCGATTTTAATCTTCCATCGCGGTCGGCTACTCCACCGGGTAAAATAGTTTTCACAATAACACCGCTGGTTCGAGCCCCGATAATACCTGCAAGCAAATATTATTTTATTGTTGTTTATTGTTTGTTAAAAAATTAAAATTACAGTACATGATATAACAGCTGACGTCAATTCGCCATGCACTTGAAAAATATAATAAGACAATATTTAAAATAAAAATACACAGTACATCAAATTCAACATAAAAAAATCAAGATTTTATTTCACTGGCATGTTTAACAGTTGAGGGATATTATAAACAAACAATATCCATAGATCACACAATTCCTCAAAGTGAACTGCCTGCATCGCACGGATACTGATTTATACAGAAACAATCAGCTGTTTAAGAATGTTGATAATCAAATGCTTAAATAAAACATTTAGTTTGGAAAAAGATTGATGTTTAGAAGCACTTTTTGATGTAATTTCAGGGAAAGGAATATTGGCCATATGCAGTCCACATCATGTAGTCTAAATTAACATAAACATACGATTGTGTTAGCAGTTAAAGAAATGAAAGTCAGCATCGGGAAGAATAGAGAGCAAAAATGAATATCCTATTTTGTAAGACATCCATAAAGGAATGTTACGAGAGGTTGTATATTACAAATCTGTGTAGCACTTACCGAATCCTAATCCTGTACCATCATTAACTAGATGTATAGCTTCAACTTGTGCCCAATCGGAAGGTAGCAAAGGAGGCGACGAAGCAGGAAGAGGAGGAGGCACGCCATCTTCTGTGCCTCCTCCGCGGGCCACTACAAGTTCTACCAGACCGCGAGCTTGTTGCAAGATGCTTATTGCCTGTAATAAAATTTAAGCACTTTAAACACAAATATTTGGACATAGAGAAAATAAATCAACTTTATGTTCCATCACAGTGAATAGTTCAAGACTTTTCTTAAAACAACTCATTAGTACAAATACTAATAGAAATATATTTGAGATTGAAACGTAGAACGAGTGTGCTGCATAAAAACCTGCTGGTGGGAAATGTTAGTGTCAATAGGAGGCCCGTCAATTGCAAGGATTCTCTCTCCAGATTCTCTCTCTTGTGGAGCTCCCAAAACAGTGTAACCCAAACTGTGCGGGGGTGACAGCTGAGGCACTCTTTGCTCTTCTTCTCCATCTAGTCCTCCGTATAAACCACGGGTTTGGAGTGCTAATTCACCTATAAGATAAAACATTTTATTCAGTGTCGGTAAACAGACCTTGAAATAATGAAGAAAATAAAAAAACCTTTTCCCCACTATCAGGTGAATACAGATTTATAGGCATCCGCGGCATTATTTTAGACTAGTGCTCGGCAACTTTCTTCTTCCACGGCACGGAAAATTTTTGTTCAGATCTCTGCGGCACACCACAAGTAAATCAGATAAAAGGCTGTACAGTGAAATAATAAACCAATTGTTTGATTCAATGAAGAAATTCACCGCAACACACCTGGCATCAAATTATGGCACACTAGTGCCTGGTGATTGGGGAGCACTGCTGCTGATGTGAAGTACTGAAGCCACACAGATTATTCATACATAGTATGATACGCATGTTAGCTATATGTTTAGCATATCTATTGTTTTGTATTTCAGTTGCGTTGTAAGTGATGCAGTCACAGTTTCAGTGTCAGTACATATATTTTGTAATGGTTTCATGTCTAGTAACTTACAACATATACATCATAAGTAACTGATAAAAAAATCTATATCAGAGTGAAATATAAGAGATGATTGTTGATAAATTCGATCTTTATTCTATAACATACCTAATCTGTATTCAACAAGGTAGCCTTGCAATAGTTGAATACGTAAATTACCTGCAGGCGTAATGTCAAAATCACCAGGTAAAATCGATGGGTGATGTGCAATTTGAGTTGCCAGCATACCCATAGAATCTTGAAGGGTGACAATACTTCTAAAAACTGGATTTTCTAGAAGTCCAAGGATCAAGGCAAAGTCATCCGCTGTGGTGTTCTTAAATAGAAGAAAAAGTAGCATTTGTATTAAATATTAAGCCATTGTTAGTTTTATAGTATTCATGGTCACTGGAAGAAGTTAGATGGAACGAACACTTTCTGTTAAGAAGTGGCTATCTAAAGCAGCGTTTCCTAAACTTGTATGCCTGCAGCCGGTGAAAATAGGATAAATATTTCAGACAGGTAAAACAAGAATACAACTTTAATTTATGAAGTATTTTGTTTATTAGTTTGAAACACAATATTTTTTTGACGCGCCCTGTCATGTCAGTCTCATGGAGAGACATCCCGCCTGGTCTTTCTTTTAACCGTTCGGATTCCGGCGTCCTGGATGACCTTAAGAGTACTATCCATAGGATGTACTAGCGGAATTGAGGGACGCCGAAATGTCATGGGAGGAAGCAAAGCAATTGGCGGTATACAGGAAAACATGGAGGTTGCAGCGTGACAGCTATATGCTCCACTTACGAAGCAAATATAGTCATAGAAGGAGAATATAATATTATAACAGGTAGACAAAACAACAAAATAATGGTCTGATTTCGAATACAAACAAAAATATAACATAAAATAATTATTTTATTGAAATAATCAGAAAGTGATTTGTAAATTAATTGTTAGTAAAAGAGCTTCTGCTATTTTACGAAAGCAATATTTAGTTGAAAAAAAAATATGCCATATCTTCTACTGCATCTTCACTATTATATTCAAGTTGAAAACTGTGTCTTCAGTATGGTTTCGGAGATAGGAAGTGCTACATTGATATCCAATCAATTTCTCTGCTTAGTTTTTGTTATTGACTTGGCTGAAAAGGTTATCTCACATGAAATAACTTTGAAACTTAGGAATGGATATTCTTCGTTTATCAATATCCAAAACTGAGTCAATGTTTGTATTTTATATATGGCCAGTGGCATCAAGACAGTTCGATTAGGTTTTCTTTTTCTCGAGTATTGAGTGCACACAGTGATGTCTTCCAAGAAAGGCTTATTAATCGATAATTACTTAGACAAAGATTATGATTATTGGTAATTAGACAAGATAATTATTCATCAATTAGAATACCGACAACAAATTCACAAAAAAAACCTTTTTATCCAATGTAATGTTTGAGTAATTTGGTCATATAATAATGTCAATGAAATAATATTAAATAATCGCCAGGTGAGTCATCAACGTCGTTTGCCTCAGTTGCGGAGCTTACGGATTCGAATCCCAGTACAACATTTTTTTTACTGTTTTATGGATTTCTGTTTTAAGTATGTGATGCCTAAAATTCCTTCCCATCACCTAAATCGGGCCACATAGCAAGAATAATTAGCTAACCACTAGTACTGTCTTAGCCAAATCATTATATCCCTACTCTCTTCGAAGAAAGAGAAGCTGAGCAACTGAATGACTAGCAGTTCTCGTAGAAAAATATCTGTTGAGATAAACTTCATTAGGAGTCTATATGCTCCACATTTAAGAGCAGACATAGTTTGAAAAATATTTATAAATAATTATTCAAATATAAATTAATATACTGTACATACTTGGAGCTTGGCATCATCACTTTGATCAACAGCGGTTTTTATGGCTTCCAATTGCTGCAGAGCACTGGATATATCTGCGTTGAGATGCATTCTTTTGATGTCAGTAGTCAACTAAGCCTTGAAACAAAAAATTATCCAATATGTACAAGTATTGATTTCATAAACAAGATTTATTTTTCAATCTTCACAACTATATTGTTTCATTAATCGATGATGTTTAGTGGAATCGATTACAGTTGATGGTAAATATGCTTTACAGCATGCTACTCTGTCTCCCGAAAGTTTACTAAGTACCGCAAAAAACTATGTGATTCTTTGGAAAGCCTTGATTTAGAATACGAAAATATCCAAAAAAAAAACCCAAAATTCGAATCATGAAAATTGATAATACATGCAAATTAGAAAATATTTGAAATATTTGAAATATGTCTAATGAGACATATTTCAAATTCCAATTCCAAAAGAAATTCCATTCGACATTTTAAGTTAACTTGATATTATATTCGGTATTCTAATATTAAATTTTTTTTTTTTTTTTTTTTTTTTTAATTCCCTAGGGTACTCAACGTTGTACCCACCACCACCCGCTACGGCTTCACACTCTTTATATAGGGTGTATTCCGTAGCGTAACAACGTTAGTCGTGTTCAAAATATTGCCAGAAATGTCCCGAGAAGAAATTCCTCAAGACTTGGTTGCATGCACTACAGTGTGCAGAAATAAAAAGTTAATAATAAATTTTAAATTTTATCTATTTAAATCAACTCTTTTTCCAAAAGACGCGGAGAATTCTTTAAATGCCCTATAATTTGCCTTAGATGCAACCAAGTCGGCATGACCGACGGGGCCGACAGATCCGACAGATAGTCGTATCGTCTTGAGCAATTTTTCCCGTTCATTATTTAAATCTGGACATTCCCAGAGGATGTGATCAGCATCCTGAATCATATATCCGCATTTACATTTAGGACTATCTACTAACCGGCCAAGCTGGAAGAGCTTGGCAGCGAAGTAACCGTGGCCAGTTATGAATTGGCTGGTCCAGAAATTAGGAGTCAGGACTTTGGTTATCTCCATTCGCCATTTAACATTCGGAAAGAATTTAAAAGTTTGCCTCCCCTTTGAAGATTTCTCCCATCGAGCCTGCCAAACTTTCATTGCAGCTTCTATCGCCACACTGCGCGCTGCAATTCTATGAGCTTTAGAATTGTAAGGGTCTGGTCGAGGAGGAGGCAGTAACTGAATTTCTCCCACCTGGGACTCGACACCTTTGTACAGCATTACTGTTGCGCCTCTAACTTGAATGTGCAGGTCCAACGGAAGTATACCAGCCAAGACCGGCAATGCATCCGTAGACGAGGATCTGTATGCTTTGGTTAGGGCTATCAACGCACTGCGTTGTCCACTTAGAAGGATTTTCTGTATCGAAAGAACGGTGCATCGTTTGTACCATGTGCTAGCGGCGTAGCTAGCAATCCCCATGTATATGGCATCGTAAGCGATTTTAAGGGCACTAGATCTTAAGCCCCAATTTTTACCTGCTAGGCGTGAGATTGAATAGAAGGCAGAAGTAGCCTTGCTCACTGATGTCTTGGCATGGTATGAAAAAGAAAGTCTATCGTCTAGAATAAGACCAAGGTAAGTGACCTTTTCAGAAACTTTAACCGTCGTAGTTCCCATGCGTATAGTGGGAGGTCTTTGTCTACTTAGGCCGACACCACCCTTGAGAAAAATAGCTTCAGTCTTTTTGGGAGCGAAGGACAGTTTGTTGGCGTCGCCCCAAGCTAGGATTGATGAAAGCGCCTCTTTTGATGTTTTTTCTATACCCGCGCGACTATTTGCACTTACTAAAAGTAAGGCATCGTCTGCGTAGGCAAAAATACTGCAGTCAGGTGGAAGAGAGATGGACAGAATATCATCAAATAAAATGTTCCACAGCATGGGACCAAGAACGGAACCCTGTGGACAGCCCATTGTGGTGTTTTGTTTTACAATCTGTTGTCCATTTTCATATAGAATCGATCTGCCATTGAAGTAGCTTTGGATTAAGGCATAGACATTTCCAGGTATTTTTCTCAGTCTAAGTTTGTGCAATATAAGTGGCCAAGAAGCATTGTCGAACGCTCCGGCAATATCCAAAAATATTCCCAAAACATATTTGTTAGGAGAGGATTCCGAAGTGGAAAGTACTGTGGAAATTGCATCTTCAGTATTCTTGCCTGGTCTGAAACCAAATTGGTTATTAGATAGTGGTGCTATTTCAGCCAGATGAGCTTCAATCCTAGAGCACATGAGCCGTTCCAACACTTTCCCAAGAGCCGGCAGAAGCGTAAGGGGCCGATAAGCTTTAGGGTCTGATGGAGACCGGCTACCAGATTTTGGAATGACTATGAGTGTCCCTGTTTTCCAACAATCGGGAAATATGCCGCTAGTGAAGCATTGACATAATATTTTTGTTATTTCTGGAGCGGCAAGAACCCAGGATCGTCTGACAAGAGTATTATCGATACAGTCCGGACCCGGAGCTTTGTTAGATTTTAATGATAGAATAATTTTACTGATTTCTTGCTCAGAAGGCAGTGGTGAGTGAGCAGTGTCAAGTGGAAAAGTAGCCAAGTAGCGGGCTTGTCTGAGGCGTTCATCATCTAACAATGGATTGTCCTGTGGAATAAGCGCATTCAGCAGCACTTCTGTTGTTTCTGATTGGGTGCTGGTAAAACCATTTCCATGAGGTCGTTCAATGCCACAAATAATTTTATTTGGTCTGCTATTATTCTTTATTGCCCGATACGGAGGACCCCAAGGATTCCAGCCCCCCATGGAAGAGACAAAAGTTCGCCAGTGGTCTGATTTAGCCCTAAGTATCGCATTACGATATTTGCATCGAGCTGATCGATGCCTAGCTTCCAGTAGTTCGATGATGGCGGGTGGCTTTGCAGTCCGGCGAGCATTTTGAAGTGACCTCATAGCTCTTTTGAAGAGTGCCCTCAAATCAGAGACGGCCTGGGTCCACCAGGGAGATTGCGTCTGATTTCTCGGCTTACAGCGGCTTATAGTGCGCTCTGCTGCATTAATTATATCTTCCGTTAGCCGTGAAGCAGCCAACTGCAGGTCCGATACGGGATTCCTAGCTGCCCGGTCAAGCTTTTTGATCAGCGCGTTATCAAATTCTTCCCATTTATCATGTCGCGTTCGAAACCTTTTCAATATAACTGGTGAAGAAATGTTTGGGACAGCTATTCCAAATTATTGGTTACCCTTATTCCAATGTATAATAGGGTAAACATTAAAATTAGAGTCTGAAACCATCTGACAGTTAATTTAATATGGTCGCCATGTCAGTCCTGCCAATACAAAAACATAACTCACTCAATAATTATTATTAAATATTTTTTGTAAATATTGTACATACTTTAGAATCGTAGTTGTCTCTAATATCCGTTAAAATACTCTAAAAATACTGGGACCGAAACAAATTCCTAAACACAAATTCATCCAAATAAGACCCGAAAAAAGCCCTATTTGTGCCAAATTGACGTTTCCGCTTTCGTTTCGCTTGCTTCCACATGTTTTCAACGTTTTGAGTATGTAACTCACTATCGTTTGGATCCACAAAGTGAATTAAGAACTAAAGATGTTTACAGATTACGGATATGGTGTTGTTCTTAGGTATATACAATATTTACAAATAACAAATAATAAGCACTAACACGGCGGCCATACTAAATAAGCTGTCAGATGTTTTCAGATTTTAGTGTTAATGATTACCAAAAATTGTCTATTTACTCTTGCTCTGCACTGAGGAACTACTGTTGACACAATATATTACATGCTGCAATGCAACGCCCCTAGCCTACAATATTACGAATAAAAGCAACATTGTATTCAAATTAGCTATGGAAAACAATTAATAACTCTAACCGTTTTGTTGTATTAGATACTAAGATAAAATGTATGCTTTCTCTTGTTGCCCTTCGGGTATTTACTTTCATCGTCGCGAGAGTAATAAGGCAGTATCTGGATATATGAACAATAAGTTCATATCAAGGGCAGTTTTTTTGGGTGAAAGCATTCACTTTCAAAGGTAACATTGTTATCATAACATCAAATGAACAAACAAATTGCAAAAACTTGTCAGGATGTCATGTTTCTGGCATTAATATGTTATGTATTACTATTTGGATTACAAAAGAACATTATACAATACACGGCGATGTAGACCTGTTTTGGTATGACTGAAATGATTTTTGAAATACTCACAGAAGTAAATGAAAATTTATTGTTGACAATACTTTGCAATATACATATTTTACAATTTATTAGTATATTATCAGAGTTTGACGTTTGACGTCGACGTACTCGATGTTGCCCGTAAATTATTTTTGGTGCTGCCCAGAGACAATACATAATATGGTAGTGTTGATTTTGTAAAACGAGAAAGTGCTCTTACATATGTCTTTTACACACTTTATTTTGTTTTTAAGTATAAAAGTTTATGTATATAAGCAACTACAGTCGCTTATATTCCTAAACTCTTATACTTAAAAACAAAATAAAGTGTGTAAAAGATACTTTCGATGGATTCGGCGGTAACTTTGTGGAAGTTCATTTTAATATAAAATAATAATAAAACCGCAATCTGCTTAATAATACTTAATTCTAAATCAAAATTAGTTTGTGTAAGGGGAATGTTAACTAATCTATTGATCGTTGCGTGAAACGATGAAAGTTTTTGTGACCAAGGATGAAGTGATCGCGCAGGGATAATAACGTCTGTATAAGTGGGTTTTCTATAAATAGCAAATTCTAATATGTTTTTATTGTTTATTTTTATTGTGATGTCAAGAAAATTTAGTGTTTTATTTTTTATTTTTAAATATATTTTCAAACGGTTTAATCCGTCCTAATTGATGCAACTCATTTGATAATCATTTCTTAATGTAAATGTCATTTTGTATTACCTTTATCGTTTGTTTGTTTCCCCCCCCCCCCCCTTGCCGCCCATTTTTATTTGATTTTTGTTATAATATATCAGAAAAGTAATATATTTTCTAGCGGTTTAACCCGTCCTAATTGATCCAACTCATTAGATAATCATTTCTTAATGTAAATGTCATTTGTATTACCATTATCGTTTGTTTGTTTTTCTATCATCCCCTCCCATTTTATTTTGATCTTTATTATAATATATCACAGTGGCGGTTCCTGACCTGAAATCTTGGGTGGGCTAGAGAAAAGCATATTTCCACTTCACTTTATACATTATTCTACAAGCAAATTAACAAATATTACGACACTACTGCAATGCATAAATTTTTATATAATAAAATCAATGCTAATGTAACTAAGAAATAATAGAATAATAACACGGAATCCTTAAATTCGTCTCTTTCAAAGTGAAATAACAAGTACCTACTAAAAGCAGTATAGAACTGTCACTTGCTGTCACTGAAAGTCAATACCTGTCACTTTCATACAATACAACGATATTGGTTTTGTGTTTCAATGCATAAGTATGCGTAATGGGCAGATTCTGTTTAGCCCCCAACGATCAACAGAAGCTTGACAGATTGAAACACTATCCTTTGTGTTTGATGACGTTTCCGTACATACAAATACAAAAAAAATCTAATCGTGCTTGATTGCGCCCCAGTGTAAAGAAATATTGCATGATATTGTCTGTGGTTACGGGCATGAAGGATTTAGCCCCTGAGTGGTGTTGCCAGTGACGTAACGTTCCTGTTCCCTGTGAAGTATTTATAGGGTTATTGTTTTTTTTATGCCGGCTCAGTTTAAAATTGTAATACAAAACACAATCGAGAATATGATTGTAGGTAGACGTAACATTGTCTTATATTGACAGAGGAAAATTAAAACAAAGATATTATATTCATTTGGGAAAGGTAAGTTACGCTTATAAATGTATTTATTTTGTTCAGCGGCCGAATTGCTGTTCATTTTTATTCAGCCATCTAATGTTTTGGGTGAAAAATGCAGGTCGGGCTTAGCCCACCTAGCCCAGTACCTAGAACCGCCACTGATATATCAGAATAGTAAAATTAAAATCATTCGTACTTAAGCAAACATTTGCGAAAGTAGTTGTCTGAGGATGCCTCTGAAAGAGGCGAAACACGTGTCACATTTTGATACACAATACGTGGAATAATCAAAGTTATTTTTATTTTATATTGTGTAAAAGACGTGTGTAAGAGCACTTTCTTATTTTACAAAATCAGTACTTGGCTTAAAAACGAAAAAAACTTTAAGCACGCTTCACTTGCAGTGCTAAAACTCATTGTCTCTCGTTTTAAAACATCAGTTTTACTGTAAATTAGAAGCGTATCCGTGTCATAAAGGCCGATCAAAAAAGAAAGCCAAAATTTCTACATTCTCAATTTAAAAAAATGATTAGATATCACCATTTTGGTGTTGTGTTAACTAAAAATAGTTTGGAAACGCTAATTAATTATAATATCTTCATTCTCTCTAACTGCAGTGATCCAATTTCCACATCAACAAGTTTCCAACAAACGTTATTTCAATATATCGTTTGTGAAAAGTGTGGGAGCGCCAACCTCAAGCGCCCCGCCCCACTACACCACCGAATATCACAGGAGCCACAAGTACTGAAGGTCAGCGACTGGCGTATGAAAGCAGGGAATCGAATGGAGTGGAAGAGATTGATTGAGGCAGCCAATATTCAACTCTGACTGTAGCGCCAAGAAGAAGAAACTAGGTCATCTTAACAAACCCTCAATCTCAAATTTTATAAAACATCACATGCTATCCATTTATGTACATATATTTTTTTTAATTAGTTGCCTTTTTTCTTTTTCAGTCTATGCTTCTATAAATTTGTTTTTTTTATTTTGGGTGGCAACATAATTAAATACGATAACTGACATTTCGTATGACATTGTTGTATTTAGGTGAATACCGAAATCATGATCGTATAATCGTCGTATAATCTCAAAGTTTATCAAAGGTCAAATGTGGTCAAATGCCATGAGGGTTTTTATTAAACTGAACCATTTGTAAAAATATACTGTCAACATGTCTTCGTATTGCGGGATAGTTCTGACGATTCTGACGATTATTTCAAATATATCTGCAACGGTGAGCTCTAATGTTTCCTCAATAACAACTGAGCAATATTACAACAAGGGCGTGGAATCGTATCTTGATGAGAAGTGGCAAGACTGCATTGATAATTTCGAAAGTGCTATTCACACTCATAAATCAATTCTTAACGCAATATCGGACTGTCGTGTAAAATGTCAACATGAGAGATTCGAACCTCTATTGAAAAAAGATGTCGATGATATACATTTTTATGAAAAGATGTTGAAGAAAACATTGTGTTTCTTAAAATGTAAAAGAACACGTTATTCGAATGTTGCATTTGATTTTACGAACGATCTGACTGTCCAAAAATATATAGAAGAGCTGAAACCGTATTCATATCTACATATTTGCTATTTCCAAAAGCGTCTGATACAGAAAGCTGCATCCGCATCTTTCACGTATTTAGTAGGGCATCAGAATGATAAAACTATGAAAAAGAACTTGGAATATTATTTGACATTGCCAGAGGTTGACGCTCGTGATGTAGTTAATTTTGAATCTGAAGAATACATCCCTTTATATTTGCACGGAATGAATTCCTATAGTAATGAAGATTGGGATACCACTATAGCATACGTAGAAGAATCGCTTCAAGCTTATTTTTCTGCAGACCTACGGTGCAGAGTCTTGTGTGAGGGCTCTTTCGATCAAGGCTGGTTTCCTGACTTTGCGGCATCTGTATCAAATCACTACACATTTTGCTTAAAATGTAAACAAGAATGCAATGACCAACTGAAGACTCTCAACGGCCTGAAAGGAAAAGAAATATTGGCAGACTTTTACAATCATCTACAAATATCATATTTTAAGATGGGTCAGATAGCTGAAGCTTGTCGCGCTGTTGCCAGCTATCTTTTAATATATCCATCAGACGAAGAAATGATTCACAATAAGAAATTTTACAGTAGCTCTGCTGACCCAGAAATGTTTTCCCCGCGACCAGAAATCGTACACTTTTTATTAAGAGAGGAATATGAAAACAAACTTTTGAATTTCATCGATAACTCTTTTACTGCAGAATTCCAATTGGTAAATGATGAGCCTCATATCAAATTGGATGTTAAAGATAATGAGATATCTAATGATTTGTGACGTATTACCATCAGTTATCCGATTATTCGTTAATGGTATTCATATTGTGTATTCTAATTGACGAATTTGGCTCAGTATTATGATCAGTTTTTAGAAAAAATTGATTGGTCCAATATGTAATGCATTAGCTGCAAACAACTATTAAAATTGAATACCTGTGCGTACTAATCAGTATGAGCTGAATACTTTATAGCAATAATTTTACACAGATCATGTTCTTACAAAAAATTGATATTAAACTAACTTATTCTCGGATTCGGCAATAATAACTTCATATACTTTAGTGATTACTTTAATAATGAATTTACTTTGAACCAATATGATAATTATTAAAGCTAACTGTATATTTTAAGAAATCTCACAATAAAAATATTGACTATGATTCCAAATCATTACCCTGTGTGGTAAATTGATGCTACTTAGATTCTACAATATGTAATACAAGATTAATTTTCTTGAGTGCCAAAGTATAATAATATTGTAAGCATCTCATATTTTTTAATAATGTTAGTACTAACAAACAAAATTATGAACTTAGTTGCTTTATTATAAAGATATAAAGCATATTATGGTATTATTTAAAAAATGCCAAAACAAATTTCTTGTGATTTCCAAAATTGTTCCTCTGAAAATTCCAAAGTGCCATGACAAAAAAATATTTCCCTGTAAGATTATTTATACTTATACAGAATTTTTATGTCTAGTTATATAAGAAATTATACATTTTTAGAAAAGTAGAATGTGTAGCTTAGGTATATAATATTTTATATTGAATTATTTTCAGATTATACTAAATATCTTAATAAACGCTGTTAGACCAATAAATATTCTTTCATTTATTTACATTCAAACAATGTTCCCTCTAAATTGTGCAGGTGTGTATACGAGATTCCTAATTATTATACTTACACAACTTAACAAAGACGGCGCACTAAAGTAAGATTGTTATACAGGAGAACCCCCTATAATGACAATCCGTACTATAAAACCCCCTACTATTTTTGAGACACTTTTTCTTACAGTGACATTACCCCCTATGACAAAAAAATCAAAACCCTAATCGAAACTTTTTTAAAAATATTTTGTAAGCATTCATGCTACAAATACGTTTGCGTGTCGACGACTATTCAGTAGCTCTGCTTTCGTTGGTTTTGAAGGATTTCCCGGAAGTCACGTATGTGACGTGTCATCCGGGAATTCATAGACGAGAGGTATTCAAACTATAAAGTAAGATAATATTTTTCTACTTTCATATCAATAAAAAAATACAATTGAAAAGCCTAACCCCCTATAATGACCGCCCTTTCTCGTCACAGTAGGGGGTTCTACTGTATATATATATTTATAGTATTACCACATGGTAGGCACTAAAGGCCTGCGCGGGCCAAAATTTTACAAAACTACCTGGTCCGAGCCCGAAAAACTCACGCCCCACCTGGCCCGGGCCCGAGCTAATACCGCACTTGTTACCCGAAGCCCAAAACTCCTTATTTTAGCTCGCCGAGGAATTTGAAATCCTCGATTTGCTATACTTTTTCCCAGATTATCTCCGAAAGTCCTTTTTTTTTTTTCCGGCCCACAGGCAGGTCGGTTAAGAGCCCGCGGGCCAGGCCCGGGCCCGTGCAGACCTCTAGAAGGCATCCTGAAATGCAGAATGTGCAGAGGCCCCACTGTTGGTAATACGTTTATTCTAAGCTCTCCTTCATATAAAATAAACATGAAAAAATATGAATTTATAACTTTCACATGGATAAAGGCATTGTGTTGATTTTTATTTCTAGTCGGTGTAATGAATTTAAATTAATACTGTGAGAAAATCATCCATCCCTGGGACAGTGGCATAGCAATGGGGGTGTAGCAGGGGTGGCACATTTTTGGGGATGGCATTTTCAAAAATAAATACAATATTTTGCGAGAAATTATATTTATTACAGAAAAATTACACCACCAGTGGTAAACAGTCTACATCCTTAGTTTATAACTAGTTGAAGTGATTTAAAAACAAAATTAGAGGACATATTATGGGTGGCGAATTCAAGGATCGCCCCGGGCGGTAGGACCCCTTCCTACTCCACTGGCGGTATGGGATTGGATACAAAAAGAAAGTTTTGTGGTATTTATATTTTAAGTTTACAATAATGACATTTACAAATAAAATATACATCCCAATAAATATGTTTTTATAAAACTAAAAAAATATGGGGTGCCAGAGAATATTCCAAGAGATTAACTTCCCATGTAATGATTACTACTATAAATTGGTAAAAGCCATGAAACAAAATGGTTACCTATGTTCCATTTATACCAATGATTACTCAGCGTTTGGCGGCTCAAAATGGGTAGATTCAAAATTCTTTATTCACTTTGGGATTTGGTTTTCAGGAATATGAACAATAGGAATGCATGAAATTAAATTATTTTTTACTTTTGAAATCTCGATACAATAAAAAAATATTTCTCAAATGATACATACTTATAACCACTTTAATTCTAATATTTCTAAATTTTCAGTCGTTGGCTTTACATTTTTATGCATTATCAGAGTCTTAAAATTCCTGAGAAGCAATTTTCTCACATTATGGCAAACATATAAGGATTAGTTGGATAACTAACTATAAATAGAATACTGTAATACACAATTGAAAAAGCTTATAAGATATAGTCTGAATGGCAGTTACCAAGCATCTGTTTAGAATAGCCTTCCTCAATCTATTTTTCTTTTGGGTCAAATACTGATTTTGTCTATGTTGCGTAACATATTAATAGCAAGCTGTAAATGTACCAAAAACTATACATCAGATTTTTTAGTAAATTTTAGATAAATACCTCGGACAAGGCAGCTAAATATTTTTTTAGAGAAATGTCAATACCATCTTGATTAGCTTTTGTTTCTGTTGACAAATTAATTTGTTAAGTATTTTTTTTTGTACTTCCTCTCAACATGTGTTTAATTTCTCTTCAAATGCAAATACATAATTCGACATCAGTGAAATGATTTAAATTTTATCCTGTAAACAATGAAGTTTTTCAATGGTCTTGCACAGAAAGGATAAAAGACACGACCGTTCATTATTCTCTAGTTCTCTGTAAAGTTTATTGTTGATTTCTAAACAAAATAGTTTTTTGCTGCAGAGAAAAAGAACATTCTAGACATTTTCCTCTGCTTAGCCATCACACCGACGTGTGTACATGTAAAACAATATCGTTATAAATTTTGTCCATTTCTTCCACAAGAATTTTCTGTGATTCGGTTGTGTGCCCGGATATAATTCGACATATTTATGACAGTTTTCATCACAGCATCTACTTCGTTCATGGAGTAACATGCTGCCAAGTTTTCTTGGTTTATAATGCAGTTAAATGATAATAGTTTGCCATTTCTGATCCGGTCAAAGAAGGACATTCATAAGTGCACACAAAAACCATTTTTTTTAGATTAATATTATTCTTCTGCAGAAAAGCATTAACAATATCAAGATAGTCTGTGCCTGTGGTTTGATTCTTCATTACAAGGAATTTCACAAAATCTTCCTGAATTGTGTTCAGTTCAATGCAGTATCTAACAAAAACATAACACTATGATGTTGCTGAAATGTCAGAGCTTAAATCATAAGTCAAACTAAAATATTTACAATTTGATTGCTATCAAATATTTTTTTTGCAATAGATTCAATCCATTGAATGCATGTATAATCAGAGAGCTGCATTTTTAAGTATCCATAGACTATCATTGCAATTTTTTTTGGTATTTATTAGTGTATCAAATATTTTGAAGTTGAAAAATCTTACGTGACAAACTTAATGAGAATTTTTTCTAAGTCACTTGAGATTTAATTACCCACTCCACGTCTAGATCTCATATTGAAATTTAAATAACCGTGTTATATTTATTATTATCGTAGCAGTCACAAGTTTGGTGCATAGGCTTTCTGGCACTCAGAAATGTAAATTATAATAAACAAAACTGTCACACTTGGTCGACATAAGGCAAGTAGATCATTGTTAACTGAAAATACGTTTGCAGAGATGGTAAAAATATGCAAAAGGGCATGAATGACGATCGGGCTGCAGGTTGAGAATAGCCGGTCTAGACCCTGTCATCTCTTCATGACAAATACAAGGCAGAACGTTGAGAGTTAATATGGCTAGACACATGGGCGAATATATAACAAAAGATTGCAAACCACATAAACTGACTAGAAATACTTTAAGCCACTTTCATTTGGAACCAATGCTCCCTTCTAAGACAAGAGGTTAGCTGCGCGGACCGATCAAATATTAATTGAATAACTGTTGTGTAGTGCGTGCCAACCCTGAATGAGTGCCAACCCTGAATGAGTCATTGCATCTTACGAAAGATCAGGGTAACCTGTCCCATTGCCAATAGTTTGAGTCCGTTTCATGGTTTTTTTTCTATAAACTCTGATCAAACATGACTAATTTGCCAAGAAATTTTTCACTAAACATTTTACGAAAAATGTTAATCACAATTTAATAAAAGACTAGAAAATAGTTTACTTGTAACCAATGTTCCCTCTAGCTTTCCGAAGGTTATGTGCGCAAAATACATTGGCTGTGCAACTTTGAAAGGAAATTAAAAATTTTGTGCGCCACATAATGGTATTTGGACCTTCTTAACGAAATGTTATTTTTTTATAATGACAATAGGTAACAACACTATATAATGACAATTAGTTGATTCTGGTGGTGGTATAGCTGGTGTAACTTTTGTGCGCTGTGTTCTAATACATGTGCGGGCGCTCGGCGAGTTGTGTGCGCGCGCACACGCGCACAGCTTAGAGGGAACACTGCTTGTAACCTATGTTAATAGAAAGTTAGAGCAAAACAAATAGAGATGTAAAAAATTTATAATTATTGAAAATGATCTCAAATCAAGATTTTTCGACTTAATGCCTTCTGTCAGTATACCGACGATATGTATCAAAATGTTTTTTTTCGGACGGCCAATTTATAATTTTCATTCTAATAAGAGTTAATGACTAATAGTATAGAAATTTATTATTAGATTATCTCTATACATTCATTTTCTGCCTGAATTAACACTGGTATATAACAATTATTGTAAACTAGCTAGCTGAACAAACTAAAATCACATATGTCAATGATGATGATACTGATACATATCGAGCGCAACGTTATCTACAAAAAAGTATTTTTTTGTTGATTACTTTATTTTTCATTCTCGGCTACATAGGATGGTCAAACAACATGTCAATCTTTTCTAGTTTCTTCTCAAATCATAAGTGAATTTTAATGTCAACTACATAAAGTAATCATTTTTTAATCTTTTTAAAGATAATACACAAAAAATTTATCATCACCATAGGCAATATAAACATACAGTTCACAATAAATTATAAAATATGAACCTAACTTTTTTAAATTAACATCTGCTTTGTAAAGTTGCGAAATAAAAAAAAAAGTTTTTTGGCTCTCCTGAAGTTACACTTTTATAGATAGTGTTGTTTGACTTTAAGACCTCGATATCTTACAACAAGGTAAAGAAGAATTAAAATATTTCACTGACTTATTTATTCATAAATTTTAATATAAATTTGATGGAATTTTAAAAAACGAAGTAAACAAAGTCTACTTGACTAATACCCTTTGATTAGTATATTATCTATTGCTATTCTGAGATATTTTTTGAATTATTACTATTTCTTTGAATATGGGTAATTCACACATCTATCAGTGATTTTTGGTTACATTTATTAATTGTTGCAAATGAACAAAGGAATTTTGTAAAAAAGTTAATACAGTGGAACCCCGATCTACCGTTCTCGCATTGTTCGTTTTCCCGCATAGTTCGTTTATTTTTCACAGTCCCGGCCAAACACCCATAAGAACAATGTAAAATAATCCCGCATTAACCGTTCCCCGATTTACCGTTTTCCTCGATCTATCGTTCAAATATTTTGGTCCCGTCAAAAATATTATTCCGATTGACCGTTTTCGTTGAATATTTCTCATAAATAATCTTACCTCGCATGTCGTTTCGCGTTTTTTCAGTGGAACCCCGATTTTCCGTTCTCACTATCTTCGTCTTTATGCATGGATCGTTTATTTTTTACTCGACCAAGACCCCACCCCGTAATAGCAATGTTTAGTAATTTCGCGTTATTCATTTCTCGATTTACCGATTTCTTCGATCTATCATCTAAATATTATCGTCCCGTCCCAGTTACTATCTATCCCGATTGACCATTTTTGTAGAATATTTTTTTCACTCATAAATAATCTTACATTTCATCTGGTTGCGTAAATTTTTCTAACTCAAAAGTCAAAACTAAAATACCTAAATGAAGAAAACTAGAACTCTAGATGAGAAACTGAAAATAATTAAAGACATTGGAAAAAATTCAGGAGAAAAACGAGTCGACATAGCAAAAAGGAGTTATTGACTTAAAAATGTACGCAATTTTGAGTGTTTGTTAAAATTTAAGTCCCAAACTGCAAATAGGCTACTTAGTTTGTATTAAACGAGTTAAACATACATTTATTTGTTCTTTAATTAATAAATAAATGAGTTTTTTGAAAATTAAACATTTTTTTGGTGTTATTTGAAAATTTCCCGCATTATCGGTTTCCCGCATTATTCGTTCATTTATTACGGTCCCTTGAAAAACGTAGAATCGAGTTTCCACTGTATTTGTAAACCAATCGCTAGCCAGGCGGTGTGTATCTCTCGCTAATTTCTAGGGCCGTGGAGTCGGAGTCATGAAAAATATAGTTAATGATGTGCATTTAAACAAAATAGTCGAAAGTGTTAACATTTCATGCTTGGCTGACTAAAGATGATCTGATGGTATACATATATATATAAGTTAAAATGACATTATTGAAAAATTTCCTTGGAGTCGTCAATTATTTTAAAGCTGGAGTCTGAGTCGTCTTTTTTTCATGCGACTCCACAGCCCTGCTAATTTCTCTTGGAAATTTTGATTGTTTTCACAATAATTTTGGATAATCCTTGTTAAATAAGTGACCATGAAAACAGTGAAAAAAAGCTGTGGGAGTCCGATGAAGTCCAAACATTTTTATTATTGATTAGTTTACTGCACTTAGGAGTTGGGAACAGGTTAATTGAATTTATTGATTTGGCATTTACTTGGTAGAACTCCATTTTAATAGGGTAAAATATCAAGGTATTCCAGTTCTACAGTTTTAAAAAAAAGAAGTTAAAGGTTGATAGCTATTTCGGCTTACGCCATCGTCAGAACTTATTTCATATTTGACATTTCGTTACTAAATTTTCATTTCATTTAGTTATTTCATATTTGACAAACTGTTACTAAATTAATCAAGAACGGATTAATGGCGAATATAGAGGTTCAACTGTATAAACATGTTCCAGCATCGGCAAGCTAAGACTAACATACATATAAGAAAATTATAATTATTTTTGGGACTCTTAGCAGACTCGCTTGTTTTATAAACGCTTTCCTTAATATTGATAAGAGTAATTATTTTCGATTTACATTTATCATATAATCTGCCCTCAGACCTAGTTTGGTAGGGTAATGACAATAGTTGAGAGTTACAATGGTAAGGAATTCCTTTTACAGAAAAATACTTTGTATTGTTTTCAAATCATATGGCAGCAGTTGGCAAACAATGCTTTACTTGAAACAAAAAATATTTAGTCTCAATTTGAAGCATTTGATATATAGTGAGAAATTGCCATTGATTTTTGTACTACCTATGTTACATCAGCTCAGCGATATTCAACCTGTGGCCCATTCAGATTTTACGTGAGGCCCAAAACAGTCAGTCACCGGATGCTTTTTCAAACATCTGGTATATTAATGTATTACTACTAATATACTGCGGCCCATGTAATGTAACAAAAACTGGCATGCGGCCCGGATAAAAAAAAAGGTAGAGTATCGTTACATTAGACAAAAAAATTAGATGTGCATTAATAAACTACAGCACGTGCAAACGTCTATTGTACAGCAAAACAATTAAATGAAAAATATTAAGAGACTAGTTGAAATATGACTAAAAGAAAATCAAAAAAAGCTGAGGAGGAAGAAATTAACGGGTTTTATGTGGTTGACTTTTGGGTGATCATCTGTTTTGTGTTCGCAAGAAATGCCATGCCGTGTATTCTGAAATGTTTATCATGCTCAATTTTATTTTCAAATTGCTCATAACATATGGTGCATTGGTTCTCATTGGCGGGGTGCGCAGACATATCGCTGCCCAGTTTCGCCAGAGCCTGCAGGTCGACGCAGTTATTTTTTTGCAAGTAATCATCGATATTTGAAATACCGTGAGCGGTGAGCAAGTGAGTGACAAACGAAGGCCGCACCGTAAAACTCAGCCCGCAATCCATACACTGGTATGCTGTTGAAACATTTTTATGACTGATGATGTGTTCATGAAATACTTTCTTATCAAAAGATTCATAAGAGCAAACGGCACAAATATACTGTCCGGTTTTGGGAACTTTAGGAATTGAAAGTTTGGCATTTAATAAAGAATCATCCGCAATCCAATCCTCGGTATGTTTCCGTTTATTTCTTGTCACTTTCCGTTTATTTATTTTTATAACACTCGGGCTACTGCTCATTTTTGGGTAAAAATTATCAATGTCAACATCGTCAACTTCATTTTCATTATGGCTTATTTCATCATTTATGAGAGTGAAAATATCACAGTTTTGATTTTCAACAGAATTTGTTGAACCTGCGTCATCTATGTTACTCAATTCATTTCCAGAAGAAGTTTTGAATTCATCGATGCTGCCACAGAGTGGACATTTATTTGGCAGCTTGTTTTCATCTAATTTGATATACAGATAAACAAATGATTTCCTGCAAGCGGTGCAAGTCTTTTGCAAAGATTTACTGGTCGACTGATTTTCATCTACCGCTTTCTCCGGAGGAATCGACACATTTGAAGGAGACAAATAAGGTTTCGATTTCAGGATATATTTTATGCATTTAGAAATGTGCTGCTTGAATTCTTCGACACACGGATTAGAAAAATTACATCCAGGGCAAAAATAAACAGACTTCGCTTGTATAAAGTCTTTGTGGACATTCATAATATGACATTTTATACTGGACAAATTGAAAATTTGATTATCGCAAAGTAGACACTGATAAACAGTGTTCGATTTAACATTGATAACTTTTCTAAGCTTAGTATTCATAAGTTTATGCCGACGCTCAGCATGAAATTCGAGTTCATACATAGAATTAAAATTTATAGAACATTTGTGGCATTTAAATAGTTGTTTCGTGTGCCTGGAAATGAAATGTAAAGGTAACGCACTCGTCGAATGACTAGAAAAACAATTTGGAACCTGGCACTCAATACTAAGTGCATGTGAAAAGTGATGACAGACCGATTTCAAATGCGACCGAAAGGAATCCTGATTAGAAATTATGAGTCCGCACTCGGGGCAAGTAAACGGCGGAATCATTGTGTGTATGTTATTGTGAGCAATTTGGGCACAATTGTTTGGCATTTGCAATTTGCAATAGCGGCATGACAGACACTGTCCGAAAGTGAGTCTTTGGAAATGGAGAGTTATCGCGTTTTTCTCTGATATCGATTTAGCAGAGAACTTTTTCAAACATATATTACAACATTTTTGTTGATCCCATCCGCCGTCAGTTTGCACGGAATCTTTCGTTTCAGAGTCATCTATTTTCTTCACAGGTGATTTGTTTGATCCGTTTACAATCAATGTATTATTGCTGTCAAAACGGTCGGTCACTCTTCCTAATTCTTTTACTGCTTGATACGTCTTATTAAACAGGTCTAATGGCATAATTTTGTCAAAATCATCTTTCTGCGATTCCGCAGGTTCACCATTTTCCTTAGTCATTTCTTTGATCTTTGCGAGCTTAAGTGAAGCTATGTCTAGATTCACCGAGGTCATGTTCGACACTCTTGAGTAATCATACTCCAGATTTATATGGCATAAAGATACAAGTTCTGCGGGCAACGGTTCTGCCACAATACCTGCTAAATTAAAAGATAGAGTCGAATTCGTGTGTCCTCTTACGTGCGCCAACATCAAACATTTGTTGGTAAAAACAAATGTTTTTTCACATATATCACAACTGTGTGTAATTTTTATGCTGCTTCTATTAAGATGAAAGTCATAACTTGACTTCAATGAATATCTGGAAAATATGAAAAGTATTACAATATTTAAATATTGATTACCTATTAGATATAATATTTTGACAACACCCACCAATTTTATCCAAATAATATGAAATTAATAGTGGTGGATTGTTAAAAATATTTACAGAAGTATTGTTTGATTTTAATTAAATTGTTAAGCATTATCACATTAATAACCATACTATTGGTATAATATCTAAGCAGTATCAAAGTAACAATTAGAAATTCATCAATAGGATGGATTTTGTTGTTGTGAGGTTTTTGGTGAAAATGAGTTATACATGTAATTCATTGTGTTTATTTACTCTACATATTCTACAATTTTTCTCGTATAATGTATAAATACAAAATTATGACAAAATTTGATAGGAACTATGTGAAACCACATAAAATTAAGCAAAATAATAAGTACTTTTCCTAAAATAACTATCACAATAGTGATTAACAAAACTTGCCTTAGAAACGCAATGCTTCTTGAATTTATATTAGGTAGGTGCCACTCTATAATCTATAATGCAAGTACCCTATTGACCAAATCAAAATACAAACATTCACAAAAACTTGTATCGATCTTAAGAGGAAGTTATCAATGATGTCACCATTTTTTTTTACGATTCTTTGGCATATATTGATTAATTTAAATGGGTAATTATTGTCATATTAACAGCGGATGATGTTTGTATTAAGTTTGTATAAATAAACTTTGTATCACAATATGTCGGGTACTGCGGCATATGCGAATGGTTTATTTTGAACTGCACATTTTTGAAGTGGTCGTTCCGTCCAATGGTAAAGGCTTATTTTGAACGGCACATTTTTGAATGTCAATTTTTGCAGTGTTCTGATATCTGCAGTCGTTAGAAAATTCTATCATTCCTGGCTAGAGTTAAGTATTGTATATCCATGAAAAATAATATTGAGAAAACTGAATTTGAAGGTTAGCATCTTTTCTAAAAGTTTTCAAATAATCAAAGTTATGATTACAGGGCTCGAACACATTTTTTTTCTTGGATATATCAATTGGGGGCAAAAAAATCGAGAAAAAGGGCACCAGTTGTTCCTGGCACACGAGCGTGCAAAGGTTAATGTAGCCACAGCTTCAGAGATAGCAGCCATTTTAAAATCAAAAGTTAACACTCAAGACCCCGGCCCCGCGCTAGTGCGGGTTTACACGCGCGGCTGTGTAATGGGTATCCGTTAAGGCAAAACTAATTGATTTCGGGTTTTTGTTTTTTTATGCTACTTAAGAAGGTTTGCTGCGTAGGTATGATTTTTTTGTGTCGATTTACATTATTATTTATGGGTGAAAATAACTGTTGAAAAAAGATATTTTTTGCTTTAGAATACTTAAAATTTAACTATTTTACGAGTTGAATTTTACTTTTATTATAAAAAGCATACTACAGTTCGTTTTAAATATTAAATATTTCGATATTAAATATAAGTGTATTTTGGAAAGGAGTTAATCGTATTTATCATATTATTCCATTTATCGTAAGACCAGAGAGTGAACAATGAAAGTGTCTTTTTTTTACTTTTTTGCGACACGTTTAATCCTTTTTATTGCGTAATTTATAAGTAAAAGTGACAGTGTTGTCAATATATAGTTTTAATCTAATGTATTTTCAAAAATGATTCCGTTAAAAAAAGTGCATATGGTACGTCATATGCTACACAGTTTGAGATTTTCTGGATGCCGTAAAAATCAAACAAGTAAGGTTCATAATTTATTGCCTCAAATGTTTATGGGCATTTGCTTTAATGAAGCGTGTCAAATATTTATTATTTTCGGTTCTTTTCAATGATGTCAACATCAGTCGAATGATTCATTGTTTATTTTCATAGGTACAGCTCTTTGCTTTCGAGCCCTTTTTGTTTTAAGAAATGTGTCGATTAAAAAAAAAAAATGCGCGAATCTGGCTGCACGTGCGAAACTGCCGGTTGCTTGAGTGTTAACATAGTTATATGAATTTAAATAGTATGTAGAAGCTACTCATTTCCGATACATTGCAAAAGAAAAACTATAAATATACAATGTACTTTTAGACATATTTTCTTAATACACAAATACAACTATAAACGATGGGCTTATACAATACTTACTTATCTCCACAGTCTAAGCACCAAAATCGACCAGACCCAATTTCATCTTCGGTGATATATGGAGGTCTTTTTGATTTGGTAAAAATTTGTTCCTTCACAAAATTTTGCATGTCCAATGTAGATCTTACAATTTCTTGCTGAAAAAATAAATATTTAAAGTGGGTATTGGGGTACAAGAAGAACTGGTTTCCAAATAATATGTTGCATGGGAGAAGATAAGTTATGCCTGAGGGAGGTTATTTCGGATAATCAGTGAACGAGTGAGTGCATAAAATACAATAAGAGAACAGTGATTTACACATTTAAAAATTGAATTTCTAAATTATTAGTGTAGCTATAAAATCAATCTTGACATCCCATAGTATAATCTAAAAGATGTCTCCGAAGGCGTTAATGTGTTACTCTTTTTCTCCCTGAAAATTTACTTAATCTCGCAAGATGCACTTTCTATATAAAATTTTATTGCAGATAGGAAAATAGCAAGATACCAAATGTTGGAACTAAGGAATCGAAAATTCGTAGACATATTTCAAATTTGCTCAAAGAAGTTCCATTTGACATATTGTGACGACCTATACATACTGATATTATGATTATATTTCGTGTAAATTATCGATTTCCTTCATTGCCTTGAATGTTAATTTGGTATTTAGCTATTTATAATTGAATTTACTGCAGAGCTGGATCGTTTTTAGTGTCATATAGTAAGTTTTTGGATAGAAAAAGAGTAGCATGTTGTAAAACAAATTCACCAAATTACTATACTAGCATTATACGAATGACTACCTGAATTTTCTCAGAAAATTCTGATTTGATATTATGAGGCGCTTCTGGAGATAGCAAGTGGCGAATTCTAGTTATTTCACTGAGTTCCATGTTAGCAATGCGGGAGTAAATATTGAAGGTATAAGATTTGTATTATTCACTTAAAGTTCCATAGCACGGAGCTCAACTTATCAGTCAATCAAAAAGTTGTTGACGTTGGGTGTTGCCATTCCATGAGTGTCCATGAGTAAGAAATGGGCATTTATTAGTTTATGGAATGGGTGTTTTTCAATTTGTCTGATTATCAAATTGTCTATGAACTCGATTTGTGTCCAGGGTTGCCAGATCTTCAAAATCACAGATCGCGAAATTCACTTTTTCGAAAACTTTTAAACATGTACAGGTCGGGATTATAGAGAGACATGCAATGCGAGACCATTGGCGGATCCAGAAATTGTCCAAGGAGGGGGCCATTCAATTCGAAAATAAACATCATAAAAAATAATACATTAAAAAATAGATGATTTAAAAATAATTTATCTATATAAAGGTAGTCAATACATAATCAAGTATGTATTCTATAAAACATCGTAAACTAAACAATTAAAGATCCCATTTCACAATAAAGTTTTAATAAAGTAGAAAAATGAAGAAAAAAAAGCTCCTCAGGGGGGGGGCATGCCCCCATGGCCCCTCCCTTGGATCCGCCAATGTGCGAGACTCGGGATTTGTCGATTGAGCTCGGGACAGTCCCGCTCAAATAGGGACGCCTGGCAGCCCTGTTCGTGTCTGTCTGACTAGCAATGAAAAAAACATAGGAATTTTGAAATGGCGAGAAAAAACCGGGAATAAGCTCGGAAAATTGAAAAAGAAGGGAAAATTAAAAAAAAAACCCAGAACGTATGTTATAATTACATAAAATAATATTTGTCGTCGCTTACAATATACTGAGATTAATGTGCACACATAAATATGCGTTTCGTTAAATATTATAAAAACCAGAGCTGTGGCGTTGGGTAAAAAAAAAACCGACTTCGACTCTGACTTTAAATAAAAACCAACTTGATCCGAATTGATTTTTTCAAATATTTTTGTTCAATCTACAATCAAATCACTCTAGTTACTAAAATAGATTCTAGTGGATTTAATTAATGATAGACTATTAATTTTTCAAAATCTTTAAATTATTTTTCATTGGTTTTGATTCCTGCTCCACAGCCTTAATAAAAACAGGACCGTTTCCAAGAATTTTATTTCGGATTCAAGTATAATTTGATTACTTGGCTTAAACCGAAAAAATTAGGTAGGAATAAACTCCTTGGGAAAATTGAAAAATAATATTTTAATAAATATTTGATATATCTGCAAATAAATAATCTTACGTTGACTTTATAAATACAAACAGCAATTCCGATGATGCATTAACAAAAAATTCATTGTTTACACCAGTGTTTCTCAACCTTTTTGAGAGCGTGGCCCCTTTTGAGTGTCTTTATTTTTCTGTGGCCCCCATACCATTGTTTTGTCTTCCCATGAAAATTATAATTTCAAACACCCACCTTTTTTTATAGCTCTTCCGAGATTTTCGAATTTTTTTTTTTTTCCATGTCCGCTCCCAATACGGAGCATATGGACTCCTAATGGAGTTTATCTCAACAGAAATGTTTCTACGATAACTACTTGTTACTCAGTTGCTCAACCACTCTTTTTCCAAAGAGAGTAGGAATATAAGGAAAAGGCTACGACAAGACTAGTGGTTAGCTAATCGCTCTCGCTACGCCCCGTTTATAGGATAGGATGGGTGGGAGGGGGGAATTCAAGACATCACATACATCCATGCCTTTGAACAGAAATTCATAAATCGATTAAAAAATCAATTTATAAAACTGCCCGTACTGGGATTCGAACCCGTGCCCTCCGTAGCGGTAACCAACGATGTTGACCACTCGACCACACAGGCGGCTCAAAGGCAGGCTTCGAATTTAGAATGCCAAAAAATAGCTGCGCAACGTCCGCCATTATGCTCTTCCCTGTATTGTTTTATTAATACCCATGGCCCCCCTAAACTGTGCTGTGCTTCCCCAAAACAAAAATAAATCTCTGTGGCCCCCTTAGATCACGCCCACCGTTGAGAAACCCTGGTTTACACAATGTAACCAACATATCACAAATTTATGCAATATCTTTGCTCGATTCTTTTTTATTATTATCCAATTATCGGATTCTCTTGTGTGTGCATATTAAGAATAAAAAGTAATGTTGAGGTAATTTGAAATTTGGATTGAATTTTGTACAGTGAGCAAGAGCCGTGCGGCAAGAGAGGCACATTTTTAGGGGTGGCATTTTCGAAAATGAGATGAAAGTTTTGAAAGTAAAAAAGAAGATATGTATACAGAACCAATCGAAGCTTTATCCCTTTCACTATGTTTTCTTTGGCTTATTTGTGCACTGTGATACTCACTGACAAAATGTATAGTTTTTGGAGATGGCATTTTTAAAAAGAATTTTGATTTTCAGAGGTATAAAACAAATAAAAATTGTTCTGTACACAGAATCTATACGAGCTACGTATATTGCTATATCATGTTTTCTTACTGATTAAATACAATTTTTCGTGGGGCGGTGTTTTTTTTTAAAAAAAGAAAACTTTGTAGGTAATAAACATAAAAATTGTTTGGTAGAAAATATCAATGCAAGCGATAATTCCAGGGCTGTGGAGTCGTTAAAAAAAAACACGACTCCGACTCCGACTCCGAATTTGACTCCGAGTCCGACTATGACTTGACTAAAAAATGCGTGCATATAAATGTATGCACTTCAAGTAACAAAAAAAATATATCGAATCTACTTTTTCGACATGAGAAAGAAAGAAACAACAACTTTTGCGCGGACTCATATGCAGTGGATCTTGGTGACTCACTGGCTCGGCGTGACTCATGACACCTACACGTTTAATATTATTAAGCTATATCACAATAATTATTACGTAACTCAATTTTCATAAATTTCGTGAGTAATTTTTTTTTTTTTAATTTGCATTTTTTTTTTTAAAGTAGTCGGAGTCGCCCGTTTTTCACGACTCCGACTCCGACTCCACAGCCCTGGATAATTCTTTCATCTTTTTTTCCCGCATGCTTGTGCTTTGCGACTCACATAGAAAATAAGTGTTTTGCTTTAGGAAATTCTGAGGATAATCACAAACCCTCATTGAAAAAATGACCTGTAAACAATCAAAATATGCTGAAATATTATTTGATACTGAAATAGAGAAATGTTTTCTTCTTTGGACAGAGTGACATGTGAAATATAGTTGAGATTTGAACAAATTTATAATACTGCGGATACATGTACTTTTATTATACCATCGAGTAACAATTACGAGTATCAGTAAACCAAGATCATGATGAAATTGATTGGAAAAACATTAGATTTTTTTTGCTTTCCCTGCTAAGCGAACAAAGATGTGGAAGAAAGGTAAAAGCCTCTCAAAATTTTTGCAATTTATACAAAAACATAAATCAATGGTAAAAGCATAGAGTTCCAATTAATATTGTCATATTATTGTAAATTTTCCTTACAATTGCTGTTATTAGGAGAACTTTTCTACAAAAACTTATTGTTACCCAGAATCTCAACTTTATATAAAAAAATTATACTATATATTTATATTTTATATATATATATATATGTATTTATAATTTTTTTTAAAAAAATATTTGACATTACAACTTACGCTAATGCGTCAAATATTTTGAAGTTGAAAAATCATACGAGATATACTCGATGAGAATTTTTGTAAGTCGCATGAAATTAACTCAAGGATAATTAACAACATCAATTGATTCTGTGAGATTTTGAAGCCTTAAGATTCAGCCTAGTTAATTTATAGGTAAATTGGGGAACCCACATTTTTACCAGGCTCAAAATGAGTGTATATTGGACATGTAGACGTGGCAGTGGCAACTTGATTCATTGTTCTTTAAGGGCTCCATAAAACAGAATGATGAATGAGAGAATGCAGAAAAGTCTTAACTGGATGGCTGCCACAGACGAGATATCTCATAAAATTTTTCGTGCTCAACACGCCAGAGACGAGTTACCTCGTCAATAACTAATTAAATTAATAATTGCAAATTATAGCCGGCGGGCTAGGTACAAATGCACTTTTTTTCTATGGTAGTCAAATGGCTAACTCTCTTTTTTAGACAGATTTTAAGAGATAATTATTAAACCATTAGACGTTTTTAAATTGGATCCATTAGCAGACATTTTAGCAGACATTTCTTTGCACTGCAAGCCAAGGGTCAGAAGTCTGCAAAAAAAATATATAGGATATGGGACAGATTGTAGTAATGGGTAAAGACTGGAATAAGCTTTTATAGAATAGGAATGTAACGATGGCAATGAAAATAAAAGACAATAATTTACTATTATGTCATGTGAAATACATTTTATTCAATGTAACGCCTAATAATATAAGATTTAAATAAGTAAAAATAAAACTTAAATAGTTTACAATACCCAGTATAAAAATTGACACACTATGAAATTGACTTATTCAAAATAGATTATATTTAGAAATACATTATTTAATATGTTTAAAAATATGAATTCAATATTATGTATGTAATATTTAGGTGAAATCTTTTTGAAAATATAAACAGTGTGGATTGAAAATTTTAAATGATTGACAAGTCGCACTTTAAGTAGTACTGTCATTATGAAATGTTTCTAAAAATATTAACCAAAAAAAAACAGTAGACAGGAATCAATTAACTTTATAAAATATTTTATATGAACTATAGCAATAAAGCAAAAGATGAGCCAATATTTAGGTTTTTTTAAAAAAAATTGTGTATGTAGACCAATTTCATCACATATAAGTTGATTAAGTTAGTATACATAGATCATGACTTGCTTTGTGAAAACTAACTTAGTGTATTATGAAAATATTGTATTTGATGAAAGCATTCATTACTTGACCTATTTTGTGTCATTCGCATTATTAATCAATTAAGTGTCCAAATTTTCATGATATATTCAACCAAGAGGTAAGATTTGAATAGATTATGATGTAGCTTCAAGACTAATGAAATTTATTGGGACTGGATCAACGTGTCTCTATTGATATTTTTGAAAACTGAAAAGAAATCTTTAAAAGCAATGCCACTGAAAAACCATACGTTCCATAATTATCATCGGTAATTTGTACTGTGTTTCATCTTGTAAGAAAATAATATCTCTACATTGTAAAAGTTAATAGTTGAAACTGAAAATATTTATAGCAATTTATGTTATGCAAACTATTAATTATATCAGAATATAATATAATTTAGGTTATATTGTGGAATTAAAAATGTTGATCTGTACATTTTGGTTGAAATAATCAAAAAGATTTATACCACTTTAGATTAACTACTACATATTTATTTCGCCTGAGCTAGTCAATTTGAGTGTATGTTAAAGTAATATTATGATTTATTATGTTGATTTTGTTACATTACATATTACGACTTTTTGTATTTTCAATAATAAATCCACATATTTAAGATTTTTTAATTCATCTAAATGGGATACAATATTCACAGATCAAACAGAATCATAGTATTTATCTTGTGACAAGAAATTTGACAACAGCAATGTTAATCCATATTTGAAATACATAAAATCAGAAATTTAGTTACTGATAAATGATATTGGTAATGGTTCTAAATACTTATTTACAAAAGCATCACATTAAGAGAATTATTCTAGTGATTTTTTGAATATTTGAGTTAAGCAATAGGTAAGTCCTTCTATTTGAATCGACAAACAGTGCTGAAGCTGGTGACAAACACCGAATTATCTAGTTATTAAAAAAATAAATAGATAGAGTAAGCTAATAGTTTATTGAAGAAGTTTCATTTTTGGAGGTTCTCAATTTTTGCACATTTAAACGCGAGTAGCCAAGACTTCGGAAGTTCTTCTTGAGATATGTGTAGTCATTAGAAAATCGCAGATACAGGAGAATCCATTTATAACGACTTCGCTTAAAATGACCGACCGTTTTTAGCAACGAAGATGCAAAACCTGAAATTTGGTTTCAGTACAAATTACTATGAAAATATATCCATTCAGTTAGTACGGCGTAATGTCACCGGTCCCTTGACTTTCGTCCTATCCGGATTCTACTGTACTCACTATTCACTCACATGAGAAAGGTAGTCATTACATTATGACTGATGAGGTTATACCATACATATGTGTGCTAACAAAAGAAGTTTGCAGTTCTATCATCCTACATGTTTTTCTTTTCAAAAAATCCAAGGATGAAAAATTTTGAATTTCGGTATTTTTATAAAACATATATTATTTTCTTGTTATGCTCTTCTACGCGAATTTTTTTGATTGACTTATTCTTTTATAATTATAGAATGGATCTCATTCCACATTCTCATCATTTCCACATTCTTCATATATTTTTTTCAACCAACACGAGAACAATATTAAATTGCTGTATTGCTTTCTTTCGCCGTTCAGGAAACTAGAAATTTTGTAGATAGTTTACATTGAAGAATAAGAAAGTATATTTATTAAAAAAGTTCACTGAAAAATAAATACTAAGTAACAACATACTGAATTTTATATTCAGAAAAAAATTTGGTATATTAATATTATTTACATTATAATACAAGAAGCAGTTTTAAAACTATCACGGAGTAGATTGCAATTGAAAATATTGTAATGAGTAATGATTATGACAAAATAGATCCTCTTAAAAATACACAATAATAATTTATACTTTTATGAGATAAGCAATATTTGATTACAGATATTTTATATTACTAGTACAACAATTAAGGGTAATGACTATTCATATAATACTCAGTGGATAAACTTAATGCATGTACACTGCAATGGTTTTTAGATCGGTGAAACGACTTCTGTTCAGACGTAACAGCTAACAATATATATTAAACTTATGTTTTGCTACACTTTTATTGATAATTTCATAACCAAATAGGGTGTTAAAGGGTTTGTGCAAAACATATTTCAAAAGTTGGAATGGAGCATAAAAAACTATGCCATAATTTATGTTCTAGGTGTGTGGCAGAAATTTTCATTGAATTCATAAATCAAAATTATTGACCTAAACAAAAATGATAAGAGAAATTAAGAACATAAATAAATTATTACAAGTAATAAGTAAACCATGTTTGAAATTCTCAAACAAATCATTTAATTGAATATTAGTACACTCAACTCTTTTTTTACATGGTAAATACATTCAACTAAGCACCGTGTGAAAAAAAATGATAAAATAAATAGAAAAATTGAAGATAGGTTCTCTGAATTAAAAAAATTGTGCTATTCAAAAAAATAACATTTTAGGTAAATAAAGACTTTATTAAACTAATTATACTTATCGCTTCTTGATAACATACGTGCACGTTTATGTAATGGACGTAAATCGCTTCCATCGCTAGAAGTGTCTGACACCTATAATGTGTTGTGTTAGAATCTATAAAAGACTTTTGTTTTTTATTATCAGTCTGTGTTGTTGAATTTCTCGTTATTAGGAAGTCCGTTATCCACATCTGTGTTTATTGTTTCACAAGTTGTTTATACATTTCTTGATACCAAGCCATACTGCATCTCTCACTGCAATTTAATGCCTGTTCTAAGTTGGGATCATGAATGAGAAATTGTTGTTCCATATTTCTAGTAAATTACAAGTATTTATGACATTGTGACAACAAAAATATGCCAATGAACACCAGGGTGCAACAAAGCGAGAAATTGTTATTATTTTTGGTTATTGTTTTTGGGAATCGTGTCAGAAAGAATATTCATGTAAAAATATTCCTTCTCTTTAGTAGACCGTGTAAAAAAACAGTTGGGTGTATAAGGAATTTAAATTCATCTGCCATTTAAAAAAAATTACAAGCAAATTTTCTTAGATTGAACACGCTGTGAAAAATGAGTAATTTAAAATGTTACATGGCAATACTAGAATTCATAAAAAAACTTTTCAAAAGTAAATTTATGTTGAATTTTTTATAGAACCCTTTGTTGGAATTTCGTCAAACAATATGTATACCAATAGAAATGTACATATCAAAAGCGTATATCCTAGAATAGGTGAAATAACTTACATAAATAAAATCAAACTGAATTTCTCATTGAAAGCTATGTATTATAGTTACATTATTTTTTATAATCCAGAATTATAACTATTCTATGCTATGATTATATAGCTACACATAAAAAAAAGTTTTAATGCGCATGAATATTAAGATAGAAAAAAATGTATGCATAATTAGCTGCACAGTTGCACTAAGCCCGTCTTTTTAAAGCTTCTATTGGGTGTGACACAATTCTCGCTATCCGAAAATGCAATCCGTAGAGTATGTCAACTTGCCACGCTTAGGCCAGAGGCATAAGTTTTTACATTGGATTATTGATTAAAAATCATCTACATAAGGCCACACAAGTTGATTAGGGTGCAATACATAATCTGCCAATGTCAGGGTCAACATTCTCTGTCAAATAATGCATGCATGCATCAAAAGACCAAATTTTCATGTTGATTTTTACTTTCTCATGTGTCACATGTCATATAATAAGTATTTGAATCGGTGATGAATCAAAGTTCGGTACTCATTTCTCCTTGTTCTGCGGTCCGGCCGCTCGATGCTAATTTTTGATGACGGTTGACTGCGCTATATTGAGGTTCGTTCACTTTTCTCAGCTCACCTAATTGCCCTGTAGCCTAGATTTAATATAATACAAAAAAATGTTAGTAAACCCTTTTTTTTAAAGCGGGAATCTTATAAACCTTTGAATAATTAGAAAATAAAAATAAACAGCATAAAATACAATAAAATCCAGTTGAAATCATGATCTGTATTTCTGAAATCTAATCAAATACATTATTAGAAAAAAAAATTCATCTGTTATGATATCTATAATGTGGAAAATATAATTGCTAGAAAATATATTTCAAAGAAAAGTTGAAATATAAAAAAGAGAAGTGTAAAATTACTATGAATATATTTTTAGCAAGACATTGATGGCAATATCAATGGCTCAAAACAGTTTTACAAAATAATAGGAATAAATTTGACAGAATCAAAAATGTGTCAAGTGAGATCCTGTTTAACAATATACGATAGATATCTGCATTTTTAATCTATCTTTTAATTTTTTACGTTGTTCATTAAATAATAAAATGGATAAGAACAAAAATACATTAAAAAATATAATGACAAAAAAAACTTTTGAAATAATTGTGTTAATGTTAAACTTTGGTCAAAATAAGTACTTTTATGGCTGTTCACGAAGCTAATTAAAATGTGACATGAAAAAAATATAGCTTTGTAATCTTTTAAAACAATGTGTGAATTTAGAGGCCATAAAAAACTAATATCTCATGTAAATAATGAGCATTACAACTATGTATGGTAATATGTATTTCTCTTATAAACTAGAGATCCACAATGTCAGTCAGGTATGACTTGAATAGGATTATGGAATTTGGAAGGGTTCCTTAAAATCAGAATTAAAATGTTGGAAAGAAGCGCATTGTTGATTAATAATTGACCAAGCATAATATTAATGCAAATTTTCTACGATTAGTCTACCTATACTGATAGTATAAAGTGTATAATGAATCTAAAAACTTCATGACCATGACCATGATAATGTGATGAATAAACTTCTAGCCATTGTTATTTCACCTAACTACCATATTTTAAATCCTTAAAACGTATATTACATGTCACACAACAGTCTATTTTTGACAAAATAACTGTCATGTCATCTTTTGAGTATGATCAAAATTAATCAAGATGTTTTAGTGCTCCTGAAAATGATAGTATCGTGTACAATAAAGATGGTTTTATTGATCTATCATAAAATTTTTCAAACTGTAGCTATATTGTTAATTTTTTTAAATTGGCTGAAGAATGTCAAAGAAAAAAAACAAAAGTTGGTTTTAAAGAAGACTTCTTAGCCCGAATAATATTTATACCTACTATTCACCCAAAGTGGACTAATCTAAAAGGAATATGTTACGTTATAATATGTATATTTGTTTACAATTTTTTACTTTCCTATAAAAAGCCACCATGATCTACCATCAACATAACAATGTACCAATAGAAAATATGTAATTTATGAATTATATGCAGAATATACAGTGAAATCCCATTCAAAAGTTTACTCACTTTATTTTTGATTGATTATTAACACAAAATAATATTGATGTGTGAGTATATTACATTTTCATCACTTTACATGTGTAATTAATGAGCATTTGTGTGTATCATCATATAGTCTGCTAAAAAGCAGCGAAGAAGAAGGTACACATTATTATTTGACTAAGGGTTTTTTTAAACTGTGGACTAATTAGTTTATTTTAAAGCATTAGTTATAATAATTTCTTATTTATGTAAGTGCATAAAATAATTTAACCGTAGTAAATATGTACAATAATTGAAAAATACACTGATGAAAAATGCTGAAGGGCAAAAACCTAGCTAGGAATATCTATTGTAGAATCAATAGGGTATAATTTGCTTATATAAGTACTGAGCCATTTTTTTTTTTTTTTATTTATAATATTATTTTAAAAATTCTCTTATAGAACTTTTACAACTGAAATAAATTAATGTCTTGGTAATATACTGCAACATCATTTTTCTAGTGATTTACTCAGTAAAAAATACGAGTTTATACTGGCCCAATTCTTGAAATGAGTGATCAATGTTGCATACAGGAAATGATTAATCTAGCTGCATTTTTCTAATTCAAAGGTATGAATTTGACTTGAGTCTATGGATAGATGTAAGCTAGATCTAATTCTGTATATGCAACATAAATTTATACCATGTAAGCTATTCTATAACTGTATGGTTAGTGAAAATTATGATATTTTCGCATCCACCTTCAATATCATATTTCTAGAATTGATCCCCAGAAATGTAATTCTATCAAAAGAGTTGGTTTTCTGTTGACTAGATAATCGACTGAGGAAGAAGTTATTAATGGATACTGTGATTTACTAAATTAATACTTACTGAGTACTTTCTATGAGCGGTTTCAAGATGATATGCAGACTATTATCAGTGGCGTGGCCTCCGTGCCTTTTGATATTTGCATTAGCGTCAGTATGTCTGGTTAGAGTAGAGTATCCCGAGGCGGTGCTTCTGTTAGTATTGTTATAGTAGTCCGAATGTTGGCTGCTGCTGCCCCGCAGGCTTCCACCCGTCTGTCTTTGTCCCGTTAGAAATATTCCCGAGTCTACAAAGTTGTTGTTCGACGCGTGCCTCTGTTTACATTACACCAATATTCAAATAGCGAAACAACATTACTGCATATGTTATTTTAAGGCATGTAAGGCTTCAGAAAATACATTATAATAATCATAATGAAACTGCCTAAAATAGCTTACTAGCAAACGGTATTAATATATTTCTAATGACAATGAACCTTTAAATTATCTTAATATACTACACCTTAACCTCCATAAACCAAAATTTATAAAAGCTGACAGTTTACAACAGTAATAAACTAAAAGGCCAAAATTTTCAAACACTGACCACTCCAAATCTGCAACAAATCATTAGTGAGTTTGTGGAGAGTGAGAGTTTTCAGTCTTTCATTAAATTAATTGAATAAAGCATTGTTTTGTATTTTGAATACCGAAACCCAAATTACAATAATATGATAAATGTAAATTATTACTTGATTTGTTGTTTAAGTGAGTGATGATTTTGAACCACTAGTTACCTTGTATCTAAAGTAACCGATTTATTTAAATCTAAGCTAAAGTAAATTGATCAAAGAATAATTAAGACCAAAGAGACAGGTGACAGTGATGCATTCTTTTCAGACTAAAAAAGTTAAGCGGCATTAAAAATTGTTACCCCAGGAAACAACTTCAAAATATTTCTATCATTTAAAGCGTAACGATAGCAAAGAAATATGGTTAACAGTAATATTTCAAGCAAAATACAGTTTGTAATGAAATAGCCTCATTGAAAAAAAATAAATTTGTAGCCGAATGAATGCATCACCCATGTCATGATAGTGGTGCAATTTGAAGCGTGAAAGAAGCCCACTCACGTTAAAAGCGTAGGCAGCACCGTCACGTACGAAGTAGAGTGGTCCACGGTGTTTGTTGAGCGTGGCGCGCCCTTCCGATTGAACACTGGCGAGCGATCGCAGACTTCCGCCTGCACGCCCGCGACCCAGCCGCGCCGACACCGCATTTGACCCACCCGAAACCCAATCGTTGGGTGAACCATACTTGTAAGCTAGCCCTGACACGTTAGAAGGCTGTACATAGTGCTTATTTACAGCAGGATTTATAGGAGGCTTCCGGCGGGTGAGGCTGAGGGAGGCCAGGTCGGCCGACAGAGAATGAGGAGTCAGGCAGTGGGGGGGAAGGGGACGGTGATTACTCACGGAAGGACTTGCGCCTGACTGCTGCTGACGTTGACCACCAGCCACCGGACACTTTGCGCTGTCACTTGATCTGAAATGAATTTTTCATAGATTATGGATGTGTTACAAAAGCGATAATCAAACAAATAAGTTGAGTTAAAATGATACTTAGCAGAAATTTTATGGCTACAACTAGGTCACAAAATAACAGAAGCATTTGAAAAATTATAATTGGTGATAGTAATGTGAAGTAAATGTATGCCGAGGGTAGAAAAGGTATTTTCAAAAAATATTATAGCATGAAAGAAATATAATGAAAAAATTTTCATAGTGTGAAAAGTAGTAAGATTAATTTTATTTTTGTGTCTTCTGGATGAGAACTCACGATTTGATGCTTCAATAATTAAATGTTACACGTTAATATACCTTTCCGAAGAGTATGCATAATCTTGGTCAGCACCTAATCCGGAATCGGTGTGCTCATGTGAGACACGTGCGCTGGAAATAAGTTCCCCACTTGAACTGTTGCTAGCGCTAGCTGTCACTGTCCGGGTCGAAGAAGTTTGCCCGGTGGCCTCTGCTCCAGATCGGCCGTTGACTCTCGTCAAACCATTACCTGGTCCTATCGGAGAGCTTTCCTTTATGCTTAAGTCTTTCATGCGTCTATAAATTGAAATTGAATTAGAAAAAAATACTAGTTAAGGGCAATGTGCAATGTTATTTTTGCCGTAGGGAGGTTTTCATAGTTACTATTATGTTATTAACAGTTTAACAACCATGGACGCATATTTGCGTCTTTGTAAAACAAAGGTTGCTGGCCGGCGGACACATATATGCGTGTAGGCGAAGTATCTGGAAGCTAAGAAAATTAAATTTTGTAAAGATATCTCAATTTGCTTACAAATTATAGAGAATTTAGTAAAATTACAATTTTTGCGAATTTTTCGCAAAATTTTATTTCGCCAGGTGAAATTTTATAAATAAAACGTGCGGTCGTTAAGCTGTTAATTATTCAAGTCTTTGTATACCAGCAGAAGATTTGTTAACAATATTAGTAATTCATCAAAAGAGAGAAGCTCAATTTCAAACAATATATTCGTAGATTTATTGCAAAATATTACAACAGCAGTTTAATTTTTAGCAATTAGAAACTTTAAATAATTTTACCGTTCAGATATTTTGCTATTACTGTTCCTTCCAGAGCTGATTGTACTAGAGACAGATCTAATGGAGCCCCCATTTGTGTTCAAATAATCGGTAATATTAGAGGATATAGGATAATTTTTATTAGAGGTGTCAATATCAACAGGATTTTCACCAGATCTGAAAAAAAAATGAATCATTATTGAAAGTTTTTAAATATAATAAGTACTAATTATGGGTATAAAATTGTCGCCGAATTTGAATCTATTACAAATTTAAAATCATTACAACTCTTAGTAAGTATACATACTCTAAAATTTAGATTTAGAGTCTAAATGAAGCATATTATGAGATTTTTCATATTAGAAAAGAGGGCTTTGAATAGAAAAACATGATTAAGAGAAACGGAGAAGTTAATTATTCATTCTTGCTAATAACCCATTTTTAGAATTGGATGAGTGGAAGAAGAATGTGAATATGTTAATAGACCAGCGGCAGCAAACCTTTCTTATATCACAAACCCATAACTCACAATTTTGAAACCAGCAGATCACTACAATGTTTTTTTGAAAAAAACTATGCAAACATATGTATGTATAATAACGATACTTAAAGCTTAATTATTGTCATTGTTAAATGGTACCAAAGCTTTCAATATGAGAACGGCAATAGATAATAGATGACAAAATACTTGGATGTACGCGTACGGTGTTACTAATCAAAGAGTTACAGAACTAACAAGTGCTCTTATTAGTCATGTCATTAATGGTGATAGGGAGGTAAATTTTATAACACAAATGCCATACATGATTCCAATCCATTGAATAAAAAAATCAATGCTGTTTAATGTCAATACCTAAATTTATTTCCTTGTTTGAGTCTAAGTTGTCTAGCCCGACTAGTTTGCACAACGGTGTAAGGTATTTCCTTCAGCTGTGCAGCACTCATGCCATCTGTATCGACCAGTTCCCATTCTAAATGTTGTTTTAATTCTGACGGCAGCCATGATTTACTTTCAGAGGGAGAGCGGGACCTAGATCTGAAATAAAAAAATATGTTTTTATGCAAGAGAAGGTTTTCCATTTTTACAATTCAGTGGGTAATAAAAGTTGGAGGTGCCCAAAATTCAAAGAGATGAATAAACATTCCTGTGATTCAATTTTTCCATAATTATATTGAGAAAAACATATATAACCTTTAACAAAAACCAAAGACCACGCACCCGCCTACCCCCAGGTAACTCCAGGACGCTACGCGGGAAAACCAACATCAAAATACACCAGATGAAAGGGAAATTGGAGCTCGGCTCCACCAGCCCCAGAATTTGATGTATAGATATCAATCATAACCTTTATCAAATGAAACTGAATAATCATTTTCTATTATTGATAACTGATAAAATATATACCACGGGGAAGTGGCAACTGTTGGCATTTGCTATGGATGATACACATACAGAAAGTGTGTTGTGCTGTGTGTATTTGTGTTACAGATGTATTTATGAGATATATCGAATTTTGATTGTTAGCTATGGATTTTTTTCTTAAAAGCCGGCTTTGCAGGTTCCAAATAGTTTCAGTAGGTAAATAAGAAAGGAAAAAGTTTAATTTAATCTTAAAAAAGTCTGTCACATTTCAATGAGATCATTACTAAAAATATTGGTTGCCAGAAGTCAAAAGGGGCCCGCCCATCAAGGGTAGAAATAAATGGAGGCCATTTGGGGAAAGGGCTTATTTCGAACCTTATAAAAAAGTTAGGCAATCTTTGGTTTTGTAAAAGCAGGTATTAGTTATTTGTGTATATAGTATGAAGAAACATTCATTTGTATTGATAAATACCCCAAGTGCTTTGTACTGTATATACGTATATACAAACGTAAAATGATACAGTTAAAAATTAATTTCATTTTACTGAGGGACGATATGTTTTAACATATAGCCGGAACCACTTGTCATGAAGCAACCTGGCAACACATTACGCCTATAGACGGTACGCCTCATTATGGCATAATTTTTGGCCCATTTGAATATTTTTACGTGATTCAAAATTTGCTGATATCAATTATGTATTTATTAACTCAGTAACATAATTATGCTGAAATGAATAAAGTATTGAGAAAAGTCAATGTGTTTTCTTACTGACCTGTGTTTTCGATGCCTTCGATGCCTGTGTGAGGAGCGATGCTGAGATTGTTCAGTGGAGTTATTTGGATCAGCTGATTCAGACGTAGCCGTAAGAGTGAGAGCGGCTCGTCGCACACTTGCTTGTTGTACACCGCCCCCGCTACTTGCTCCTGCTTGCTTCCTTTGGGCTTCCTTCCACTGGCCTCCAGATTCCACCAACTCATACTCTCTGTAATGCAACCAAACCAATATCAATTTGTAAATATTTTTTCGGAGCATATGAGCTACTTATTATATATGTTATCTTTACAGATCGGGTCAAATGGCGCATCGGTTAGCGTTGTGGGCCTACATGCCGGATCTCAAGGGTTCGAGTCCCTGTACGAACAGCATTTTTTCGATAGATTTATTGATTTCTGTTTGAAGATATGAGTGTTTGTGATGTCTAAATATTCCCTCCCACCCTTTCCGATCCTTTAATAACTGGGAGTAACAAAAGCGATTAGTTTACCACTAGTCTTGTCCTAGCCTTATCCTTCTATACCTACTACTCTCTTTGAAAAAGAGAGGTTGATCGTAGAAAAAATATTCTGTTGAGATACTTCCATTAAGAGCCCATATACTCCACATTGGGAGCGGACATGGATAAAAAAGTCTTTAACTCGACGGTTGCCACAGACGAGATATCTCATAAAAATTAATAGTTGTTGCAAATTATGGCCGGCCTGCTAGGTAATTACTATTAATTATCTACGACTACTAAAAGATTAAAGAAGTTATTTTTACGAGAACTGATATAACTCAACCTCTCACATTCATGAGATTAAAGAAAGAAGAAAAGATTTAGGAAAATATTAGTCTTCTTCTTTGGCCGTGTTCGCTCCCTATTTGGACCATATGGCCGCCACGCGGCACCTCCATGTTTCCCTGTCTCCTGCCAATTGCTTTGCTATTAGTAGTTAGTTGATATTATCCCACTACAACATTTTTTCAGGATTGGATGGAGTGAGTAGGGAGATATAAACGTATCATAAAATTCAATTCTTTTGGATAAGAATGCAAAAATTGGATGAAAAAAATGATTTATGAATGTTTTCAATTTAGTATTCAAGCCGGTGACTTTGCGGTCAAGCGGATAAAAGACCAACACCGTTGACCACTTGATTAATTTTTCAAATGAATAAATAAAAGTGTTTTTTATATTTCGTATGAGATAGATAACATGTATGTGAAAAAATTACTACACTTACTTTCTTTTACTTGAAGACCTGTGTTTGGAGTCGGTGTCATCAGCTGAATCTCGTCCCTTGTGTCTGGAGCGATGTCGGCGGCGGCGACGAGAACGTCCAGAACCTCGTGACACTTCACTCTCAGCATCAGATGTGCGCCTGCTGCGTTGGCGATGTCTATGACAATATGAACGATAATAACCATTGAAATTTTATGAATTTCGTGAATATATAGTTCCATCATACCATCCAAAATGGTGTCACAATGTTTGAAAAAATGTTTATCATATATTTAAATGTCTTGTTACTAAAGATATGGTGAAATTATCTAATATAATAAATAATTAATCACTAGATACCTATACGACAATGAAATAATAATGACAGCTCAATGCTACAAAACAACTTTTGTCTATAACCTGGGGTACACAGCACAGAATTGTGAACTAGATTGATTATGTTCTAGCAAATCAGAAATTTGAAATGAAGCTACATTTACAAAAATAATATGAACTTATAATTTATACACCTGTCTCTCATATAACTTGGTTATGTAATAATGAGGATAAAATGGTAATTTTATTCAAATTGAAATATTTATGATATTTGCGTTGAATCCCACCTCCTGCATGATCGAGAGTCGTTGGAGCTGTGGCTGTCGATCGAGCTGGAGCGGATCCTTGAAGAATTCGCAGCTCTGGGAGAAGGTGGTCCGGAGTAAAGGCCCTGTCGAGGGAAAGGTGCCGATCTCGTGGATCTTGGAGAGTCAGCACGGCGAACAGCACCTAGAGCGGCGGGTATACTGCAGGTCGACCGGTAAGGTGACTCAAGTCTGAAAAAAGTTGGATTTGGTTTTATTATAAGTCAAGTTCAATAAAACACGAAGTTTTCATAAAACAGAGTAAATTCATTGTATAACTATTTTTTTGAAAAAATATATCTATATTATGAGAGATGGGATCGATAATACCATAAACTAGCAGTTCTGGTAAACTCAGGGGCTAAAAGTTCACATTTCATCACAAACTATTTATCTCTTTTTTAAACTACTAAATGATGTAAAATATTTTGTTTTCAAGAAAAGCAGCTTTATTTTATTGATCGTCACATTTCCTTCAACCTCCTAACCCTATCGTCTCATATCATCACATTGTATTGGACCCAGTGGCGGATTAAGCACTTTGGAGGCTCTAGGCGCAATACATTTTGGAGGCCCTGATTTTCGAACAAAATATAAGTGTTGCAAAACTCTTCGTAGAATAATAATGAATATTGAAAACGAAATTGAAATTAAAATATAAGCAATTATATAATTTATGCTATTTTTGAGGCCCCTAAAATTTGGAGGCCCTAACCGCGCGCCTCTTGCGCTTATGGGATAATCCGCCACTGATTGGACCCTCCCCTCCCTTCAAGTCGAGATGTCATAAATGAAGTGTCCCTGTCTGGTAGATACTATGTATTTTTTTAATGAGTAATTAAATGTTGGGTCTATGGCACAGAGGTAAGCGTTGTTGGCTTCTGTGCCGGATCTCACGTGTTCGAGTCCCAGTACCGACGGCATTTTTTCGGTTGATTCATCGATTTCTGTTCGAAGGCATAGGTGTTTGTGATGCCTTGAAATTCCCTCCCACCCTTCTATCCGTTAATAACTGGGAATATTGAGAGCGATTAGTTAACTACTAGTCCTGTCCTAGCCTTATACTTCTATCCCTACTACTCTCTTTGAAAAAGAAAGGTTGAGCGACTGAATACCAAACAGTTCTCGTAGAAAACTTCTGTTGAGATACCTCCATTAGGAGGCCATATGCTTCACATTGGGAACGGACATGGATAAAAATAAAATAAAGATAAAACTATGCTCATATACAGTTCTGCAAGAAATATATACATTGTTACTGTTTAGGTGTTCACTGTCAACTCTTGGAAGAAAGACTTGTTAAAAAATAAAACACTTTTGTAAAATTTTAATATCACATTTTTTATTAAAGATTAGGACCGGTTTCGCTCATCGCGGGTATTATCAACTGATGAAATGTAAAACAATATATACATGGTTATTTATTGTTTTTAAAATTTTAAAATTATAAAAAATATATATTTGGCATTACAGCTAATGCTAATGCGCCAAATATTTTAACATTGAAAGATCATACGAGGAAAATTCGATGAGAATTTACAAACACCCATGTCTTAGGTCTCAAATTTAAATTGAAAAATCTAAATTTGACATTAATCTTACCGAGAATCGAACCCAGTCAAGACTGGTCGGTAGAGCAAGCTCTAACCAACTACACCACAGCGGGCTTATAAGTATTCTTTGAATAAATAACCCTTTATTGTTATAAAGAAGTTAAAATATGATTGAGTTCAAGATATTTTTGTAGCAGAAGCGGAAAACTTTCAATTCGCAAAAGTGGTTAGGCGAAATTGTTACTGCTTAAATATGAATGTACATCTGCGTTAATTTATTTTATTTGCACTCAAAAGGAGGTAAGAATTTCATTAAAATTTTATGCAGTATGTTTGATTACCTAACTGCAGTAAAATGCAAAATGAGAAGAACAAAGGGTGAAAATAATGCGAAATTTCCTCAGCACAAAGTCTCGCGCTTTTAGTTTAAATGTGTAAATAGACCATTATGTAAATCAAATTGTATGAGTATACTCACGAAAGTGCGGGCTGCGGTATTGAAATAGGCTTCATGTCCTGCGAATCTCGCACTTCGATCGCTGAAACTGAAAATAATATGGACCATAAAATTATACAAAATATTATTATGTAAATACATTATTATATAAACTAATGAAAAAAGGGGAAATTGTTTCCATTATGTACATTTTGTATACTTTTTAAGTTGGCTATTTGGAATTTTGTAAGGCTTGCAACCGAAAATTACGCAGTCGAATTGTGCGGTTTTGTAAATTATCTATTGAAAAGCGTGCGAGGAGAACTACGTTTTATGTTCAACGTAAAAGGAATTATCACATTCGTAAAAATAATATTATATAGAGTTGATTGAGTAACTAAATATCCACGAAAACTTGGGGCCGTGCTGAAAATTAAAAAATAAAATTACGAACTAAAACAACTATTCAACATTTTTTTCTTCATGCCGGTTTTTGATACATTACGTAGGCCGCAGCATATAATTCGTCTTTTTTTTAAAACTAGTTTCGGAGTCGCCTTATTTCTTGACGACTCCACAGCCCTGCAAAATACTACAATAACTTTAGAACTGTTCAATCAACCCCATAGAATCACCCACAGGTATTCCATGAAATTGAACAACCCTCAAAGAAACAATATTAAAATCTTACCTTTAGTTAAAATACTTGTAACTTTTTGCACACAAAAATCATTTCTAAAATTGCTCAATTTCTTAAGTAAATATACACCAAGTGTTTATTTTGTTAGAAGTTGTAATATGAAATAACCTTTATTACTTGTATTTTCAGCGTAAACAGGAAAAGCAATATTTATATTTCAGAACTAAATATCAGAAATAAAATGCTTTAGAAACACTGATGGCACGTGGCATTCTTTAAATCAGCCATACACAAATTATTTTTTCTCTGGACCAAATACCGATTTTTTCTATGTTACGTGGGTCGTAACATATAAATAATAATACGTAAATATACCACGTACCATACATAGTAATGTTAAAACAGAGCTCATATTTTGTTTATTTACATTTATATTTTGTTTATAATACGAATGTACAGCTTGACAATTTTAAACCGAAGCACTGCACAGGGTCAAGAAGCAAGAAAATACACGTAAGTACACAAAAATGAAAATTTATCCAAAATATTGATTCGTGTACTTAAAGTTTTGAAACAAATACGAGATGCTTGAAAATGCGTTTGGTGACTATGTTTGTTTTAGTAAGCACAAAAAACTTCAAATGAATCTACCCAAAAGCCGGAACGCTCGATATTTAAAAAAAAAAAATACAAACTGAATATTATTTGAAATCTTTTTTTCTATAATTTACGAATCAGAACGGAAATATTGATTGACTTAATATACGGTAGGGCTTATACAAAAACAGACTTTTGAAAAAACCGGTTTTTGAATGTCAATATTGTCCGAAAACCGGTTTTATCCGGTTTTCGAAGTTTTACAAAAAATGGATAATTCAATTAAAATAGCGAGAAAAAGTTCATTTTTTTAATGATATTTATTTATATACATAATACACAACAAGAAATTATTTGGTGTTACTTCTCTGAAAATATGATTTAAGAAAACACAAAGCGTCCACTGATCGTTTTGTAACAAAATTTCCTGATATCGAAAATACCCCTTCTCTGGGTAATGATGTGGGGCATATGGTATTTAAGCCATCAAATAAAAGATCCAAATTTTCTGTCTTTTTGTTTATAGATGCGTTTATGGAAAATTCGGTACAACCGGTTACGAAGTTGAAATACCGGTTTTCGAATGTCACAAATTTAGCCAAAAAACCGGGTTTCAAAACCGATTTTTTAGCTATAGTAGCCGGTGCGCTACTCTCCGCGGATTTTGCAAAATAGCGTAATACTTGGGTCGACTTCGAGACCTGGTCTTTACCCAACTGTCACTTATTCTAAATCATAAATGCGAATGTTTGTTTATAAAAATATTATTTTTTTAAACACAAGGGAATTAAGAAGTAAACAACGTTCGTAATAAACGTAAAAAAAAAAAACAAATTAACAGTGCTTGGGTAAATTAAATAGCTTAAAACCTATAACTGAGCTATGACTGTTGCAAAATAATTGACATTGATGTAAAAAATGAAATAAAACCTTGTAAGCTAGTGTCCAAAGGGCGCCGTTGTAATCGTCTCGAGGGAACACGCGTGAATGTAGGCGGGGATCTTCCGGCTTGCCTCCCACTGAAAAATTAAAACAGTTTTAAAAACACATATATGCAGTCAAATTTAACCACTTGAATACCAAGCGGACACTGGTGTCCGGAACATATGCAAGCGAACACGGATGTCGAAGACATTTAAAAAATCAAATATTTGGTATTCTAATAGAATATAAGCAATATTTTGATGAATATGTGTGGTGCTATATATACTGACTCAATATAGATTTTTAAAATATCGAACTCGAGTGTATATTAGGCAAAATTATTTTTCTCAAAAACACGCAGTATCTATGGGATATATTAATGATTTATTTGCGCGGTATTCAAGCGGTTAATAAACCTTGCACAAAAAAAAAAATCATGAGATAACGGTTGTAAAATAATCTTATCCACAAAACCGAATATGGTTTTGTATAAAGCAGACGATTGTGTATTGAAAAATAGCGTCGATTGTTCCCCAACAACGCTCGTATTTTTTAAAAACCTTACATACAATTTGAAGCTAACAATATGCATAATGGTAGTGTAGATATTTTTTCATTTATAGACTTTCGGAAGAACTAAATATACGAATAAAAGCTTTTTCTTGAAAGTGTTTCGTCTCTTCAAGTCACCCCTTGTATCGTAGGTTTGTTTAGTAACGTTTCTGTTAAACGTGATGTTCATCATGGAAATGCGTGGGTTCTAATTATTTAAAAGTTATGTAAGTGAGCTTGTTATTTACTAAGATATCTAAGGGTGAAAGTTCATTAAATCTGTGAATTCACGTTTACAAAGTTTCCTTTGATAATAATAAATAATATATTTAAAGCTACGAAATATCTGCGAGAGAAAATTATATTTTAATTGATAAATCGGCGTCGTATTAAGATCACATTCATTTTAAACGGAGCAGAGTCGATGTCAATGAAACATTTGTACTAGGTATAATTATTATACATATAATATGATATTTTTTAAAGTTGAGGATTATTTTTTGCAGAATTAGATTGCGAAAGAATACCACGTGGTCTGGCTATAAATGTTAAACAAGTTTGGAAGAAATCTGTGTGTTGAGCACACGGCGAACATAAATACAATTTTTTTTGTTTTAAATACACGAAATAACTATTTTTCTTTGTATGCTGTAAATAATGTAAGCAATTATATTATTTTGTAATGGTGGCTCACCAAAAACCACTTGTTGAAAATCATATACCTACCAGTAAATACCTAAAGTAAAAATCGAATCGAGTTAGTGTTTTTAACGGTGGTATTAGCAGACACAATGTCAACCTCCTTCAGCCGAAATAAATGGGAAAACTTTTTGAAGCCGCTAAGTTTATAGCTCTGAAGCGTCGGCTCTGAGTTACAAGAAGTGAATTTATGTTAGCTGAGATTTAAAGAATTTAATACGACAAAACAGTGGGTTTATTTTTATCATGATCGAGGTTTTAAGGACAGAGTTCATAACGTCTACGCCCCACACTGGAAACATAACGATTATTAGTATCACATCGGTGGTTTTTAGATCAAAAACTTTTTATCAACAGCCACAAAACGAATACAAACCATTTAAATAGTATATGAATTTAGATTTGGATTAAAAATATTTAAAAAGAGAATTCTTAAGTACGAATTCCACATTTTTTATAATGATCAGTAATAAACATAATGTTTTTACTCCAAGAATTAATAGTTAAAACATTGAAAGTGATTTTTTAGATTTTAAGTACTTCATGGTTAGAGATCTACCGTAGAAGTATCATTGTATATTTATTGTTTTAATTATACGACTAATAAGGTGAGAGGAATAGGCATAAAAAAATAATTATATTTTTTTAAATGAAAATAAAACCTTTCTAAAGGATAATTCTCTTTCCTCTTTTCAAAAAAGTGATAGACCGGTGTAGAAAATTTTGAAAAAAAAGCATCTGTTGAGAAATGACAAAAGAAAATCAGACTCACTTTCTGGCAGCGTTGTGTGAAGGTGCTGTTGCAGAAGGTTGGAGGCGGAAGAAGGCGTGTTGTTCGCTGCAGCAGCGCCATAGGTGACGGCAGGCTCCACGGCTTGGAGTCTCGAAACCATAGGTGCTAACTTCGTTCTGTCAAAAAATAAATATATATATAATTACATTATTCATATATCTGGCCATTCCCATGGACTTATCCATTTCGCCAGCAATGGCTTTAAACTCGGCGATACATTTATTTATTATATAAATACGAAACATTCATTTACTAAGCGTCAGTTCAAGTTCATCCGTGCACTTGAACGCCTGATGATGCCGAAAGGCGAAACCCGATATAATTGTCATTGCCAACGTCTGCAACTGTCAGACGTGTGTACGAAATTGATAAGAATTAACTAGTACATATTTGAGTACGCATTGTAGTTTGTAATACTACTGGAGAATATTAGTATATTGAAGAGTTAAAGTTGTTTATATATGACCAAAGAATGAATTACGATTAGAGATTCTCTTCTAACACTACACTCCATAAGAGTTCAGGATTTCCAAACGAAAAAAACACAAGAGGTGGGAAATTGCGAATTTTTACATGGGTGTTCAATATTTTGTTTTTTTTTCACACCACGATTAGAGGCTATTGGATAATTAGTCACATTTTTTATGACGATGTATTTTCATTAAAGATAATTTATTGCAAATTAAAAAAACTAGATAGATCTAGAATAACAGTTAAATTGTGAATAAAGACTGTGCTCAGTCCAGGTAAGAAATCATTAATTCATACATTAAATACTCATACAATGTCGCTAAGCGTTGAGAAATTTCCCAGAACGGTGATGTCATTTGCAAACGGACTAATTAACTAGGGCGCCGTTGTTGAGCGCCACGACACCGTCGACGCGTGTCCCGTCGTCGATGAGCGTCTGTCTAACGACGCCTGTTCATCGCTGACCTTTGAGGTCCGACCGGCGTTCCAGCACTCAATTAGCTCGGCCGGCCGTTAGCAATGAGGTGCTGCGAAGCGAGGGTTGTTTGGGAAACAAACCGACCGCTACATCAAGACTGATTGATCACAGCTGGAAACGTTCGTCACAGAATAACACCTGATTTATTTTTCATCGCTTGTAGCTACAAACAGTATTTGAGACGAATTTAATTGGAGTATTAATAAAGCAATCGGATATATTGTTTCTTCTGAAATAAATTTTGATAAATCATATCGCTACCAAAAAGCAACAGAGAGATATAATAAAAAAGTAGATTTTAAGATAAGTGCAATTGCTGAAAGGTAAACCTTTATAATGAAACACTAAAATATTTTTATAAATTTCAATTGAAAAAATACATTACATATATATATATATTTACCATGTCGGCTTGCAACGTGGAACATATGGACTCCTAATGGAGTTTTTCTCAACAGAAGTGTTTCTACGAGAACTGCTAGTTACTCAGTTAATCAACCTCTCTTTTTTCAAATAGAAGGAAAGGGTTAGAACAGGACTAGTGGTTAGCTAATTGCTGTCGATACACCCCGTTCATAGGATAGGATGGGTGGGAGGGAGGAATTCAAAACATTTTAAATATATGTATGTCAAATCAAGGAATATTGGATTTTTTTTGTTTCACATCATATGTATATAACTTGGGCACAGGCCAAATTGAAGTGGTACTATATATAGATTTTCCCACCAGAGGTAACAAAATTATTAGTGCTATATCTAAAAACTAGGGATAAATTTGATTATTATTTATTATATGAGTATTTCTATATTTATACAATAAAGGTGTGGTAACAATTTAATTATACAGGGATAAAATATTTATTCACCGACTTGCTTATTTAACACCATTTTCTCCTTATTCATCAATGCAAAAACGAATCTTCATTGTGATGACTTATTTAAAAAATATATTTTCAGTTTTTAAAAATATAATGAAGAATTGCTAATACAATAGTTGCGTCAAAAAGACGATATTTCTAATAGTTATCGTGAATGAAAGAAACAATAAGCATAAAAGAAAAATCATATGAAGCTTTGTATTCGGTTGATACGTCTAAAAATCAAGGCGGTGGAGACTTTAAAAAATAAGAAGACTCTGACCTTGGCTTAAAACACTACTTTAATGATTTTTTAGGCTTAGTAGCACGCATGGGTGACCCTAGCAATCTGAATACATTTTTTTAAAAAGGTCTCAAAGTTATTATTTTTTTCCTAACAGTCAGAATCCACAGAACTGTTAAAAACAACAACTCACGTATTCAATATAATTAACACGTTGGAATTTGAAAGAAATGTTTGCAAACCAGAAAGAAAAAGATTAATATAATTGCAAATTTCGCGGGAGAAAAAACAACATATTAATAGTTTCAGTCGATTGATTCGTAAGAAAACTGTCATTATAAGATGGCTGAATGGTGTAGTGAAAATTTCATGCAATTAAAAGAAAATATCCTGACTATGCAAAGCGGTAGCTGTCCGAGCGCTTTTTTCCGACTCTTGAAAGCGGCAGAAGATCCACAAAAAGACATTATTATTCCATCGGTGAGTGTCAACGTTAATGGCCCAAACAAAACGACGGTAAATGCAAATTTTTATTCAGTCTCGGTTGCCTCCTTCCGCAAGGATTAACCGACGAATAAAATAAATTAAGTGAGACATTTGGGATCGCTTATTCTGCACAAATATTCGCCATTATTATGCGGTGTCATTTTAAACAGGGACTTGAGAATTTCGTTATAAATTGCCGACGTATTCGATTGCTTTGTAAATTTTAAAAGAAGAAAATGAATGGACAAATTATAATATAGCCATTTCCTTTCATTTATTTCTTTAAAAAAAAAACCAGTTAAAAAATGTAACATAAAATTATTATTTCGTGGGAAAATTATCCGTATTTTGTATTAAGAAATGACAGAGGACAAAGTTTGAATTGAATTTATGTATTTATTATTAAAAATTGAACTGAATTTCTATTGAAATTTATCAAATAATTTAATAGAATTTGTAACAAGAGCTACAGGTTTTGGACTGAAGTCCTATCAAGGTCAATGTTAAATGTTGATTTATTCAATTTAACATTAGAGATGGGTGTTTGACATGTTTGTATTAAATAACATACTCTTCTTGAATATTTCTCAGGCAGTTTGAAATTAAATTTAAAATTTGATCTAACTTATATTAAAATTTTGCAAATTTGAGATAGTAAATGACCTAGCCACAAAGATGATAAGATTCATTTCTGAGCATTGTTTTTGTAGGGAAAATCTTGATGAAAAAGGGTTGAATACGCAACGAGAAATTTTAATAGATTGGTTTTAAATCGATTTATAAATATGTCTTTTGATCTAAAAGTAATCCTAGGATAGGCTTTCATTAATGACCACACGTATAGTGAACAACTTGCCTTTTTTAAAACCAATAAATACTCTTAACCTTTACGTTTATAAAAGGAGAACATTCTCACAACGAATCCATCTCGTCAATCATTCTTTGTAATGAACTTCACCATAAACGAAAAGCCCTTATCCTTTATATAATATATATTTTTAAAAATAAATCATTATTATATTCATTAATTATTCTAACATTATTTAATTTAATTTAAATAATTTATGAAACAGGCAATTCAAATGCTGTGCATCCTGGCCTGCTAATATTTTCTTTGAAATACAAAATCCTCTTTGGAAGGAAGGATTCTGAAGAATTACTAATTACTATTAATCTGCAAAGGAGTTTTAGCCGTCTTTAAGGATTTACATACAGTCTAATGCCTTTAGGAAAGCGCAGAGCGAATCACATCGGGGGATGTCTATTTAATCGTTTATAAAGGATTACGGATGAGTTGGTGTGGTTAAGGATATGAAGCGGAAGGTTCGGTTCACGGCACATTTACTTGCGTTTAACATTCCCAATTTTGGCCCGATTAACGACGGTACTAGGCTTATGTACCAGTAAACAGGTAATAATAAAATACAATAAAAATAAGTGAATGATGAAGATAAATTTTAGAGATAAATTAAATAATGTTTATTGTTATATCTTTGGTGGCACGTATACAAATATAATATGATAAAACAACTATAAATCGTACTGATAGTACTATTTTTATTTTGCACATTTAAACTAGCTCATCAATTGAAATCGCTCAATTTATATTTAAATTTTCATATAATATTGAAAAAAAATAATAATTTAAATGAAAAAGGGTTCGCATATTGCTTTAGCAGCCTATCATTGTTGGTTTCCAAAGTAAATTATTTTTTAAACGATTAATTGTTTTGTATTTTTTTTGTTGTTGACATAAGTTGAAAGAATAGTTAATATTAGTCCATGTCTTAGGTCTCGAATTTAAATTGAAAAAAATGTAAATTTGATATACCTAGACCCGCCAGATCGGTAGAGCAAGCTCTAACCAACTAGACCAGTAATGCACAACCTTTACCTTCTAGCGGGCCGCATATTTAAAGTACGGTCAGTCCTTTTCTACACGGAGCATATGTACGTTCTATGTAAAACAGCTTCACGAAAAAATCGTGTAAAAAAGATTAAGTGAATTTAGATAAATGATTGATAGGTTCTATTACATTATTTTGGCCGTGTTATTTCGAAAACGTGAAAATAAATAAGCCATGCAAAAAAAGTATTATGAGTACATGCCCATTAAAAAACGTTTCATTGTGAAATATTTATGTTTCATTTATATTTAATTAAAAGTTAATGCGATCTTGGTCTTTGTTAATTTTTATCTTTTTTTTAATCTGACATATTTGAGGACCTGTTTCTATGAACCGATTTAATCTCCTTCATTGAAGAAAAAGTTTGCTTACATTTATTAAATAAATGTTTTACGTGAAAAAAATATGTAGAGAAAAGATTGATGGGCCGCCACAAAATTCAAAAAAAGCCGCATGCGGCCCGCAGGCCGCGGTTTGTGCATCACTGAACTAGACCAACCACAGTTGGCGACTTTCGTCCATCTACCTCGTCCAACTTTGACAGAAGACCGTTAAAAGAATGATAATCTTACAACTAGTAATTTATTCTAACTCCATCCCCTTTGTTTCAGAAGGGAGTTTTAGCCATTGACTTAAAACTAGTTTTCGGTTAATAGAGTTCACACTGAGAAGTATACGCATTTTTTAAATCAACATCATAAAATAATATAACATCTCTTCAACTACAACTAGGTTACGTTGATCATTGTTGGGAAAACTTTATTTGATTAATATAAATCCAAGCTATAATAGTTGCTTAAAATACAAATAAAAAACAGTGTTGTGTATAATTTGAAACAATTCAATTCTATTTTGTAGGAGGAAAAGTGAGATCATCGTTAAAAATAAAGTTACCTAGTAACTACTCAAAAATACAGTTTTTAGATCAAAATTAAATTTATGTTTGCTTATGTATGTATTATATTAACTGTAGAAAGTATAACATATCTTACATTTTTGTCGCAGACGCGTAGCATGAAGTACTTTCCTTTGGAGTATAGCTTGGTGATCCTCGGCCAATAGTAGCTGGCTACTGCTCGTTTGTTCCTCAAGACCAGCACTCCACTTGGTGCCAACCCTAAAAAGTACTCCACACTGTCTTCACCCTGAAACAAAATGGAGAATATTAATATCAAATAAAGATAATTAATTATATTTATAGATAACCTAAGTAATATAATTTTATCATGAAATTACCATCTTTAATAATCGTTTTTATTTGCAGAAACTGTGATAATTTAAGCAATATTTATTGAAAAAATAAGAGGCCTTATTGAGTTTGAGTAGAATTAGAAGTGGGTCAGGTCAAATAAAGAATTCCGAACGTTGTCAATAATGAAAGAAATTTTATTAATTGGATGAAATTAAGGTGGTCGGGAGAGTGATCAAAAACATAATTAATTTTATGATCGTATTTTATGGCGATGGAATTTTAAGGGAGAGTAAGGAATATAGTTCTTTATCTATACATATTTCGGTATCTACCTCCTAGTTATAAGAGCTTCGTTTAGTGACCAGAAGGTCTCCGATACACTTCCTCCTTGAGTCGTTCTCGAGTAACTATGGTGAGTTGTTTTGTTGACTTACTGACGCGTGTTTAAATAACAGTATTTTTCAAAAAATATTTCACATAATTGTATAACATAAAGTCAATATATAATATTTAATTTATAAACCGAAAGCGAAACAAATGAACTCCTAGTGGAGTTTGTATTGATAGAAGTTTTTCTACGAAAACTATTTGTAACTAATTAGTTCAAACTGTCTTTTTTCTAAGCGAGTATTATAAATATGGCAAACGCAGGACTCGCGCAAAAGCTTCAAGCCGACGGGGAATTTTAAAATTCTATGAGGTGAATCATTAGATCGCCAGATTCTTGTTTTTGAACTGAAATTTAATTGAAAAATCTACTGAATTTTTTCTCTTTAAAATATGCTTGAGTAATTTAAGTCGGCTAGTAATCATTTGGTAAAAAAATATTTCAATACATTTATAATATTATGTACACATAATACATACTTGAAGACAGTTACATACAAAAATAAAAAAAATCAACACCACGTTTATGGATATTATTTAGAATAAACCTTTTGAGTTAGTCTGAATTAGGTAAAGGGACTATATTCTGAAAAATACTGAAAGGGAAATGAATAAGGTTGGGAGCCTTTGTACTAATGGATAGGTAATTGATTTCGCTACGACCCATTTTCAAGATCGGATGACTCATGTTTTTGAATTTATTTATTTTTGTAAATCATTCCATCCATATTGGGACTCAAAATTCGAACCCGTGACCACCGTTCCGAAGACATTGACGTTGAACTCTCTTGCTATAATAACCCGTCTCGACGATTTGTATTTAATTATCATTATAAAATCCGTTTTTCATGGATTCTTAGGACTATCGATTGGTTTGAAAAGAGGAGAAAACGAAAAACTATTTACTTTTACGAAAGAATTTGATATTAAATAATATTTATGATTTTCAAAAGTTGTTGTGAAAAATTTACTTAGAATAAGCCAACAAATAATAATATGTGCATTGTGAAATCCGGAAAAGTTTTCAGTCGGAAAGGAAAGTTTATTTAAAGTTGAATCTATTTCCCTTACGTTACTTTGATTTGATAAGTTCTGAAGATTTTGGTTTGCAGAAAAACCTGAGGACTGAAAACAAAAACAGTCTCTTTTATATTGAAAAACATTTCGTGTTTGCTTCGTTTCTGTTAAATGTTTCTTTTACAAGTACAATTTATATTGATTGTTCAAGTATCGCTTCGTAAATATTGTGAAACATAGCACAAGTAATGTTTTAGTAAACAAATTTATTTGAAAATTGAAATCAAACATCGCAAAAGTAAATCAAAGAGTCACTAGGAATCAAATTGAAAAACTAGAGCATATTAGTGGTAGCTAATTATTGGGAGTATTTTCGTTCAATATAACCCAAGTTATATCAATACACCTACTGAATTTGTATATTTTCAAAATACATTTTTTGTTAAAATTTGAATAAACACTTAACGCAATTCGCGAAGATAAATAATTGTCCAATTGTAGTACACGTCTTAAAGTATAGTTAAGATAGTAATCTTTTGTACTTATTTCACAATTATTTATTAGGATCAGGGACGGTTTAGTTCATCACGCAAAATTTCAACTAACCTGAAGATTGTTTTATTATTTTTTAATATAATGCCTTACACAGTGAAAACCTTAAAAAATAATATAATTATTTATAATATATCGTCTCATGCAGAATTTTGAGCACGAGTCCTTTCTTATGATTTAACTATTGAAATTCGTTATTGTAGATGTATACATTTTGAAAAATATGTAAACTTTGAAAAAAAAAAATTTTACCCCACGTATGTATATATTTCTAAATTTTATCAATATTATTATAATATATATATACATTTATTTTATTTATTACACAGTGATGGTTATATAAATTGTTTTTTTTAACATGTTACAGTATTTATGTTTAGGCACTTTTGTGATTATATAAATGTAATGTAATATTTTTTGGACATTAATATCAATAAAGTGAATTGCATCTCATACCAGCACAGGATGTAGATCAGCGCCATACAATTCCAGCCATTTTGCACGGTCAAGGAACCCAAGTTCTGCTGATGCCGGTGATTGACCCCTGAAACATAAACATAGTCATGTGAATTAGTATAATAAGGCAGTGAAAATAGTATACAATGTAAGTTGTATCAAACAGACACATTTGTTATATACGCTGTTATATTATAATAAATTAACAATCAACACAATAATGGTGAGTGCGGATATAATAAATCGTCACCAATTTGGCAAAAAAAATATGTCGACAAAATTGTGGTTTATATATTTTTTTTTCTGAAATAAAAATCCAATAATAATGAAATAGTAAAAATTTATTGTAAATAAAAAAAATATTCCTTATAAATAAATTCACGTGAATTCACTGGCCACCTTTTGTTTTTACGATATTTAAATATTTGAATGTGATCAAATAAATAAGCGTTCAACAAAGATTAACTAAAAAAAAGCAAATTTTGGCTAAGCCGTTTTTACCGGAGTGATGACTAAGATTTTTTTAGTTATAAATATTCTGCACTTTGATTGAAAATATTTATTTTGTTTTTCAATATTTCCCAGCAAAAATGATTTAATGACGTACGCATAAAATTATTCTGATTGTATTTTGGATTGGTTTAATTTCACTACCAAAATATTGTGAAGGTTTGAAATACTTTGTACATACATGAAAAAAATACAAATCAATGCGAATCAAGGCTGTGGAACCTTAAAATCAGTGATTAAATTAATATATTTTATAAGCATAAGTCGCTTAAAAAAGGATCATTTAGCAATGCTTTGGAAACTTCTATTTAGGCAAAAAAATGGATCATTTATTAGACTCTAAAGAAGAGCCTCCACAGTTGTAGAGTGCACGTAGTTTGATAAGTGAAAAATCTGCTATTAATCCATGCTTTTCGAAACGAGAATCTAAGTTCATAATAACCTTGCCACTGCGCGGTTTTCTGATACGATTATTATAAAAGCATGGGGAGAGAAAAATAGAGAATACAAACGTATTAAAATAAGGGTTAATTTTAGCTGATCATAATCTTTCATTAGAATTCTCAAATAGAGTTTTTTTCAGCCTCGGCTGGAAGACGCTATATTGAAAATCAGAACATAAAATGAATGAACCGGTCCACTGGGTCATAGATACTCACCAACGCAAGACAATGATTAATACGATGTGTTAACAGCGAACTAATAACGTAACAGCTTGAAGTTGAACACGAGAATTACTAAATAATACACAAGGTTAAAAAAACGGAAGAGTAGAATATAATAGATGGACAAGAGAAACATAATAACGCTTTGAGCAAACATGACCGTAGACGTTGCGAAGGCAAAAAAGGATGAAAAAGTTCCTCGTACTTAGGATCGGCAAAATGCCTCGTCTATTCGAGCTGAGGAAAAAGCTGTCCCCTGTTTTTCACATCCTTCCGTCTGGCAGCGGGCGTCCGGAAGGGGGCGAGAAAGACGCCCGGATGTGCCTTGTCTAGTGCAGCGATCATGAAATATTTCTTATGGGGTGCCACCCTTTTTGTGTATTCATGGTGGCTGTCTATCAGTACAATAGATAAATCAATCCATTTAGTAATCGGTCAGATTTTTTGTTTGTTTATCTTTAGTAAAATGTTCAAAGCACAGAGGTAAATTGCTTTTGTTACAGTTTTCATATAAAAAGGTGGAACTTGATAATAAATGTTGTATGAATAAAACTTAATCATAGTTTTGCTTACAATATTAAAGATACCCACTGTAATTTTTTTTTTATTAATTTAATGCAAAGCTAATGAAAAATATACAAATTGATAGATTTTTGAAATTAAGTATGTATTATATTTTAATCGATTCAAACATATTTATTTTACAATTAAAAGGGATAGTTAACAGCGCCAATTGTTACAGTTTAATTTATTTATTTATTTGGCATTTACTTGGTAGAACTCCATTTTAATAGGATAAAAATATGAAGGTATTTCAATTCTACAGTTTTTTATATGTTCATATGTTGATAGCTATTTCGGCTTTCGCCATCGTCAGAACTATGTAGTTCTTGATATTTTTACCCTATTATTGTTACAGTTTAAGAAAACATAAATTTATAACTCTAAGCTAAAAAAGGATTAATGACATAAAAATATATAAATGTGAATATAATTTTATGGGGTACTTTTAGGAAGAAAGTTTTACGGTGTGTAGACCTGAAACGGTAGAGTCCTTATTCAAATTACAAAACGAACGCAATTTTATGAAAGTGTCAGGTATTGTGTGTAACTTTTCTTATCTGGATGAATTATTGTAATGGAGTTTGTAGATAGAGGAATGTTTTCAGGATTATCCTCGTTAATTTCTTTGAAAACACCTGATGGAGGGAAATAAAACTCTCGCCTTAAACTAGTGTTATCCGAGGTGTAATAAATCACTGTCTTACTTGCATTTTTCCAACATGAATAATATGTGTTAAATAAGTAGAAGCAAAGTACTCGGAGATGTATCGGATAATGAAGCATCATTCTTAAGAGTTTACCGTTCCGATTATCTTTTAAATTGTTGTACAAAATAGTCCCTTCCATTTCTTTTTGAAAAAGATCTATATTTATAAAATCTAGCCTTTTTTTTGAGACGCCATATTACAAAAAGAATTAATCGTTGACCATGTTAAAAATGAATCTACAATAAATCCGCATAGATTTTTTTATAGTATTCCTAACCAGCGCCGTTCGCGATGAAAGGTTCGATTCCTCAAGTTGTCATTTCAAAACATTGGTTTATGAGTTTCTGTGACGTTTTCTTGATAAAAGTTATAAGGAGAGTGGTTGAATAATAATTTGACGTCGTGTAATAGTCACATTTTAAATCATTTTTTGGTCACAATAAAAGTTTGAACGGTCAGAATAAAGATACAATACGGTCAAAATAATTTAGAACCATTTTGGTTAGGTTAGGCTTTTTTAAATTTCATTTAAATTATGACCTTTTACACTGACCTTGCAAAATACGTATCTATAGGATGATGGGCTCAGTTATAATGATGACACTACAGTGAAATCCCAATCTATCTCTTTCGTATTCAACTTTTTTCGTTGATTTAGGGCAGGGGTTCACAAACTTTGCCATCGAATGGACTATTTTGAAATCAAAAATATTTGACGGGTCACCATTTTGTTTGTAAATATTTTGAGAAAACATAAGATAACAAAAGTTTCGCTGTGTATATTTATAATTTAAGCTTAATACAAATTATTATTACTAATTTTAATAAACATTTTTTTTTTCACCTTGTGGTTTATGAAAGTATTTGTTTGAAATTAAACCCTGACGCCTACGCTTGAAGTTTGTGATGTGAAAACCGATGTGATATGGTTGTCTGCTAATGTTGATCTTAAATTTGATTTACTAATGTTAATTTTAGAAAAAAAAAGCACAACTATAGATACATCCATATAACGAAGCTATTTGATGAGCATGATCAAAAACTATCAAAATAAATTTTTGCCACACGATATTTCATTTTAAAAGTAATTATTAATATTTCGAATGAAGAATGAAAATATAAAATCTTGCGGGACACACTTTGTGAACCCCTGATTTAGGAGAACGAAGAATTAAAGTTACATTGTATTTAATTCATTAACCACATACTCATCTTAGAGGAACAATTATTCCGATGAGAATTTTTCTTTATATAAAAATAATAATAATTAATGTAAAATACTTGCTATTTGAAAAAAATATGATGCTTATGATTGATGTTTTTTTGATTCAGTCATACGAACCAACAATGAAATTTGAAAAAAAGCATACAATAAAGGAATTAAATGGAGTAAATAAATTATTCATACACTTCTCACGGCCTGCTATTGTTCGAAGATATCTCACGAAATTTAAACATCTATCTTCATTACGGTAAGATTAATTATTGTAGTAAAAGATGTGCGAACAAAGAAGCGTGGAAATGAATAAACGTTAACTTAAAACTGGTTTGAATCATATAATTTATTTCCGTAAATAGGATTCGGGGTCTTTGCTTAGCTATGTATACACTGAAGTTCTTACGAATAATACACTGAACTCCCCGTTTACACGGTAGATACGTTCCACGCGATACCGTGTAAAAAAGATGTACTAAAATTAAAAAAATGTCTTGGATATGTTTCCTTTATAAAAATCAATTCAGGATATCAAAAAGTACAATTCATTATTACTTATTGTATCTCAATTTTATTTAAAAAGTACGTCAAAAAAATCAAAGGTAAATAAATCATTCACTATCACTATGAGACAATAGACGAACCCGTTTAAGCACATTTGGTACGACATCACTTGAGACATCCAGAGCCTGTGTAATATTTCTTTCCAAATTACTGTTACACATTGTTAAATGAATGTTAGATTTTTTTCTCTTTTTTTTTGCACCGTATTATTATTTTTTTTCATTTTAAATAAAATATTTGACATTACAGCTTACGCCAACGCGTCAAGTATTTTGAAGTTGAAAGATCATACGAGATATACTCGATGAGAATTTTTGTAAGTCACGTGAGATTAACTCAAGGATAATTAACTTCACAAACACCCATGTCTTAGATCTGAAATTAAAATTGAAAAAAATCTATTTTGACATTAACCTTACCGGGAATAGAACCGAGACCCACCTGATCGGTAGAGCAAGCTCTAACCAACTAGGCCACAACGGGCGATAAATTTCGAAATCGTGTAAATAAAAAAGTATAAAAAGGTAGTTCAAGAAGTGTTTCTACGAGAAATGCTTGTTACTCAGTCACTCAACCTCACTTTTTTTCCATAGAGAGTAAGTATAGAAGGATATGGCTAGGACAGGGATAATTGTTAGTTAATCGTTCTCGCCACACTCCGTTTTAAGGTTAGTATGGGAGAGGGGAATTCAAGACATCACATACATCCATACCTTCGAACAGAATTTCATAAATCGATTTAAATTTAAATTTAAAAAGGTGATTTGAATGCCAAGCTCATTGAGCTTGACCGGTTAATGAATAGGTCAACATGCAAACGTGGTGCTATGAAAAAATGCATATAAGTAACATTTAATGTAAGAAGAAAGGTAAGAACCGTGGAACTAAATCCAATCATTTTTTGTTCAACCAAGTCGACTTTGTGGCTAATGAAGTAGATATTCAAGCTTAAATAAATATGACGTCATACGGAGAGTGAGAAGATTCCAACTTTTATAAACTTTTTTATTTATTTAGAGGTTTTGATTTACTATTCACGCCACCAGGTTAGTTGCTCCTAAGACACTCCTAGACAGGAAAATAAACTTTAGAAACGCTTAACGTTTGCTACGCCACTGAATACTATACAATTCAAAATGTGAAAGAAATGGTAAGCAGAGGATATATAACTAAATGATAAATAATTTAGAGTATGCATGTAAACAATTTTTCGAATAAAATAATTATAAAAATGTTTTTTTCTGTCTTCTTCATTTTATTACTTTTATTCTATACAATTGAATGAAACTAAGTTGGTAAAATTTCATTAATTTGATGTTTCATTCACATTAAGGAGGGGAATATAACGAAAAAAGAAAAAATAATCAAAATTTCAAACCATTCAATATAAAATATTTTCAAATTTTATTTCATCAAAAATTATTAATAAGCACAACGTTCAGGTTGAATTTAATAGAAAATCACGAAGACAATGCCTTTAAAGATTGTAATACGATCACCCAGTACCAACCTTAATCCAATTATATTACCCAGGATAAGAGAAAAAAATCCAGGTATAAATCCGCAATAAAGATTGAATCTCGCTGTTGGGGGGATGCGTCCATTATTCAATTAATTAATCCACAGACAAGAGAAGAAGATACCTTGGTCAACGTTTGATTGTTTCCCTAATGCCTACGTTAAAAATCAATTCAATTAGTGGGGTGATAGTGATGGGATGTGATGCGACGAACGGGGAGAGGCAATTCATTTCCGGACTCGCAGAGAGTGGCGTTTCCATTCATTTGGTTGCAATAGCAATACTAACTACTGGAAAATTCTGACAATTCAACCACGAATACGTACGACACATTCAACTGTCGTTCTCCCTCTAGATATATTATCAGTTTAAGACTCCTGAGTAAAGTAGTGAAACATTTTTTCTTATTGCACTATATGAGTTCATTTCTCATGGGCTGATGACGTCTTTCATTGATATGCTTCATAACATTTCAGCGTTGTATATTGTCTTTATAACAATTCGAATGTGGAAAGGAAAAAGGACGTAACCCACAGTTTTTTCAAAACAGGTTTTTTTTAAATAATCACAATGTATCAAACATGATACACGTTCTATCAAAAGGATGCAAGCTGCAAATGCCGAATTAGTATCTTAAATTAGCTTTTATGTTTGAAAAAGATGACCTTGTAAAAATTAAAACCAAAAAAAAGACTGAAATAAAGATTTTTCCTAGACAATTTATTTAAGAAATATTAGATTATGTCAATTAAACACCACTTTAGAAGTCTCCGTGCACTTCAAAGTTGTGTATAATTCATAATTTGCATATGGCCCAAAATCATCAAAACACGTTTTTTGCGCCTCCTGTAAAATTTGATATGTGTGGATTACGTTCTTTTTCCTTTCCACAGTCGACATGATTAAGTTTTGATTGATTTATAAAATTTATTGTTAATCAAACACTAAGAGACATAAGCAAGCGATTTACAAACATAAACAAAATAATAAGCGGTAGAAAAATCAACAATCATTTCGTTTTTAAGTCATGTAAATAGTAGGTACAGTTATTACATATTAATTCATTACGTAACTGAATTTGAGAATTTTTTTATTTCAACTTTCAGTTTCCATACTATGTTATAATACACTGTGTTCAACTTAAAAATGTTATTTTGAATTATATATATATACATCAAAAATATCCAGCTTATACGAAAGTGTCTAGATTCTATAGTTTTGAAATCGTCAAATATTTTCATCTACTACTGTCAAGCGTTAAGACTAAGGGCTGAAAAACCTTTTTTCGTGTTGGAAGGCTGTACTCATTGATGTGTTGTTATTAAGCTACATTAAACATTATGAAATATTATGTAATTTAAAAAATCAATAAATTACGAAACATTTTGATTTCGTCAACTAGTCGCTTCTTCACTCGTAATAGAGATTATCAACAAAACTATAAAAAAATAATGCCTTATTTGAGTTTGATAGTTTTCAGACTGTATAAACTATTTTAGAACGTATGTGAATAATTTGTTTACAACGATATTCTGCTGAAATGTTTAATGTATCGTGAAACACTGAATCGCATATTTGCATTTCTCAATAGTTCAGATTGCATATTATATGAGGTCGCAAAATATACTAGAAGTAATCAATGATCATGCATAACAGACAGTGCACATGACGCTATATCATGTTTTATACATATTAAGAGTGCCGGTGCATACACACGACACAGTTGAATGATCTTATAGGAAATTTCAATTTGTAAAACGCGAAGAGTCACTTGTTGAGTCTGAGATAATCTTCTTATTTCACACAATCATAATTCACAAGCCACTTAGTAATAGTAATGAATAATTATAGTGCTCTAACACGCCAAGTAATTTCTATTTAACGACTTACGAAATATCTAAGAACAAAGCGATTTCAAACACGAACATGTGTTGTATTTGTATTAATAACAATATGTGGAAGTTTTAAATGTACACGAAGAATACGGCGAGGAATTGTATTATTTATAAAATATGAGATATCTCTTAAAGAGTGTTATAAAACCTTAAAGGATTGAGATTTAATAAAAAAATCTCTCCACATTTATTTATTAGGATCAGAACCGGTTGTACTTATCCCGAGTGATAACTTAACTGTTTTTTAATACGCACAAAAGAGTGTTTTATTTTTTAATATCATGACTTTCCACCAAGCAATTTATATTTATTTGAAACGTAGATAATGACTGGTATTGTAAACTGTAGAAGTTGTGTCTAAAAACAATACATATTTTAAAGTGTACATTATCGTCAACTGCAAGGTGCGATTTTAAGATTCGCAACTTAAAATAATATAATAAGCTACGTAATTACACATACATCGATTTGTCAAAATGTATTTTTTTTTTATTCCGGAGATATGAGTTTGAGTTAGATCTGAATTGTTACGCAGGATAAGAGAGCGCGGCGCGCACTCTTTTACCCACTAGCATTAAACCTTCAGTATGTCAAAATGTAACGTTACTTCTTGCCCAAATACCAGATTCATAATTAACCTTACAAAAATTGAACTAACTATTTAATCACACATGACAATATGTTAACGTCATAGGAATTCGATAACCACACATTCCTAACAGACATTTTTGTGCCTTTCAATCAAGTAAATAATGTATAGGACATCATTTTAATGAAAAAAGTGACATCTCTAGACTATAAAACTCTGCGGAAACTAAAGGATTTTATTGAAGTATATTCAATGTTTCAATATACGCAGGGTGGTAAAAAGCAAATATGATTTTTAAAAAAACCTATGTATATATTGATACACGTGATTCTCATCAAAATATAAACATCGTCTTAGAAACCTTTAACCTTCTGGAAATATCCTCATACAAAAAAAGACCGACAAACCGTCGATTTTTTAATAGCCAAATGATCTTTGTAAACTTTGATAATTTTCGTAAAACATATAATTAAATGGCTACAATTAACTAATTTAATGAATTCATAATGCGTTCATTTATAGTGATTCCGATATAGTTCTGTGGCGTTTTGTGATGTTGATAAAATCAGTGTGGTAAAATAAATAATGTATGTTCTCCGGGGATGAAATAGCGGAGCATCAAATGGAAAAACCACTTGCGCAGGGAACGGTACTAGACACTGGCCCTTAGTGGGATGACGTCAAAGCCCGCCACACAAAGAGGAAATAAACATTACACCGCGCTCGGCGTGAAAAAACGCACGGGAATTGGAAATGGATTGAAAATGCGCAAGCGTGAATCTGTCAGTGTTCTCAAAGCTAATTACATGCCTACTCTAGCATTAAAATAATAGATTTTTCTGCATAATAAAACATAATGAAAATTTTAAAACATTTCACTCACGCCATGGATCTGTGGATTTCAGCAGCTCTGGCTTCTAAAGCTGTCGTCTGGCCCGGTTGCATTCTAAACTCCGAAACGTATCCTGCTGGATGTCGTCTTGAGTCATAATCACCGAGTTCAGCTGTAAAAAAATAATGACAAATTAGTTATTTTTTTCTCGACAGTGATACAAAATTTTATTATATTTATAATATCTATGCCAAGGTATTAATTCAAACACATGGTAATTGATATATTCTGTATAATCTATACGCCACGTTATAGTCGAGAAAGATATTTTTAAAGAAGCGCCAAAATATTTTATAGCCTATGAATCAAACGGTATTTTTAGTACTGTAGGTAACCACAGAGCCTTAAGTATTTAAGTCATAATCTAGTATAATAAAGCTTTATGTTTATAAATACAACCATGAAGTTAGTAATATTATTTCAGGCCACGAATTGTTTCATCTAATTGAGAAGGATTCATTTTTTTTATTATGTTCCCAGTGGACGATAAAGACAAAATTGAAACAAAATGCTCATAATAAATAAGTGGTCTGACAATAAAACTACTAGATGACAACGGAAAGACTTTCGTTTATACTTTATGGTAATTTAACTCTTTAAGCGCTCAAACTGAAGACAACCGAGCAATTAGTCATATACCAAATTTTAAAAAACCTTAACGGTTAAAAATTCAAAATCATTTTTTTTTTAAATTACAGTTTTCCTTTCTTTCTCAAATATTTTTGCTCTGAATTGACCATCCTATCTTTATTTAATATTGATATTCAATCTAAGAAATCAGTTTACATATACTTTATAGTAATATTTTTAATTCGTTTTTGGGTATGTCTAAAAAAACGGAAATTATTCTTGCAGCATTTAAATAATTACAAATAGTATTTATATATTTTAGAATGATGAAATACTATTTGATTTATGATACTATTGTTTTAATTAAAGATGTAACTTTTCCACTAAAAACTTTTTATTTTTATTGATTTGATAATGAATTATATATTCGATGTCATGTTTAAAAAAAATGAAATATACAAAGCTTCATGGAATGAATTTGGGAGAAATTAAATAAGAAATCGGATTAAAAAGAGTCCCATTAACAAGTGCAGAGAGGGTTGAAAAGCATGCGAAACTTTTCTATGCGCCAGTAATAAAAGCTAAGTCCATTTCGTGTTTATATGAAGAGTTTGTGTACTCAGAACATTGCGCTGCATAACATTATATGTATTATTATGTTCATAAAACAAAGGCATATACGAGATATAAAGTAGTCTCACAGTAGTTGTTCAATTCTCTCTTGTATGGAGAACAAGAGAATGTTGTAACGTTATATTATTTTTATAATGAAAAAAATATTGTAAAATAAATATTAGAGAACCAATTTAAGCACCTGAAATCGGCTAGAAAGACAACTGAGTAAGCTCTGAACATGACTTATTTAATAGATAAAAATAGTATTCATTTTAACTCACTTTCACTTGAAATATGTCAACATCCGATGCAATATTGTCATCTGCTTAACTACAAACTGGGACACATAAAACAATTGATAATTAAGCCATCTAGTGGCACTAAACAATTTAAATATACACATCGTAAATTTTACTTGTAGGTAAAAAAGTATTTGTATTTTATTAAAAAATGATAAATTCCACTTGATGAATTCTTAATTCTTTAGTAGAGGTATCCGGGTCGCAGTTTAAGAAGTCGATATAACTGTTTTTATTTTCTATAAATCGATGTATGCAAACGCCATTACATTTAATGTGTTGCTGACGAGATAACCGGAAGAAATAATTAAAAGTAATTAATTCCTCTATGACGTTCATGTTAAAAATCTTAACAATGATAAGAAAAATATCTTGAAAACAGAACTAAAATATTTTGTATCAAATTACGTTACAATGTTTTAAGTTTCAGTTTATTCACTAGTAAAAAACAAAACATTCGGAACTCAAACATTAACACTATGTTACATTACTACGGTGAAGTTTCTGCGTATATTTTTACATTGATGGATAATTACTTATTATGTTGTTTTATATTGAATTAAAAATGAATAATCTTCAATACGAGTACATATTGGCTACCAATGTGAAGAATATGATCTCCTAATAAAATTATTTTTACGAAACCTGGTCTTTATTTGATTGTTTCGTCTCTTTTTAGTAGAGGAAAAAAAATGAGCAGTTAGCTAATCGCTCTTACTGCACCCCGTGTTTAGGACTGAATGGTAAAGAAAGGGTGTAAGCATTGAATTAATCGATTGAAACAGCATCTTGTGAAATTGCAAATACTGGGAATCGAACCAGTGGACACCGAAACCGAGAGGACGCCTAAGAGTGTTAACTACTCGCCCATATCACTAGTCTGAATTCGTTTTTATAAATGACTTTATTAAAAAGCATCATGAAAGGTTGATATTACAACTATCTCATAGATAGAAATGAAAACGTCAATTTAAAAACAAAACTAGAAGACAGCATAAATCGTATTATTTAGTTATGATATTTATAAGTTTTGTAAATAAATTTAGTAATATTCCATTTAATACGCATAGCGTACAGCGTTTCTTGTAAAAAAGCTGTTTTCATATTTTTGTTATTTGTAGAACATTTCTTTTTTCTTAGATTAAATAATAATAACGTAATGAAAGTTTACAGTTTAATACAGTCAACTTTTGGATTCTTTGGTGAAAATGATTCTTTAAGTTTATTTGTATTTATACAAAAGACTTCTAAAATAGGAATGGTAAAAGTAGATAGGTTCTCATTAAATTCATTGTGTACAAATAGATTTTAAATTATTTTCGTTTTTCTTGAAAAATATTTAAGCTACGTTTACTAAACGAAAAAAATGTTGCAGGTCAATAATTACCACGCGGAGGAAAAAAGCAAATATCCAATCATAAAAAATAATTAGAGACATTCAAAGGAAGCCCGTAGCGAAATCTCGTTTTGAAACGAATAAAAAAACAGTGCAAAGACGCTAGGCGAATGAAAATTAGTTCAGATTGTAAATGTCATCGTCAGAAAACATATTCAATTCAAAAGCGTCATATTATAATAAGCAATGAATAGAAATTAATCGAAATAATGTCGGCACTTTTCTTCTACACATTTCTGACGATTGTATAACATGGACTATTATTATTGTGGACTATTATGCTATGTTCACGTTACTTGGATGTTTGACGGGGGTCAATATATTTGTTACGCGGTTGACGACTCTAATTTACAACTTCAAACCGGTTAACATGAAATTAATATAGCAGGACAATTATAAAAATTAAACTGTATAAATCGTAAATATTACCTTATTTTAAAATAAAGATGTAATTCTAAATATAATATGATCATGACAATGATCGTTTCTATAAAATTATAAAAACTTTGCTGTTTTTTTTTTATATTCATATAGAAATTATGAGAATAATTTCAATTAAGGTCAGTCTAAATCGGTGGAAGGGAACTTGCAGCCTGTTGGCTACTCTGATGCGGCCTTTTGACTCAATTAAAATATTCACTTTGATCAAAAAAATATACGCAAGCGTTTGGAAAAATAGCGTAATCAACCCATTATATGTTCGACAGTCAAAAAAAAATGGGGGAGGGTCTCAACGTTTTCTTTACTGCAGCCTTATGCTGAATCAGATAAATGAATGTGGCCTTTAGAAATGAAAAGGTTCTCCACCACTGGTCTAAATTAATTAATGTTCCAATGGATATTTCTCGAATCATCCCCAATTGGGATTTGAATTTGACGATTGAAGTAGATTTGTCTTGCGACTGTTCGAATAAAGAATATTAATTTAATGGTGTTGCCAATAAGTAAGTTTTTTTCCGGGCGTTATTGAAAAGTTCGACCGCTTTTAGTTTGCAGACGGGCGACGCGTCGGTTGCAGAAGCTAAGAGAAAATGTTTGTTTACAAATTAAAATGACACGAAGGTTGCATACCATAAGTGGATTTACGCATGTACATATATTATTATATGTACCTAGTCGGAAGACGACAGAGGCGACTTACGCCATTTAAGAGATGACTATTTTAAGTTTCCCAATTTATTTATGATACTCAATCGACCAATATCAAATTTTTCTTCACTTACTTATATGCTGATAAATCCAAGTATTTTTTTTTGATTTCTCAAAATTTAAATTGTACAAAAATATTAAAATCCCAAAGAATTTATTAGATACCATTAGCTTTCGAAAATCGGTTGACTTAAAAGTAATTTGTCGCGTCCTATAAGGCGCAGTGGTTAGCGTTGTTGACTTCCATGCCGGATCTTACGGGTTCGAGTCCCAGTGCGAATAGCATTTTTTCGATCAATGGTGTTGGTCATGTCTTGAAATTCCCTCCCACCCTTCCGATCCTTCAATAACTGGGTGTAGCGAGAGCGATTAGTTAATCACTAGTCCTTTCCTAGCCGTATCCTTCTATCCGTACTACTCTCTTTGGAAAAATAAAGGTTGAGCGGCTGAGTAACAAACAGTTCTTCAAAAATTCTGTTGAGATAACTACATTAGGAGGCCATATGCTCCACATTGGGAGCGGACATGATTTTTTTTTAAAATTAATCCTCGTAAAATATAAACATTGCAAGGAAACTGGCCGTATTTTATACCTGACAATATTGAGATGTTGCTAAGTATAGTTATTACTTGCAAATCCGGTTCATTCCAAAGTTGTTGAAACATGAACCATGAATATAATTTATCAGATAATAATAAATTTTGAAAGTATTTTTGAAATCAGTCTCAACCGTGGCTTGACAACATCCAAAATATCATTCCACAAGGAACGACTAAAAATACTTAAAAAAATTACATTGTTTTTCAAAATGAAATGTAGGTTTATTTTTTTAAGCATTTTGGAATAAGCCGTGTTTGCAAGTAAATACTCTTAAGTGACAAAAATACACAAAAAATATTTCAGGTAAATTATTTAAAAGTTATTATTAAGTAGGCAGGTATGTGAAAATATAAATGCTCTTGTTAACATTAGCTTTATACTACAGAGGCTTTTATACAAGAAAATGTTATGTCATATATAAAATATTAAAACACATTGTGTAATGTAAGTGTTTTAATACGTCCCCTTTACGGAAATCCCCTTTCGTAAATCGTGCTATTATCAAGCGTATTGTTTGTGTACGAACGCAGGGAGCGTGGAGCATAATTACCCATTGCCATTCCCGCTTTATAAGTACTTGTGCCACCTTATATTTTATTAAACAAACGAATTTCAAAGCAATCAATTATTCTGTTTTACAAGAATTAACTTTGGTAATTATAATTTATTTTTAACATGAAAAATCTTTGATATGCTTATTAAATATGTGCAAAAGGATTTAGATCAAAAACAATTCATTGTTTCATATAATGGTTCCGAGAACTCAGTAAACCACTGTTTTCAGAAAGACTATGGACCTGTCTTAAATTTGATTACCAAGGGTGCGAGTATCCGGAATATATTTTTTAATAAATCAATACACCTAGCGTTGAGCTGCCAATACGTTAACAAGGGGGTCGCTTAATCTCAAAGCGATTCTCGGTGTTCTGGTGAAGGAGTGATTTTTTATCACTACTTATGCAATTATATGCAATACTACAATAAGCAATCAATTTTTACTAAATACACTTATCATGTAAAAATGTGCAATTTACTGTAAGCTTATCGATGTAAATGGTTAAAAATGTACTACTTTGTAAACTTAAGCTATCGTAGATAATATGTCAGAAATTGCAGTTATATACTAATTTGATCTGAGAATATTGTTTTCTCCTAAATTAACAAAGGGCTCACCGGCCTTAGTAAAATTTAACAAGGGGCTCGCGCGAGCCCCTTCGAGCCCACCCCTGAATAAACCCTATAATAAATCAACTTTAACAACAATTTAAGCTCAGTCTCAGATGTTAAATGTTTTTCTATACCGAGGTCCGTGGATTGAATTCTGAAATTTCATTGTCAGTTAACATGGCTTACCAACTTTTTAATACTAAATGTACGTATATGGAAATGATTGGAAATCAACAAATTTGCTAGTCCTTATTATTTTTCTATCGTTATACGGTTCAAAATTTAAGAATTAACGCTGGCCTAACTCCCACCATTGGTAGAAACCTATTATAAAAACACGCAATTAAAGGCATTCAGAGTCATGGTAGAATATTTATAGGCAAAGTTATTTTTAGCTCTAAAGAAGAAAAACAATAATATTTACTTTGAAGAGAACCCTAATATTACTAACAACGTGAAACAATATCCACTACAACTGTTAAAAAGTAGTTGAAACTTTTGGATATATTAATATTTCACGAGAGTTTCGGTTAAATTTATTAACCCTTTCGCACACATATTTATATTCATTTTCCTCCTCTCACAGCGTAAACTAATATAGAAACTTTCGCAATCAATTATGCCTTCAGACTCGGTAAATATTTTAGTATTTTAAAATATAATACCGAAATACAAAGCGGGCACCCCACCATTCTGAACGACAACGGCCGAAATGTATTCTCTTTGATGTGTCAACGAGGCATACAGACTTGGTATATAATTTACTATATTACATTTATTTGTAATACATATGTACAAATACGAAAAACACAATTGGAAAATTGTCCGGGATTTTCCAGATATGTTTTTTTTAGTTACTTATATACAGTTATTAATAGCGTTTAATTTCCATAACTAAAATAAACCAAAAAAATTTTCTTTGTTACAAATATTTTAAAAAATATATGACAAGCTTGTGATGGATTTAATAATGATATAATTATGTTCAAATATTTTTAATGACCTTATGAATGACATACTTTCTATAAAAAATGAACTTGATTAATTTATTAAAAATTTTATCGTAAGCATTCGGTAATATTGTCATTTGTGACATTATTGTACCTTTGTACCGTACCAAAGGAATACTTATTGTATTTCGACCATTCATATGAATAGTATAACGTTACGCGGTTAGTTGACCTTTAAGCCGAAAAAATCATTAAAAAACTAACAATTATTATTGGTAGAACTAATGGCTAAACAAGTTGGATTCGAAAAACAAAACGAGTTGAATTTTTTTTTTGAATTTATGTTTAAATGTCACAAACAAACGACTTGTTAATGTGACTTTCTCTGCTCTGTATTCTGATAGTCTGCGCAAAACATATTACATAATATTATAATATTCAATGACGGGAACATATAGGAACTCTTACTAGTGAAATATTCAAAGGTAGACAGACGGACCACAGAGACGAGACAAAGGGTTCACCTTGTTAATGCAAACAGCACGGTGATTTGATACGCCCTGTTTTCGACGACAAATGCCCCGCTGCATTTTCGGTATGATAAGGTCAAGGGATACGCACGTAGTTACAAGTTAATTACAGACGTGATTATTATAGTAATTAATTTTATTTTTGTAGTTTCATCCTAATGATACGAAAAATCTGAACTAAAAAAATGAACAAATTCCTTGCACCATTTATATACATAAGTAATTATAAAAAATAAATCTGGTTTCTATAGCCAAGTGGTGAATCTATTGAATATGTTATGTATACACAACATCAACTTCTGTGCTATGTTAATTCTCTATGACATACTTGTAACAATAAACCTTTCAACGGACTAAACCAATATTCAATTCCCTTCTCTTCGGTTTAAATTGAGAGTTCAAATCGAAAGACCGAGCAGCTTAGTAGAAACTCCTCAATACTGGCATCAATATTATTTTGATTTAATAAGATTTAAGTGATTATAAAGTGTATAAACTATGTTATGGAATAAAGTTGAAACAACATTGAATTAAAAATAAATGTTTTAGTAAAAATATATCCATAACAGATAAACAGTGAGCTCGGCCGAGAATTTAAAAGCTAAATGCACCGTGAATACATTCGTAGAGTGATGTAGTGTATTTGTATCAAAAGGAAAAGTGTTTGTAACGTTTTTATACACTGAACGAACTTAAGTAACTATTTTTTTTAAATAGTAATATGATTATTTATGCGGATATTCATGCCTACGGTTCAAAGGCAATAATTAGAATAATGATCAAAGGTTCACATGAGAAATTATATATTTTTTGCAACCATGACAGACTCCAGTGTCTCGTAACCTTTAAATTATTAAATATTTTTTATAAAATATTGAAATATCGAGTCCTTTGTAAATATTCAAATTTCCACAATAAATTAGAAATTTTACTGAAGTAAAATATTATCTGATAATGCAAATGGCGGAATAATATTTTAGTAAGAAATTCGCAGAGCAAAAATAATAACCCGTGCGATGGATCACAATAGGATTTGAGAGCATTAATCATTAGCCGCCCTTTTCCACTCCATTCGCTCCAATTTTGAATAAAGTAACAATTCGAACGTTTAAGAAACAATTCAAATCTTATCCCCTCGATGAAGAAATATGTCAGGAGCACCTGTCAGACGTTCCGGAGACGCGGCCATTGTGAGAACTCGCTGACTGACTGACACGAAGTTCCCCACTTTGAAGCGGGTCCAATTTGGCTTCCATGAAATTAGCCCTCTTTGTTCTTGTACTACGGTGAAAATACATTGCGTATTTTAGGAGCGGCATTGATCAGACAAGAGAAGATAAATCTACACGGGCCGATAGTCATTTTTAGATAGAAAACCCCGATAAAATGAATATTAAGCAAACAATGAACATTTTAACCAGTAGCGGATTAAGCGAATGGAAAACCCCAGGCGCAATTAAATTTGGAGGCCCTGTTTTTCGGATAACATAAAAACGGAAGAAATTTTCATGTGAAATAATAAAAATATGTATAATCCTGAACAAATATTATATGGGTTATATAACATGAGTATTTTTTGAGCCCCCTTAGATGCGGAGGCCCCAAACGCGCGCCTCATTTGCTTATTGGATAATCTGCCACTGAATAAATTGAATCATGTAGTTCTAATACAAGGTAGCTATTCGAAATATGTTGTTTAGAAATAATAGTATTGCTATAATATTGAAATAGAACTAGGTAAACGAAAGGCAGTTTTAATAAAAGGAGTTTCAATACGGTTTCATGAAAAGTGTGTTTATGATTTTTTTTTTAACACAAGTAATTTTTATTTAAGTATTATTTTAAAACCAAATCGTTGGCTTAATAATCGTGAGTATTTCATAAAGTATAAATAGTTTTTTAAAAAAATACAGAACTAGTGAAAAAAAATCTTGAAATATTACGATATATAAATTCCTCACCCATCATATATTTTTGTCTTGTCAAACAATAAAGACCAGATGTAATTTTTTTTATTATTATTAAGATCAAACAAGATAAGTTAAAAAAATCTTGATAAAGTGAAATAATATTATATATGTAACTTAATATAATAAACAAGCCACCTGGCGCTTTCAAGACCTGCCGTTGTAACTGTTTTTTATGCAAGGATCCCTATGGTTTTTATTAATAGAGCACGTTTAACTGCGTACCCAGCGGGCATGCAAACATAATAATTACCATAAAAGTGCTGAGTTTCTGAACAAGAATTTTCACTCTATTCACGCGCTAACCGTCCCAACAACGGTGTACTACAGCAATTACATTCAATTTTAAACTTTCGCTGGAAACATTTCACGGACGGAAAAGAAAAACAATTGAATTGAGTTGAAATTCAAATGAAGTAATCTTGATGTAGTTAAGGGAAAGTGCAAGTGTCAGACAGATGCAGACGCAATGGTGGCATGGGACTGTTCAGACATGGCTAATTACATGTCGCATGCTAATGAAAATACTTAGCCAACTGAAAGCACGTAACTGTCTCTAGTTTTGTTCTGAAAACGATTAAGTTGGAGCTTAGACGATTTGAATAGTTTTCACTCTACGTAATTAGTGCAGTACAATAATATTACGCCATTGCATATTCAGTATTAGTTCAGTACAGTTGGTGAACTTATCAAAGAACACTTTAGCCCTCTAGAGGTGAAGTGAGCCAACTAATAAAATGCTAAAACTTTTTTCTTTTTCAGTACAATCACGTATTTACTTGGTGTTTTGATGGATTGCATATTTTTTTTATTTTAAGAACACTATTACAATGTTTATTAACTGAGGTTACTTATTTTTTACGATACTTAAAGAGGTGTAGAATATTATAACGCATTTAACTTATTTTTTTCCAAGTAACCACGTGGCTCACCTTACGTCTAATGGGTCCACTTTATTGTTAAATTGTATCTTGTAGACGTTTATACGATACTGAGCTAGATATCAAATCCATGTTTTATTCTTTAACCCAATTTCGTGTTGCTATAAAAAATATTAAAATAAATTTATCTTAAGAGTTTTTGATCGAACTTTAGTTAAATTCAGTATAATAAATTAATCTAAATTGTCATATATTTATATAAATACATTAATATATCAATAATTTACTAACAAATTACAGTGTTCGCGTGATATCCAGCAATATTTATTCAATTAATTACTTGTAAGATTTTTGAAACGGAGTGAATTAAATAATGATCATAACGGGTAAAAAACAGCAGCATTTTCAAATTACTTTTCGGACTACAGAACCTTCAATTGATCAACGTGCCACGATGCATATACGAGTGTTTGGACAAATTAAAATTATTTATTTATTATTTCTTAAAATTTATAAAAAAAAACCGTTGCAATTAAAAAATATTAATCCATCAATAATAAAATTAATAAAATGGGAGACTTAAAAATAATTGTCAAATGGTTAAATTCAATTAAGCACAGTTTTCTTAAAAAAATCAAGAATCGTGGAAAATAAAGTAAAGCATATTACTATTTTTGACAAAATATAATAATGAACCAAATAATATTTTCATAGATAAAATAGTAAAATATTTAGTTGTCTTCACCGGCTTATTTGGGTTTTTATGAGGTATTTTTTTTTGCACAGTCCATTCAAGTACTTACTGAAAATTCGTCCACAAATTTAGTCGCATCCTGTCGTATTAATCACGATGTGACATTACTTCCCACTTTCATACATATAAGCACGCATGCTTCCTTTCATATCATCAACGTTTACGTTGGATGTCTGTCGTAAACTATATTACTGTTAAAAACATTCGAAAGAATAGCCAAAATTAATAAATTCGACTATTAGAGCAAAGATGTACATATATCCCTCGGTCTGTTCGAATTTTTTGCGACTCTCGAAAGCTTTTTTCTTAAACATAAAACAAATTAAATTGTTATTTTATCGTGTATAATTTAGAAGGAAAATTTATTGTATGCATACAAATATGGTTTAAATATGAATTATATTAAAGTATCTGTTGCACAAAAAAAAACTCTGCACACACAAGCACATACTCCTTTTCTGTCTATACATTGAATGAAAGTTGATTAATATACATTTTTAAAACTTGTGATTTCTGTATTGATTTTTTTTTGATTCAATAACTATTTTTTAAATAAAAAATAATTTCATCTAATTATTATGCGTGAAATTTGATTTTAAGAGCAAGAGTCGTAACATTTATTTTTTTCTGGTAAACATTAATCGCTTTTCTTCGATCAGTATTAATATGAATGATTGTCGAAGTACTAACGAACGATATCAAAAGGTAAATCGAATGCATATATACAATATATATTATTGAAGAATTGTAAAAAAGTATTTCTTGTTACAGAAAGCATTGCTCAAAAATTAAGACATTTATTTAAATCGAAACAATGTTGGCAAAAGACCGATTGTTAGATTGTTGAATAGCCTCATTTAGGCTCGTATTTTTCCGGTCAGAATTTATATTAAATTGGTCAGTATTTATATTAAATGGTCATAATATATCGATCAGAATAAATGGTCATAATTTAAATGAAATTAAAAAAAAGCCTAACCTAACCTAACCGAAATGGTTATTAAATATCCTGACCGTATAATATTTTTATTTTGACGGTTCATATTTATATTCTGACCAAAAATTGATTTAAATTCTGACCATTTAATTTGTTCCCTTTAATTTACCGCTTTTAGGGTGTTCACTGTTAATACTTGGTGGAACGGCATTATATTAAAAAATACACAATATTCCTTTGTACTTTACTTATAATAAATAAAGTGGAAATAAAATACAAACGAATATTGTGTTGTTTCATTTATAATTTGGGTTGAAGCTTGATACTGGAAAAAAAAATCATTAAATAATAATTACAACTATTTATGGGAACATGTTATTTTTAATTAATCCGAGGAATTGTTGAAGAAAGATATTACTTTGTCAAAGCTGGAAGTATAAATCTCACAGACCTGACTTCTGATTCTTTATCATATACTTTGTGATATAAACTATTATTCTTGACGTATTATCTCTTGTGTAAATTGAGGTTACTAAATACACTATATAAAAGCAGAAATTCATAAAGAAATGTGCTATCACTAACGGATCAATTTCTAGTGAAGCATATTGAATCAGCAAAAACAGTAAAGTTATTGACAGTAAAAAAGATAAAGAAATTAACTAGACCCAAGAAGAAATTGGCATCACGCAACTCGTTAAGTACCCCAAAGCTTCGACCCCTTACAGGACAGAGGGTGGTTCACAGACCCGGAACTGATTTACGGTAGTTAAAGATGAGCTGGCCTCCCAGCGGAAATTACAGGACTCGCCTCGCACTGACGCGACGCCGTTAAAGGGACACGCCAAGATATATACACTAACCTACCGTGATTTCTTTCAACCCCCGTTCCCAATCACGGATGCGTGTCCACCTCACTCGGAAAAAAATACACTGTCCGGATGCGCCTAGAACGGACATGCTTTGTTTTATTTGAATCTGTCACACCAGTCGTTAGCCATACTCAACATTTTTTGGAACACACACACTACGGTATGATGTGAAAAAGACTAATATTTATTACTTGCAGGCATAAAATAATTATCAGATTGATAAATGATTCCCATAATATCATTAAATAAAATTACACATTGGCTACGGATGACTCGTATACGAGTCTTTTCGCCGGTCTGACTGACGCGTTAAAATATATACATCCAATACGACAAATGTTTAAGATTCTCTACAGAGATGGCGTAGCAAATGTTTGATGCATCATTTAAAAAATAAAATATTAAAATATATGCACAAATATTTTTTTTATTCGGTGATTTCGGCGATGAAAAATCAGCAGACAGTTAAAATATAACTTATAAAAAATAGGCCACCAAAATGTAAGCAACTGTAGGTTAAAAATAAACATTTATGTTTTATAATTTTGTTTTGAAATAAAATAAACAGGAGCACGTTTTCGATGAAATATATAATTCTATGTCAAATACCCGACTTTCTATATTCAAAAATACAAAAGTTGAGTATCGCTAATAAAAGCAGGCTAAAATATATAAAGTATTATGCAACAACGTGTTGTACAACTGGTGCCCAAATTATTTTTTAAAATGTCAAATAGTTTTAAACTATTTTTTTGAAAGTACCTAATTTTTTTGCAATATATCGCAAAAATGCCCCGATGCGAATGAGTTAAATGAATATAATATTAGTTTTTAAAGATAATATATCTTTCTTAACATCTGTGAGTCATGTTATATCTGTTTCTTCTCTACACTTGCAGGATCGGCGCCACCATACAGTCGAAATAGGCAACCGCCTAGGGCGCATAAAAGAAGTATTAAAATTATTTTAATATACTCTGATAATAATAAATAATACATAGTACGTTTTATTTAATGTTGATGTTTGTATTTGTCTGTTGTTATTTATTATGTATCGCATTCTATATGATTCAGAGATAAAGAGAGTTTGAGCGACTGAGTAACAGTTCACGTAGAAAAAACTTTTGTTGAGATACCTCCAATACGAAGCCATATGATATACGTTAGGAGTTGTCATGGATATATATAAAAAATATTTCTAATGATCTCGAATTGTTTTTTTTCATTATTTAGAAAAAAATAGGATGATTTGTTAAAAAGAAACCGCGCCAATAGCCGTTGCCTAGGGCGCAAAATAGCCCCGCGCCCACACTGAACACATGAGTGTTATTATTTTACAAAATATTTTCTTCAATGAATAATATTATAATTTATAAAAAAAACTGGGTATTGTAAAGTTTGCAGGAGCTACCTGAAAAATTTGAATTAGGCTTCTGTGGGAAATTGGAAATGATAGTGGTTTATGTAATATTTAAAACGCCAATATGTAGATGTCGCAGTAATTAGAAAAACTCTGGTTTATATAATCACGATAAAGATTGAAAATAGAAAACGACATATAATATATTTGACACCTATTTCAGGAAATTAAAACAATATTTATGCTGCAAAGATTTATTTACGTTTGGCGAACGACGAGTCAATCGATATTTAATTAATAGATCAAAAGGTGTCTCCGAAATTCAATATGTTTTTTCACGGCTGCAGAATATTAAAATACGTTGGAGTCGTCTTTTCATTAAATTGATAAGCATAATCACAACAGAGCGTCAGATAACGCGGCGTATATTCTCATCTAAGCGTAACGCGAGAGATTCCCGCGCGAATGTGAATGACAGACGGAGCCGTCTAGGTATCTGGTTCCGCATCGCAGAGAAACGGCGCTTACAGATGCGGTGGGAATAATATCTACGATGTGATTTTCTTACACAAAGCTATGATTTTCAAAATACCACATAGCACACTGTGACATCCTGGTTTTGTGGCAACACTGAAGCATACGTAATTATTCTTAATATCGTGCGTTCCGTAACAGTTAATAACAAAAGGGAAAAGCAAATGCAGGATTACCGCTAAGAATATAATTGTGTCTTTTCATTAAAACTCAGTGTATTCCCGAGACAGCTATTTCATACATAATTCCGTCATTTATAAACAATTCCACTGAAACAAATGTGTAAGTAATGAATCGTATTTCTTTATTATGATATACATCATTATGCTTAAAATTTTAAATTTTACGCAAAGCCGTCTTAAAAAAGGTCACTGTAGAAGTTATAAGGTACCGACATAATTGTAAATAACATACAATAAATTTTCAAGACCTTTGAGAAACACAACACGACACATGAAAAATAAAATATGTTCAGTAAGGTTAGGCAACTCATTTTTCTCTTTCATTTATCTTAAAGATATACATATTATAGTATCCTTTTGTAGACATTCATAACGAGTAAGTATTCATTTTCTTAGTGTTAAGCTTTTAGATTTATATGATGTAGTTTGGGTGTAAATTTTCAGGTTGCTCGAGATTTTCTCTCATATTTTATAATTTAAAAGTTTTGAGATAAACAGTTCCATGTTAATGTTAATTTTCAGTAGTAAAAATAAAACTCATAAGTACAAATTTTAACATTGACGAAGTTCGTAGAATTTACCACTCACAGTCTTGTTTCGAGGTTTTTGAAAGTGTTTTTATAGGTCAGACTAAAAAACTTCAGAAATGTGTAAGAATTGCCAGAAAGATCTGTAGCTGGAGGCCAAGGTTCCACTCCGAGTTTATGATAATGATAATAAAACAATGAGGTTTACTTATATGTATAATATAATGATGTATGAGGCTTGGTTTTGCCAAAGAAAACATTAAGCTTTTTAATAGATTTTTATAATTAAAAAATAAAACACTTTTTGTACGAAATCCATAACATTTAAAATTTATGTGAACCGGTTTCACTCATCGCCAGCATTATCAACTGATTAATATACTTATACGCAGTTTATATAAGATGAAAAAAGTCTTCAAAATGTATAAAAAATATAATTTAGATATTGTATTTCAAAAGTGAATATCTATCGCTGGATCAGTTTTTAAAAACGAAATGCTATCGTTTAGTGGTTGGGTGTGCTCTAAGAAAAGAAGATAGTGCTCTGCTTGGTGGCAGATCGTCAGCTAAAGGTAAAATTAAAACAGTGATCGGCGAATCCCTTGTACAGCAGAGCCGAGCGTTACCTCAGCCCTCTCAACATTTGCATGTAATTTGACGCCGGGAGGAGAGTCACGGGAACGATGGTATCTGGGGGTTCAATGGGGGATTCAATGGGGTTTTCGTAGGGGGTTGATTGTCTTTGATGTTCACTGTCGACACGGGGAGACTGGGTGATCATTTTTGGAAACGGAATATCAAATTCAACATTTCAAAGAATGATAAAACGAATGTAGGGAACATGTTTTTGTAATAAAAACACATCTGTGAGTTTGATATAAGCAATATGCCGGATATTAATATGTTGTTTGATATGAATTTCTATTCCTTAGTGTTCCAGTTTCAATACGTATACAATAATGACAGGGGATATATTTATCTGTATTCTCAAGAAGACTAATATCACTCAAGTTAATATTGTAATACGATGAAAATTGTGAAACAAAGAATTCGGGTACATATTACAAGTATTCTATGAAATAAACGTACATTGAATTTCATACCAAATGTATTTAAAAAACAAACATTGAAATTGGTCATGTCGGTAATGAAATTATAATAAACATATATTTAAATAAACGATACTGTGAACCGTAATTTAAATATTGTTAATTCTTCATGAAACATATTTGAAGCATAATGAAAATATTTTACAAAAATGCAATTGATACAATAAAATTGAGTATTATCAAATTCACGGTAATTCAAGTTACAATTTTGGTTTAATCGATTTTTGTGTAAGTTTATTATAGCGTAAGTTTTTTTTCCCTTAAAATGACAATGAGTTAAAAAGGTTGTGACTACATTTTATTTAAAATCACAAAAAATATGCAAATTAATACAATTAACAAAGTCATGTGAGTCGTTTCTAATCGCCCAGTAGCCTTTCAAAAGCGTTTGATATGCCTTTCTGAGTTCTATCGAATATACATTTTAATAAAATATTCTTAAGCATTCATTAAAAATGCAAGCATTTTTTAATAAATGATATTACATTTTGAATGCAGAGAAAATATACATCTATTATACATTCACAGATGGTGTATTTAACTGTAAAATGTTAAGCAAGTTTCACAACCAACTAAGCGATATTGTATTTTTACATATTATCTATACTATATTTATAGCGAAGATACATTAAATAGTTAGTGAGTTGTCGGTTTATTATACTTTTAGCAAGACGTTTTTGTTCTTTCTTTCCTTTCTTCTTAAAAGTGAAAGACTTACAAAATTAACTTCTTAGTTTTGCACTTTGAAATTGAATAAAACTTCTGTTCTGTAATGATTACGTCTTTAAAGTTTACAAAAACTTCATCATTCCATAAACTAGACGAGAAGATTTAAATAAACACTGTAGAGCTATTTGCAAAACATAAGTGATACAAAATACAAAAAAGCACATAAATGGTTTTGCAAGAATAAGCTACTAAACTAAAGATAACAATATTTTGTTTATTAAATGTAAATACGGAGAGAGAATTGCTAATTAAAAACAAAAAAATATTCTATATTAAAAATCGAATTGCTTCGCAATAAATGTAGAGAGATGGCTTAAAATCTATACAACTTGACAGTTGAACGTACCTAACTTAATTTTATTCGAGTAAAATAAAGAATGAAATAAACTCTACAGTCTACACCAATCGAATCATATTTCCTTAGTAATCAATTAAGTCACCGTCAAAACGAGGGACTGTAATACTGGACGGATATATCAATACCGGTATTTCTTATTAAATACCGGTGTCGAGAAAATATATACCGGTAGGCGGTATTACAAAAAATGTTTGAACAGATCAAAAAATACAGCCAATTGGGATCGCAATGACGGGGGCGTAAATCGAAATAAATATTTAGATATTTCACATAGAATACTGTCAACAAAAAATATATCGTGATCGGTAATGATAAATAGTTGATTTTATATATTTTTTACGGTTCCTTAAAACAAATATTAAAAGGCTGATAAATACTGAAACCTGTCGATATTGTTACAACTCTTAGATGGTTTAAAATATTTCAATTCATCTCGAGTTATTAAAAAATGTGATGATTTTAATTAATTTTAATTTTGGTTGATTGCCATTACCGAAATACCGGTATTTTTTATTTTAAGACGGTTATTGCAGAGTTAAAAAAAACATCATGAATACCGGAATCATAATATTGGTAATACCGGTATTGCAATCCCTAGTTGGAACTACTCCTGAACTAGCCAAGCTAGGGAAATCTATTGCTGCAATATAAGAATATTAATGTATGGTTCTCAATAATTAAATGAAAAATTTAAAATTATAGAAAAAGAAAATTATCAATAGGTATTATAGAAGAATTATATTTATGTATGCATTTCGCTCGGGCAATAAGTATATGATAGAAAACATTAAATTATAAATACTATAAAACGATAAATTAAGCTATGAGTATACTGACTGCTAAAGCTTCATCGTTAAAGTAAAATTAATGACTATATTTCTAGTTCAACTGGTTTATTTGATCCTATATTTTATAAATTGAGTTATTACAAAGTGCAAAAAAAATGTTACATAAGTAATCGTTTGACTTTCGTGGATTGTACAAAGCGCAGTCCTACTTCACCGGACGTTCGCTGAGGCGCTTGCACTGGTAAACGATCCACGCAGTTTTGTCGTTTTCTTTAATAAATATACTAAGAAAATTGGATTTCCTCAGTCGGCTACGCGCCGTAGCGCGGTGTTAGTTGCTTTGCAAGTCACTCTTCAATTTCCAATGTACATATAACGCCCAACCGCTTACGGGTGTTTCTCAAAATAATTTAAAATTAACTATTTAAGAAATAAATTTCAACCAATAACACATTAATTTAGGCAAAATTCTTTCAATAATATTATTGGACAAATGAAAAATATTATTTAATTTATTTTAAGAAAAAAAATCAATCCATGTTTTTATGCTCTGATGAAAATATATATTTATTATAACCATTAAATAAATCGTAAAAAAAGTCACATCAAAGTCAAATTAATAATATGTTTACTGAAATATAATAACTGCTATCTTTAATGTCAAATACTTCTTCTTCTTTTCATGAGGTATTCATAAATAAAATATATATTTATAAATCATTCATATGTTTTTTTATTTTATATACAATAAAATGAGCGCAAAAACGAAGCAGAGCTTTAATGGAAGACACAATAAACATTTCCTTCGTATATATTATTATTAAGATGAAAGTAAAATAATATTTTAGATTCGAAGCTTGTCTACGTATTTAGAATATTTTCTAAGAATTGTGTATATTATCGTGAAAAACCTTTTTTTATTGAACAAAAAAAAACATTTTTTGACAATCATATAATACTTAAAGTATTTTACTGAGTGAGCTATTTTGTAAAAAAATATTTTTAAAAATAAAAATAAATTTGGTAATTCTGAAAATTGCTTTGAAGGGAAAATTTTATTTGACAGTTATGAAAATGTATTAAACATTGAGATAAATATGAAATCGTACGTAAAACATATACGTTTATATCTTTCAAGCTTCATCGTGGAACCCCTAAAGCCTAAACGATCAATTTTATTCTCACTCAGTCAATAGATATCAAAGATTCGGTTAGCGATTTACGCCCTACGTTTGAGAGGCACTTTACCTTCTACATTATTATGAAGGTAGAAAGAAAATGAAAAGTATTTGCATAATAAGGGTAAGAATATTTGCAAAGTGACATGCCCGCGGGACTTGAATAATACGATGAGCGTTCTTGTCTATTGTGTAGGTTGTGGGACCCCCCGGTTCCATCGGTTTGTATGATGTCCCCTTCACTTTTTTGGGCCGAAATGAAGCTATTCATAAAGTGTTTCCGCTCTTGAGAAAAACTTCGCCAAAGAGTTCGTTTATAAATTACAAAATATTGTGCCCCTTCCTGCTTTAAATAAAACACCAGAGCGTAGAAGTCACGTTGAGTTTAGCATCAAGCATAATATTATTGCGTATGCTGCAGTTAAAGTATGCATTTTATCCATTTTAGCCAGTTACAGTATGCACGAGAGAACAAATGAACACTTGAATTAGATAATGTGTGCATTGTCTACACAGGCGTAGTTAAATTTTTCACAAACTTAAAAGGAATCACTCGTGCACTCATAGTTTTGCTGATTGCTGTGCGCGCGCAATCTTGCAATTTTGGTGTTTTACTGTCACCAAAATTTTTAACGTCTTGTTTTCATTCTCACCCTTTTTCTGTTTAACATATGTATTTCACTTGACTTAACCTAATGTCAATTAATCCGTAATGGCATTTCTATTTTGAGTGACGCTCGTCAGTGAGTTTATACACATACAGGTTAATTTATAAATTGACTAGTCAAAATAACTATGAATTATAATGATGTAAGTTTCAACTCAAACTACTAGTAAATGTATATACTTAAACTATGACATACATAAATGTTATTGCTACATCTTTGATGTTTTTCACTATGCAGTCCAGGGAATGGTTTTAAATAATAGTTTGTTGTTGTATCGCGAAGTATTTTTTTGATCACGAAAATTTTTGGACTGATTCGTAGAAAAGTGAAACCAGTTTTGATAATTATAAAAATGTAGATTTCATACAATTAAATGTTTGGTGTTTATAAATATTTTCATACTCTTTTTATTAACAATATAATGATTATATTATCGTTAAAGTAACAACTACCAGGATTCACCATATTAAAAGTGAAAATGTGATTTTTTCAAGGTACTGCCAAATAAATAACCGGTTTAGATATTCACGACTGAAAAATTATACACCTACGTACTAAAAAATAAATGAAATGTAATCTCAGAAAAATTGTTAAGTCATTTGTGGTTAAAAAAATGTACGCGCTCAAGCAATTTTTTATCCATGTTAAATTCAAACAAATCTACGGGCGTGGGGCCATAATGCTAAAAGAAATATAATAAATCCGAGTTCTCTGGAGACCGACTGCACTTTTATTTTTAATTTGTCCGTGACAAGGCGTTTCAATTTACGCTTAGAATGAATTGCTGAAGGACAAAGAGACTAGAAGCCGGCGATGTCTTTGCGTGTCTCGGGCACTTTTCCCCTGCAATAGGGAGAATAAAAGAAATAATAATTTATTGTTATTTGTTTGGATAATACAACTCTACAATCTGTATAGAAATTGACTTCATGAACATGTACGTATATTTGAAAATGACACGATTTGGAATCATCAATTAACAGGACAAATCTTGCTGAAGCTTAAGCATTCGGAAATTATGTAAAAATAAAAATGTGAGCGTTAAATGAGACGGTTTGTTTTTTTTAGTTTATATTGATGTGAAAAATATATACATTCAGGGGTGGGCTGGAGGTGGCTCGGGGGGGCTCGCGCGAGCCCCTTGTTAAATTTTGGCGTGGCCGGCGAGCCCCCTGTTAAGAAAATCATTCTTCTTAGATCAAATCAGCACATAGCTGCAATTTCTGTCGACGGTTAAATTTTATTATGAAACAAGACATAGTTCCCCCTTCGTTTTTTCATTCAGCGCTGTGGGTTTCCGTGCCGGACCTCACGGGTTCTAGTCCCAGTACGAAACAGCATCTTTTCAATAGATTTATTTTCTGTTCAAAGGCATGGGTTTAAAAATTTCCCTCCACTCTTCCGATCCTTGAATTAAACTGGGCGTTACGTGAGCGATTAGTTAATCACTAGTCCTGTCTTAGCCTTATAATTAAGTAACAAACAATTCTTGTGGAAAAAAACTTTTGTCGAGATACCTTTATTAGGTCACATGCGTGACATTGGAAGCCGACATGGAAGAACAAAAAAAAATGAATGAGATTTACCGAGCCCCTTGTTAAGATATTGGCAGCCCACCGCTGCATACATTGAAAGTCGTTCGTTACTTAATTGAACTACGGTGCAGTTTAAAGTATAAAGTTTACAGCCAAGCTGCAACTAATCAATTTCATCCACTGATATTGCTTTTCAAATTCAATCGACAGTCTCTTTAGCTGGATTGTCAGGATATACCAACTGAAGTTGACGCGCGTCGAGATCGAGACGTCGACTCTGTTTCCCTTTGCAAAGTTGGCGTCGAGCAGCCTTCTACTTTTCCAGACAGGTAAACAAAAAGGCGAGAAAGGTAGCATATACATGCGGTAGCTATTCTACCGCTTTTTAAGTGACGATTACTTAGAAGTATCTTTATATTAAATGATACGACATTAAATTAAAATGAAATATGAAATTCATAATATTGTTGTTAGAAAATTAAAACGATTGTATACGTGCCAGCACCGAATGAAATGCTTGAATTGATTGTGTTCAATTAAAAATATGGGTGCGTCAAATAATAGACACTTAGGATATTTCAATGATTTTTAGATATGTAAAAAAATATAACGAATAAGCAAATTAAAGCCATGTTCAAAATTTCACTCAATGCTTACGATGGCTTATGATACCGTTTCCCAATTGAATTCATTCGCAGCAAAACCCTTTCAGATTAAATAAAATAGATTATAACCTTTTAAATATTTAAGCGTAACACAAAAGAAATTCCCCGAGCGAAAAAGTTCAATTTTTCAAGATTATATCTTTAAATTGAAAGTTATGTAATTCTGAGACACAGATGAGTTCAGGTAACATCCTTTTACTTGTTTTCTAAAAGGTTTTTTGATGAAAAAATGAGGATTTAAAAATCATATTTTTACTGATTATAATTAGATTTTTTATTCATGATTTGTTGACTAGAAAATTGTTTACAAGACTAAATGTAACTGATAACTTACGGCAAGTACCCTCGTTAACTGCGGTATTTGTTATTGTATATTTACAGATATCATTTCTCAATACTATGTTCGTGAAAGCAATAATATTTTCTATGAATGTCTAGCTGTATATAACTAGTAAATGTTGATGAAGTTTCATATTGCTGAAATGAATTCATTATAGCCAATAACCACAGAATTACCTTGCTCTCATTTATATCCTTAGAAGGAACAGTTTTAAGTCAAAGTTCCAAGGGTCGGTGAGCTTTTTATCATTTTCTAATTGAAGAATTCTCAAACTTGGTAGTGAGAATAAATTGAAAATTATGCCTAATTATCAAAGTGGCAACAAAAACAAATCACTCGAAACTGAGGCACGAGATTGCTGTAGAGAAAATACGAGGAAAATGGAAATACGAGCGCAGATAAAGGGTTGATTTATTATACGCGCAAAGAGTATTTGTGGTACTATTCAAGTGATGTGAGTAACGATCAAATGATGTATGGCTTAGCAGCTTATCGGTTTTGCTCAGCCCTTTCATTTTTCATAACCGATTTTGATATAGTCAAAATCCACGCAACATAGTGTATCGACTACTCCAACGAAAAAGCAATAACTCAATTTTGGAATAGCTTGTAAAATTATCAATTAAAACCTCAAGTCAATTATTAATATTAAGTAAATAACATTTGTTTTTCTCTATTGCAATAAGAGCAAAGATATTAAGTTGAATGCAATGCAACGATTCAGAAAGTCAAATAAATACAGTATAAAAAAATGTTAAGTGTGATTACGGGAATTCATATATTCTAAATAGATTTATTTCGTATCAAAATAAATAGCTAAGAGATAAATGGACAAAAGAGTTCGGTTTGTGAATTTGAATCTGTAATATTTATGGATATGTTGTTATTTTACGATACTCAAGTTAAAAACGACACAGCTCTTCCAAGAAAATATTATATAACTCAGCACAGTCGAACAGGAAAACATTAGTTACTTAATAAATATAAGAGGAACAACCGAATGAATAGAAATATACTCAAATGACAAGGCAGTGATACTTACACACGAATGCGAAGGGTGTTAATCACCATTAAGAGAAATACAATTATCTCGGTACACAAATCGTACACATAACTGACGCCATAAAGCCATTCTAGGCTAGGGTGATGAAAAGTCAAAGCACATTAAATGTATTTTTATACGCAAAATAAATTTACTATTTAAAACAACGCATTAAACTTTTTTGAAATAATACTATTGAATATGGTAAATATTCCAGAACTCATCAGAATTAATTATAACTTATTTGTACATTCTATCATTTTTTGCTATGATATGTTTATATATTTTTTTACCATGTCCGCTCACAATGTGAAGCATTTGGACTCCTAATGGAATTTATCTCAACATAAGTGTTTCTACGAGAACTGTTTGTTACTCAGTTGCTCAACTTCTCTTTTTTCAAAGAGAGTAGGAATAGTAGAAAAGGGCTGGGACAGGACTAGTAGTTAGCTAATCGCTCTCGATACACCCCGTTCATAAGATAGGTTGGGTGGGAGAGGGGAATTCAAGACATCACATACATCCATGCCTTCGAATAGAAATTCATAAATCGATTAAAAAAATAATTTATAAAACTATCCGTACTGGGATTCGAGCCCGTGATATGTCAATATATATCATATACTTTTACAAATGGTTTCGTTACTGATTTGTATTCAATGTTTTGCTCAAGCAATCAAAAAATCAGTTATGTCACCTTTAACACTTTTCGAGAAAATTTATAAATTTAAATTAAAATTTGAAAGAGGGATTCCAATATAAGTGAAATATCGCAACGTAGGTGGGTTTAATAGTTATTTGGTAAAATAATCCTTATAAAATAATGAAAAGAATGTAAAAACTTCTACAATATTCTATGCTCATGTGAAAGAAAAAAAAAAGTATAAGTGCTACTCATATGTGGACGTATTTTTCCGCTTTTATTTGTGCCTACATAAATTATTGTAATTTTCGCGCCGTTCGCTAAATTTAACAGAGTATGAAAAATGTTATAATGATGCGTACGAAACGTGTTAAATGTTTTGAAAAATAAAGATATCCTTATCAAATAAAGCGAGGCGCGGATAATTTTTTTTTCAGAATAAGTCGCAATAAAGGAATATTTTTTTTTCTTTACACGATCGACTTCTTGTTTGGAAATGAAAAAAAATATAAATGTATAGACGGAGATTTATGACAAAGAAAAGCAGTAGTGACTAGTAAATGGTGAAAATCATAACTTTAACAGTTTTGCGTCGTAACATAATGATAAAAAAAAAACGATAAAGAGTCTAATTGTCAAATATTTGAGATCGAGTGTAAAGAACCTGCGACCTCTTGAGTCTAAAATAATTAACGACTCCGACTCCGAGGAAATTTTTCAATAATTTCATTTTAACTTATATATATATGTATACTATCAGATCATCTTTAGTCAGCCAAATATGAAATGTTAACACTTTTGACTATTTTGTTTAAATACACAACATTAAATATATTTTTCAAAAAAAAATCGAGCCGCACATTTTTCACGACTCCGACTCCGACTCCACAGCCCTGATTTAAACATTCCATTAATTTACTAAATGAGTTGCAGACGTTATAACACATGAACAGTCAAGCTTATTAAACTTATTTATTGATTTGGCATTTGCTTGGTAGAGCTCCATTTTAATTGGGTAAAAATATTAACGTATTTCAGTTCTATAGTTTTTCCTAAATGCGGTATTTTTTTTTATTATTGCTAATGTGCCAAATATTTTGAAGTTGAAAAAAATATCATACAAAAATAATTCGGTAATTTTTTTTTGTAAGTCATTCGATATCAACTCGAAAAGAATTTACACTAAAAACACGCATTCTATCTCAAATATTAAATTGAAAAATGTCAAAATTTTACATTGATCTTACCGGGAATTGAACTTCGACCCGCCTGGTCAGTAAAACTAAGCTCTTACCAACTAAACCAATGCGATTGACATATATTATGTATGTTATATTCAGATAAATAAATACGGTCGTCTGACAGAAAACGGTTCCACACACCTGTATAAAATACTACTAATTCATTTTTCAATTATGACATACATAATATGTTATAAAGTCGTCCTACGAAAATAAAATATTTTATTGAAAGATTAGTTGACAACTATCTGTCATCACATAAATAAAAAAGTCGACAAAATTTGTTTACTGAATCTGTGAAAATCAGAATGATTTTTTTTCGTTGTAAATAAAAAAATCATTGAATTTTGCGAGAAGCATGGAGTAGAAACATGAAAAACGTTTCATGTACGTATTATAGAGTTGTAGAGTCGGCACGTTTTGTTGAATATTCCGAAAATATCAATATGCGTCGATTATTTTTTTTAATATTACGATTTTTCCTATTTGGTGAAGTGTGTGTTATACATAGAGAAGTGCGAAAACGAAATTTGAAAATGTTAAATTTACACAGTTGCACTATAAACCCAGTGAGGTGCATGAAAGTGATTAAATGTTTATTACAATAATAAATCATTTTATTTTGCTATACAGTTATTTCTTTTTACAAATAAGTTCTATAAACTATAATATAATCAAGTTGTGAATAATAAATTAATAGATACATACGATACTTGAACTCAGTTTTTATCTATAGTCAATATTAATGAAATTTTAAAAAAATAATGTATTTCCATATTATATTTATTAAAAAAATAACTTTCAACTAACCTTTTCTATGCAAAGCGGGTTTATGCAATAAACACACTTTATCTTTGATGTCGACATATAAATATATTATTTGCTGTCAATAAAAGTGGCACAATGTAAATGAATAATAAAGTTAAACAAAATTTTTAACTTAATTTACACAAATTAAGGTTTGCAAACCTTTCATTAAATATTTTAAAAAACCAAAAGGAATATTAATCACATTTCAAAATGACCTGAATAACTTACACTATCATCAGATTATTTTCAAATGATAATATAAACACAAAATTCTCGATAATTTCAAATAGATATTTAAATAAAAATACGTCTTTTAACATTTAAACAACGTTATTTGAAACGATGCGTGTGCTCTCTGATAGGAGGCGACTAACAAATTTTGGAATAACAAAATTAAATTAAATTTTGCATAAAAAATGAACTTCCTTAAGTTACCGATGAATCCACCAAAGAGGTGAACATGTTTGATTTAATATTTACAACATGTATAATAATGAGTTTATATAGTTTGATAGATTTGTTTTTTCTACGACGTCACTGACAGGAGTGTTTTGCCAAAGGGCATGTGTTGTGTTTATATGGAAATCGTTGAATAATAAACAGTTGCGTCGGTTTATTCGATATTCAAAAATGTTCCGACATTCTGCGGTGGTTAAACAGCCGCCCCCCAACGATTCGATTTTTAAAACTTTCATTTTAAAAATACAATATTCATAAACAGCGGTACTGCATTCCCGCTCGCGAATTCTAGAAACTCCTAATAAACCAGTGCTTCTGAATTTGAAATCACTGACTCTATCTAACATGTAAACAATCAAACTCGAGATTAGTTAAAAACATAATTACACGTACATAATATCTTTTTACTGACAATTGAAAAGTAATATCGGGAATTTTGTTGATAATTATGTGAAATGTGTTATTGTTTTTTACGTTTTGTTTGGTTTTATGTTGAATAGATTCAATTATTAAATATCTCGTATGTATCATTTTGTTAAAGTAAACATGGCTATACTTTTTTTTTCCATCAGCATCACCAAATACTTTGTTTTATTTATACACAGGATTAAGGATTATATTAAGGATCGAAGTTTGTTCGATTATGTTCCAAATACAAATTTTGATTGTATAAATTTATTAATAAGTATAAAAAACATTTTAATACAATACAGAAAACATAAAAAGTACAAAAAATGGTTGTTTTATCAATTATTCCTAATGATATAACAACCTGACTTTTTTTTAGGGATATTTAGAGATTTAACCTTTAACAATTTTGAGCTGTACTTTTAGCGTGCAAAATTGCACTGCAAATCTTTTTAGCGAAAATAAACAAAGCACTTCTGTTATTTGTAATTTGACTAATACTTAAAAAATATTTTTTGTGATGGCCTGATGCAGAAGACTGTTCAAATCATACATGTAATATTTTCATTTATTTAGTTTTGACGATGGCGAAAGCCGAAATAGCTATAAACTCATAAATATAAAAAAAAACTGTGTAACTAAATACGTTGATATTTTTAGCCTATTATTAATATTTTCATTTTAAACAGTGTCACACAAAACATGTCATATAAATATGTTACAAAATTCATCACTGGCTATATCGAAATAGTGAGAAGTGCCGTTTTATGCAAATCCCAAGCGTACTGTTTAAATATAAAACTGTAGATAGCTTCAAAGCATCACAAGATTTATACATCCCATAGGTACAACGTGAGAAAATCTTGATATCAACTTCTGAACAATGGCAATTATTGAGTAAGTTCTTAATTCCATACGGTAGTATGATAAATAATTATGCTAACTAAAAGAACATCAATTATTATTGGAAGTTTTAATTAATTGAAAACAATGGTACAAGTTGATTGTAAACGGAAATTGACATTATTTTTCCCGATTGAAATATTATATTAGTAAGGTTACGCTATAAAAACAAAAAAGTTGGAATTTATAATTTAAGATTTCAACTGAAGGTGCTAGGTGGAATTTCAATATTAAATTTGAATCGTTCAAATTATGTAAACTCCCACAGATTTTGTCACTAACGACCCGGGTTTCGCCTTTCGGCATCTTCAGGCGTTCAAGTGCACGGATGAACTTGAACTGACAGTTCAAGTTCCTCAGTTCAAGTTCATCCGTGCACTTGAACGCCTGAAGATGCCGAAAGGCGAAACCCGGGTCGTTAGTGACAAAATCTGTGGGAGTTTACATAATTTGAACGATTCAAATTTAAGCTGGAGTTTGTTTATCAAATAAACTGTACTAAAAAAAAAGATATTAAAATTATTTATAACCTTATTTAAAAAGAATTGATTAAAAAAAACACCCAGTTATGACGTATACATACAGTGGTCCGAGTAAGCCTTCAATTTCGATGTATATTTAATCTGTAAATTGTATTCACAGTTCATATCATGGGATATAACATCATGTTAAAGTAAATAAGAATATTAATACAATATCAACATTGAAGTATGTTTTATTCAGTAGGTTTTCAGAGTACACATTTTCCTATATATTTATTTTTCATCACATATAAAAAATAACATAAAAACATAATGAAGCCAGTAGTGAATGAAACTAACTACACGTACGTCAGTACATACTAATCCATAGTAATATCCTCAGGATTTACTGATGATAATTCATTTAAATATTTATCCAGTGATGTTTATTTGACAGCTCATTTTTTGTCATAATAAATAAGTTTATAACATGTAATAGTATCCTACACCGTTTTATGCACTTTCGTTAATCGATCAGTATCAGGATCTTGTGATTCAAAGACACACATTCCTCTATCTACCATAGTAAAACATAATTTCATTTTTTTTTTTTGTTAAAATTCAGTTACAAAATTCAAAGGAATCGATATATGAAGCAAACTGACATATATTATTTTTAAATTCTCATCCGCGTAAGCCGCGTAAGTAGAGGACCAATAGTACATTTTTATTAGTGTTGAAAGTAAAAAACAAACTTCTTCTCTCACATAAAACGTCAAAATAACTTTTGAAATCCAGCATCACGCAAAAAATATTGATTCATTGATCAATTACGACATTTTATATATAACGTTAGATATTTTACAAGGTTTTATATAAAAAGGTTAATAGTCCTATCTATCTAGCGTTACTAGCATATACAATGTCTGAAGAACAATTTTGCTACTTTCACATCAAAGAGGCGCCAGACGAGATTAATGAAATCATACAGACGAGAAAACAAACATTTAATAATATGTTTATTATATAAATTTTAAATAAGCAATATGCGCATACTGGAATGGAAATTAAATGGAGAATAGTACCAAAGGCCGACCCTTCCATATAACACATGTTTGATATAAAATGATTATGATTCTAAGAATATGAGTGGTTTTGATTACTGTAAAAAGATATCTGATTATTTACTTGTTTGGTGCTGTGATCGATTTTTTTCTTTAAAAAGTATGTAGTGGCGAGTTTTTACTTCCAAAAATAGTACAATATGTGATAGAATAAACTTCTGGATAGTTTTCTATTGAGTTAGTCGAAATACATGCATTTTAAGAAAACGGATGACAAAAGGATATATTTATAAGGAGTTTTTTTGATTATTTATCATATGAGAGTTAAGTGTTATGGTCGATAAAAAAATATGATCGTTGTTTTGGTTTTTTATAACCCTGGTTTTCTTATCATACTATATTTAAAAAAAATCAAAAAATGAACACTAAATTCATCGAAAATATTTAATACCTAGAATAAACTTCAAATATTTTTAGACCATTGTTGGAATTCTCTAAGAATTTAATCATAACTAAGATAATTCCACAATGCGTGACCTTTCCTAAATATAAATGAAAATTTAACAGAAGTTAGATGTAAACTATGATTAAACAATGAAATACTTACTTCTTGTTTAAACAGTAAACAAAATATTCGTCTCGTCTCTAGATACGTATAGCTTAGAAGGTTATTCTGAGTACGGAACACATAATAGTACAACAAGACGCTATCTTTCACCCCTTCAAACGATTACATCCGTTGTCTATGAATTCACGCTGTTATATTCCAGAAACCCTTGTCCCATAAACAATAACTTTGCCAAACAAGGATATTAAGCCTATGCCCCTCTCGCAGGGTAAGATGTAGTAGCTTGGCACATATTATTCTCGATATAACTGTTCACGCCACAGCGGGAGAATTAAATGAGGAAAATTTACTATAAACACCTGTACGATGGTGTAATTATTTGGACCACTAATGCGGCTCAAATTAGGGGTTTTCTTGATGGTATGAGGACCCAGCGGAGCCAATCGGCAGTCGAGATAAAACAAAGGTAATCCTGCTAATAGGAATTCAAAGCCAGAGATGTACACAGCTAGGGTCAAAACTCAGAGCTTCGTCTAATTTACAATATTTCAAGGGCGGGCTAAATAACGACCGAAAATCATTTCATTTCTGTGTCTAACGTCTCGACTCTCAACCACGTACTTAACTACTAGTACTTTTAACGAAAAATCTTAATTACAATAAAGAAACATCAACAGAGTTAAAATGATACATTTTACTTGCAACATAATTATCGAAATAGCTGATAGCTATATTCCATTGATTTGATGATACTGTCAATATAAGCAAAACGTTGACAACTTTTGTAAAAAGTAGAAAATATTTTTTAAATCATTTGTACTCCCAATATAAATCATATGGATTCATAATGGAGGTATCTCTACAGAAGTTTTTCTACAAAGACTGCTTGCTTGTTACTCAGTTGCTCAACCTCTCGAGAATACTTTAATTAGATTTCCCGTTATTTAAGCGGTGTATAATATTTATGTATTTATATATATCGAAAATATACATACATATTTAGTTAATTGTAAAGGACGCAAATAACTGTCTCGGATTTGTGGATATCAAATACAAATGATATATGCCTCTTATTGATTTAAACAAAACTGTACATCTATATAATGGAAATTGCATCTCAGTACAGCCCAAAATGTGCCGTACAGAGTTGTTTGTGTGATGTTTTCAAAATATTAAGATAGTATTTTGCTGTTGGTACTTTGTTCGATTATCGAATAAAAAATATGAAAAAAGCATAGTATATTTTCTGTACGCCAATGATATCAGGTGAAATGAGGTACATTAAGACAGCATTCAATCTACCTATTGTAGAACCTATCTCGGAGGACTTAATATGTCTAATCGTCCTAAACAAGCGGTTTGAGGAGCGGGGAAGGGCCTTCTAACGCTCTTTAATTTACCATTCACAAGGTATCGAAATAATAGGGTGCAGTTAGGAATAGGATATGCTTGAATAGGATGAAAATATACATAATTATTAGTAGATTTATTTACCTCAATTACTACCAACCGCATCTTGGAAAAAAGTCGAAGAAATCTCAAAGGAAATTTGATATTTTTAAATCATAAAGGCTTTCAAAATTTGTAAATGTGCCAAAGTTTTCATTTTTATCCGACAAAAAAGTTATTAATTTTTCACTTTAAAAAGGTAAGTAACTTTTTGTTTCTCTTAGCGACTGGAAAGAGTATCGTACATATTATATTCATATTGCAAATAAAATATATTATAAAAGATTAGGTCAAAACTTTATTGATATTCAAATTTACAACCGTAATAAGTTAAGTTTTAAAAAAATCTGAAATATGTGCTTTAAAAAGGAACCAAATATGGCATTTTAGATAATTCAATTCTACAGATATATGCAATCAAAATGGGTAAAGATTAAGAAAATTTTCATCAATTGAAAATGCTCGCGATAATTTCATATTTTACGGTATGTATTAGTACAAAAACCGTGTATTATTTAAAAAAAAATTGTGCCTTGGCATCAAAGAATTTGTAGTTAATGTTATGTAATAAGTTAATAAAATTGAGTAAGGCTTAAATAAAAAAATCCATTATCCAGTAGTGCAGTCATTCCTACGTGTTATGATAATGAAATGTCTATATAACTCATAAGCACATATATATTTATAAATGTATATCATAATTATGTTAAATATTTAAAAGTATTTGGAGCGGTGTCGTATAAAAAATAATTCATCTGCGGTCAGTTACCTTCAACAAAATGAGGCATTTCCTATAGCCAGTAAGCTCAGTTATTTCTTCTTCATAATTCGCCTTTGGCATAAATCAAAATTAAATGACTGTATTAAATTGATTTTACGTGTTAAAATATAACTATTCATCCAATCAGTTTTTTCTCACACAATGCCGTTACAAAATAATACGCCTGTATCGAATAATCTGAGATTTACTGCAATTTGCTGACTAATCAAAAACGAAATACGGTACAGAGAAGATTGCCGAGAATTCACACTTATTATTTTATTATCAATGCATATTATTTACATACGATAGGGTCATGTAAATGTTAATATGGATACCCTCTGGGAGTTTGCAAAAGATTTCAAAGGATGCAAAGTTGAAATCTTTGTATAATATGTTAACTTTAATTAACTGTAAGTGTTACAATACAAGATTAGGTCTAGCAAAGTTGAGCAATGATTGTGGTATTTGCAAAAAAATCTCAAAGTCTCAGGGTTTTCAAAGTCCCGGGACTCGAGGCGTGATAAAGTCAAAGTCCCGGGACACCCCGAAACTCGAGACTTTTATTTCCCCTTCAATAAAATTATATATTTTCATGTATGTATTTATGTTTACATACACTCGGCGCCTTTTGAAAGAACGCACTATTAAAAATCGCGTTTTTTTTTAATAAAATGTTTAATAATTATTATTTTTCTTATGTGATGGATATGTGCAATGGTTAAGGTTAATTTTTACTACGAAGGGATGATAACGGTACATGTAATGACAATATATCAATGAAGCAGCCGTCAGGAATAAGTTTATTGGTACATTGGTACTTTTGTATAGTACTGAAAAAACATTTGTACATTAAACAACATTAGGTATGAAATTCCACTAAGCACCTTCAGTCGAAATCTTAAATTATATCAGGTATGAACATTTAATTTTAATATTTTGTAATTTGCTTTTGCTACAGTTATATTACAATTACAATATATAAACACATGTCGTTTGAAACTTCTACGAAATTATAAATCCCAAACATCTGTTTTTTTAATTAGGTCCCTTTTATATATGCATACTTATTTTTTTTTGAAACCCCGAGTAAGTGTCACGTCCCGACTATATCGTGTCCGTTTTTCTTGGGGCTCCTCTCTTATATCTGCATTCATTCAATACACATCAGTCCTTTTGAGGGCTTATTAACGACAAGAATTGTTTTTTTCAAAATTAAAATGTAGATGTTATTATTAGTACATTATAAATCGCAGTCACAATTCCCGGGACATTTTCCAAAAAAGGCCCGAGACTCAAGACAGCAAAAACTCGACAAGTCTCGGGACGTCTCGAAACAGAATCCCTAATTTGTATAGCAAAATTTTTTTTCATGAATAATAATAAAGTTGAGCGTTTACCTCTCATTATACAAACAGATGTAAAAAAAAACTGATACATTATATTCTATGAATGAAAACTCGTTCAGCCGGACAAACATAATAATGTTTCTGTCTGTTATACATCGCAGTAAAAAGCTTGACAATTATTTACGCACACCTCTCAAAAACAAGAGGAGCCGTTTGCGTAAAGCGAAGCGTGGCACGCCGCGTGCTGTGTGCAGTGCAGTACACGCCTTGCTGTGAGGTACAACTATGTGTTCTTGTCCAGTCGTGTGTAATTGAATAGCGGCGGGGGCTTACGTACAATTTCTGCAGTGTGTTTTGTAACAGTGGCATCACTGAATGAAGGTCAAGATGCGATTTAATATAATTCATCGATAATTTACATACAATTATGGGCTTAAAAATATTTTTTCTTTTGTCCGCTCTCAATGTTGTAATGGAGCGAGATAAATCAATGCACGTATCTATGAATTAAAAAGGTTAGTTTTTCAATGCTGAAAACTATTAATATTGATAATATACGACAGGGGCTACCAACCCTTTTGGACCCTAGGGCGCAATCTAAAATATTGGCACCACATTTTTTCAAGTCTCGAAACTTAGGAATTTACCGATTTCCCCAAAATATCTCCGAAACTAGTTTTTTTTTTTAGCTCACCGAGGAATTTGAAATCCAAAATCCTAGGATAACAAAACGATTTGATAAATTAGTTGGCGGGCGCATTGGAATCAGTCGGCGGGCACGGGATTGGTAACCCCTGATATACGAGTATGAATCTTGTCTGATGTTTATTAATTCATCGCTAACAATTACATTCAAAATGTGTGAATTAATAACATTTTAATATCAGTTATATTCGCATTTTCAGAAATGATATATCGGGATCCCGGCATCGGTATCGAAATCTTCTCACACAGTGGTCGCACATGCGGTTCTTTAGCCCTTAGAGCAGGGATGGCGAACGCTTTTATTTATTAAAAAATAAAAAGACGCCATTTTGGATAAGTTTATCCTCGTGTGGAAATGTAATTTAATTACTCAACCTATGTGACCCGCGACATGTTTTTTTTTTTTAAATCAAATTTGACCCACATGCGAAAAAGGTTCGCCATCCCTTCCCTAGAGCGTAGTTCTTCTACAAAATACCAGATACAATGAGTTGGAATGGGCGTTTTCAGCGAACGTAACTAAATAAGATTGAGGACCCTTTAAGCAAAAGCCTGCTTAGGAGTACCCTAATCAAGTTAATAAAAATGTATGTAATTTTTCTCTCAATAAATTTCAATCGTTCTATAGTTGATATCTGGCTGTTAACTAATGAGTTTGCCGACCATTGTCCGAATCGAATAAATAAAAACCATAAGCAAATGCATTATGAATGAGTAATGTTTTTTATTTTTGTTTATTTCCTTTTAAAAAATACACAACACTTTTTAGTACTAATTCCACATTGTACATTTAAAGATCTAGACCGGTTTTGGTCAATGCGAGTATTATCAACAGTGAATTTTTTTCTGGTCTTTAAATAAATAATGAAAAATTAAAGCAACAAAAGTGTATTTTTTTATTAATATAAAACATTTCCACCAATAATCGACAGCGAACAATATAAAAGTATGAACAAATTTAAATTATGAATCACTGGAAAGGTAATATGCAAAAAAATGTTTATATTTAGTAACCAATAGTAACCAACGATTCAATATTCACTTGTTTATAAAATGATTTCGACATTGAAACTTTTAAGATGATAAATGAATAATTTAAAAAATAGCATGGTATTTTTAGCACGCCATAGCTGTTGTCATATAGATTTCTACGTTCGGTGCTTAATGAGTGTAAAACTAGTATGGTGGGATATGAAGAGGACGTTCGGCCATCCCCACAGCTTAACCCCAGTTTATGACAACAATATCGGGACTCCCGAGCGGGGTTTGGGTAGTTATTGAAAACATATTATGAAACAAAAAACGGGCCTTTTTAATTGCATAGATTGCGTAACACTGGTTACTTGTTACAAGCCACAAATTGATTTAATTAACTGAAAGTATAAATGAATCGAAGTAAACTAAGGCTGAACTGTAAATATATGTATTTTTAAAACAAATATATTTGCTTAAGATTATTTGAAAAAAGTAAACCTTGTTAAATTCTATTAAAAAAAAATAAAAATCAATTCCATTCAAATGATGTTTCATTTATATTTCTTATAGAGTTTCGAAATTTAAAAAAAATATGCTACGTACATTGAATTAATATGTGCAAAAAATATAATTAAAATTGCGAAAATAGATATTTGTATGCATTTTTTTGTGAAGGTAATTTGGTTCCCAAAATTAAAATAAAATAAAGATAAAAGTTTTAAATGATTTTTAGTTATTCACGTTTAAGCAAAGCCAGTTTCTGCCCAATTTCTAAAAAAGTCTGGAATCACCCATAGAGACCAGTTTCTTTGGAATCAAAATTATTTTAGCCTAAATCTTTTTTCGGGTGTCGTTCTACTGATAGTCCCTGGCGCATGTACATTACCTGACTAAAATAATTATAAGTTTTGGATTCCTCGAGTGTAAAACAGGTAGCTGTAGTGCAACAGATTGCACGGAGATGTAGTGGTCAATTAGCGAGTGCGGTGTGCGCAAATTGGCGGAATGGTTGAGTTCCAACGAGTACTAGAGCTACGTAAATAACAACAGGTGAAGGAGACTCGGGACATTTTGAATCACACGCGTGGAATGCATATAAAGTGTTTCACTTAGCGCAGCGTTTTCTAAGATATACTAATACATTTTAGTTACAATATTTAAAAAATACACACATACAACTAATGGGAGTTGACACACGGCCTAAATAAGACTACACTATGGTCCCAAATGAAATTAATTTCACGATCCCGGGATTGGATTCCATAGTCTTAACCAATATGACGTTATCAACGTTTGGGCTACCTAAGATGCCATTGCTAATTTCAAACGTCCAACGAATCACAAGTAAACATTATTTTTTATTATTACAAACTAATGTATTATTTCCATTTTTTTCTTGTTATATTAAATATAATTATTATTTTTTACTGCATATGTAAACGAATAAATTATTCAATGGCTTGTATATTATAGATTAATAATTCATCCCAATCGACGTAGAGACACTTGTTACAAACATTGATTATAAAAAGAATTTATCCACTGCTTAAACACTGTTTATATTCATCCGGTACTTGCAAACAGCAAATAATATAATAAGAAATTCGATCACATTACCATTTATATTCGATTTGAATCAGGCGCAATTTTATTTCACCTCAATTTTTGCAATTTTACGCCAAACTTTATTGGCAAAAGTGTGTTATATTATTACATTTAAAAAATGCAAATTTATCGCACGAGCACTTAAAATAAATGTAGATGGATGGCAATGCTGCCATGTGATTGTATAATTTCTAGCACGCGAATGCAATTCCAATTAAATGTATATATAAAATTATTTGACTGAAAATGCTTGCGCCTGCTGGAACTAAATTATAATTATGACTTTTTTGAGACGAACGGTTTTATAATCTGCAATACTTGAGCCAGCAGTCTATTAGTATTTTTAAATAAGAGAGTTTGTAATCGGCAAAAAACCAAATTTGTATAAATAATATATTCTTCTTGAGTATGGACGTACTTTTTTATATACTTCACCGGATAATGTCAATTTAAACTGTTATATTTAAAAGTGGCGGAAGCACATGGGAGACCCCAAGCGGAAAAAATGTTTTTCGGAAAACGTAAAATCATCGAAAAATTACACGTAAAATAAAAAAGAAATGTCGAAAACCGAGTTTTTAATAAATAAGTTATAATTTAGGATTTTGACAAAAAGTTATAGACACAATTTCAATTCTTGATTTGAATCGTTCAAATTCTGTACATTTTCGAAAATACGTGCTGTCAATAACGACCCGGGTGTCACCTTTCGGCACCTTTAGGTATTTAATTGCACAGATCACTCAGATAAATTATATGCTCACACTTTGAATGCATGAAGATGTCATCAGAAAGGCGAATCCCTGGTCGATAGTGACAACGTATAGAAATATACAAAACTTGAACGAGTCAAAATTTATAAGGGATATGTATTATATAAGCTGTTTTGAGGCCCCTTAGATTCGGAGTCCCAAGCGCGCTCCTCATCCGCTTATGAGTTAATCCACCACTGGTAGTAAGTGCAGAAGGCTGATATATCTTTTAACGATGTCTACTCCTAATAATGTGAAGAATATAAATTAAGGTTATTAAAAGTCAAATATATTTTATTAGCATGGGTATTGACTAGTTAATGTAATTGGAGGAATTTGATTGATATTGAAATTAATATGTCAATTTTAACGAAGCGAATCTGTGATATAACAAAAATATAATTAAGCTGTTTGAAGCTAACCGGCGTAATATGCGTAAAAATCAGTATTTTAACCTAGCGACTGCTCAAGTATCAACATTTCATGTTACTTAAAAAATGAGTAGAGAATATATTTACAGTTGTATTTGTCCAACTACCGCCATATGTGTAAGTGTATGTAAAATTGACATTGCTGAATTAACTCTTGAATTCTTGAATGTTTAAAAACTAATTACCTTATTCTTAGATACATGAACATGCTACGAGTAAAATTGTAAATTAACATAATGAGAACACTGAATAATTTGAAATTGATTTAATAACTTATTGGAATAAAATTATATTTGAACGAATAATTTCAAAATTGGAACAATATAAGTAATAAGTTCAGCTACAGTTTTTATATCTGATTTCTAAATTGGAATATTTTATTCAGTTGAAACTTGAAGTATGTAATACATTTGATGAAATTGTTTGCTATTAATTTCCTTCGAAAATCGGAAAATAAATCTAAAGAAAATAGGTAATGTATAAGTATAATTGCTTGCCGCAGATGTGAGTTACGACTTAATAGCGCTGGACCACGTTTATTAATCGAACATCAGGCAACCCGATCCCACCCGCCGTCGCCATTTTCAATCAAGCAGACGCAATCGGATGTAAAAAGGTTTTAAATAACCTTCTGTGACTGCGTAACGGAGCAATAAAAAGAATTCAATCTTGGAACATAAACGTATTGACGATGCTGTGCGGATACCGCTTTCCGTTTGTTACCAGTTCTTTCTAATAATAGCTAGCCATACATGAGTGGTTTTTTTAAATTACTTTTTACAAATTTAAAATCCCCGAAAGAGTGAAACTTCATTGTGCCCAACTCACTGAACTGAAATAAATTTCGCATTTGGTTCTCTTTTCTAATGGATCCAGATCCGACTAGATCCATTTGTAAATGTCGTTCTCATAGTCGCAGTTTTTTTCACAACTTTGCAGTCTTGAAATTTATCTATAATGCATTATTGATAAATATTAATATACTATTGTTTATGTGCTAACCATATTAGCTAATATACAGTTATTATTAAGCTGGAGAAAAATGTACATATTGATTTTTCAATGTAAAAATACACCCAAGTAGATTTCAACCTTTTTTACGGTACACGGAATAAAAAAAATGGAAGTCCAAGATAAAGTTTACCTCACGAGAGATTGACCGATTGATTAAAGCAATACTTTGAAAGTAACAATAAATTAAGTCTTCATTGAAAATCATTTTCTTCCTAAAAGATTAAGAGTTCCATTGACTGAATCTAATACTATATTCATACGAGACTTTAATCATCTCTTTCCGTTCACTCGAACAATAATGAAAACAAGACTGATTTAATGACAACTAATCTTAATTTTTATTTTCTACATTATTCCATTATTAACGTCTCTGAAAAGAGAACATAATTTGTATATTTAGAGACTTATTTTTGGATATTTACAAACTTGTAATTTACTCGCAGTGTTTAGCAATAAGGCTGCTGCGTTAATCCCGTACAGAAAATGTAATTAAATTAAAAACTTTTTTTAATCCATAAAGCACAAAATGAACAGATGAGGTATGTTTTTCAACGAACATTATACACTTTTAATGGCGAACTAAAATATAAGGACTGTTATGGTGTGTTTTAAGCAAAGGGAGGTATTTCTACCCCTCGAGCGCCTGAAGCGTTAACACTTTCGATACACAACTCAAGCGATTTCTAAGCACATTTATTATTCAAGTGTGGTTTCCATCGGTCATTCGAGATAACCTTAACTTCTAAAAATACGACCGGACAAATTCGATATCATAAAATAATAAGAACTTCATCGCTCGGACGGAACAATAAAAAATATACACAACATTTACTATACATGGATATATGGGCAAAGCTTTCTTTTTATTTCACCTCTAAACTGTCTATATCTGAAAGAAATTGGTTTCTTTTTTATGATTATGAAATTTTGATAAGCAAGTGAAAATAATACGAAAAAACTTAAAAAGGTGGTAGTTTTGTATTTTATTTTATTAGAATTTTTTATATGTACACATAATTATAAAATAAAAACTTAATGACATCAAACATTCTAGAGCAGAGAAGGGACCAACAATTATATTGGTCTTCAAGTATAGTCTTACGACTAAATTTGATTTATAAAATAAAGTATATAGGTACATTTTTATTTATACATAAATAATGTTTTGTGAATGCGACATAGACATTTTTTTAACCCATGTCCGCTCCCAATGTAGAGCATAATGGAGGTATCTCAACAGAAGTTTTTCTTCGAGAACAGGAATAGTGGTTAGCTAATCACTATTGCTACACTCAGTACTTAAAGGATCAGAAGGATGAGACGAGAGGAAATAATGTGAATTGACATCACAAACACCCAGTCTTCGATCACAACTTTGAATTGAATAATTCTCAAATTCACTGCGATTTTACCGGGAATCGAACCCAGACCTACATGATCGGTAGAGCAAGCTCTAACCAACTGAGCCACAGCAGGACGAAAAATAATCGATATAGTTCGGTTCGAAGCAGAAGTTGTTATATTGCATTAGAATTAGTTTTCAAGATAGGAATTGTCAAATAGTTTATTTAACCAAGAGTAATAAATGCAGATTCCAAAAGATATTTTTGACGAACGAAAATATGTACTTTGATGATAAAGATTAATTATTTTTTAAATATTGATAATCATAAATGGTTGTGTTTACGTAAAACGTGCCTAGCTAGGTTGATTTTTACGCTCGAAACACATACAACATTTTCGAAATTGATAGTTTGGCCGATTTACATTCCAAATTTCATTATTGATATAGGCGCAATAGATAAACTTGTTGGAATATTTTGAGCTACTCTTTCGATGTTTGCCGTTTGATTATGAATTCATATAGGGGAAAATTTGCAAATCACACCACAAATAACGGGCCAACAACAAAAACAAACGATGAATAATCAACACAAATAACGTTAACAACATCAAGTGTAAACTTTGAGTAAATCCTATAAAATTAATTTGAGTAGTCGTTTAATAATCAAAAGCATTCATGTATAAAAAAAACACACCGTAATTATTGTCAGATGAACATACATATTTAAATTCTCAGTGAACATGAAGATATTTTATTTATATATATTTATTATTAGGAGTACAATGAGAGGACATGATGTAAAAAAAAAAACAAAATGGCCAACAATATGTAATAATAGTTTTTAAAAAAGCTACAGTATAAGCCTGATAAATATTATAGATTTGCACGCAATGGTAAAAATTTATCGATTGGATAGATGATCAAATTTTATTTTAAAACGCATAAGTCAACTTCCGTCGAAACTTTTATCTTGAGACTGTTCAATTATTTCATTACTAAATCTTTAATATTTAAAGAAAATTTTTTACCGTAAAGTCTGGACTCTGGACATAAAAGATAATATTTATATAATATAACAAATGAAAACAGGGGAGAATGTAAATATCTAGATCAGGGTTTCCCAAACTATGTTCCGCGTAACACTGGTGTTACGTGGGATCTAAAGAGGTGTTCCGCCAAAATTTGGAATGGTAATCTACGCTGCAAGTTGCAAGCCTAGTAGCCTGCAACTCATTTAAACATCTACTTCATATTCAAAACCGAGTGAATATAAATCTCTATTGATATTTAAAACGTCAAATATCTAGGTACAGGCAGTGCTTTTGAATCACTAAGAGCTTTATTTACTCATATTTATGTGACATGTTTTAAAAATAATAAGTGATTTAATAACATATTTTTTTCAATATTTTTACTGAATTTTAGCCGACATAAAAAATACTATGTGTTCCGGTAACATTTCTAGATTTGCGAAGTGTTCCATTGCACAATAAGTTTGGAAAGCCCTGATCTAGACAATACTTTATATCAAATTGTGTTTGTTTACTTTAAACGATAACTAAAAACGGAGCATAGTTATGATGCTTTTCTTATCTAAGTATACTGACACGTATAAATATACATAAAAAAGGAAAACTCTGTATTTAGTATAATAAACCAAAACAGCATAGAGGAAAAGAAGCTTTTTCGACTCTATCCGATTGAATGTATCAATATGTCATATAACGTAATGCATGTAGCGTAATACACCGTAGGTAGACGTGAGACCGTTAAATAAATAAAAGGTTCGTGCGGATTTCAAAACAGCCTCCCTAAGTCTCAAATGGATGCCGGTGACCTTTACAGAAACCGGGGTCCAGAGGTCTGAGTAAGCCTCTTTGAAGAGGGAGTAGGAAACTCTGGCTAAAGCCCCCCTGGGGGACATCAACTAGCAATCTTTTAAATAGGGACAAAGTGTTGTCTCATCCGAACACATTTATTTCAGAGCATTCTAACATAGTGTTTCGTATTACATAGAAAAACAATTATTTAACAGAAGACATACACTGTATCGTGTAGGGAGAAATATATTTAAATACATCTGGATACTTTGCTTTTGTTTTATTGAATACAAACAACGTCAACTGTATGCATGGTACAATATTGATGAAAAAAATAATTATTCGTGGATATTGCTTCAAGCAAGTCGAGTTAGAAAAATGATGCGAAAAGATCAAAGATGACAGAATAATATAACTGAACTTTAAAAGGTTTTCTGATAAAATATTTAATTTATAGCAAAAATAACCTTGACTGTGTAATTTTGTATGTGTTTGTTGACCAGATGGATTATTAAGATCTTAAATTTTATTTGATATATCCTATTTTTTTCTACCGTATATATTTTTTTAAAAGTATAAGCACAATTCAGTATGCACGTTTAAAAGTCAATACATTTATACAGATCACACTCAAGATTAATATTTTGATGGCATTAGTACTAAAAACATAAGTTAAACTTTAATTTAAAAAAAAAATGGTTGAAATATAATATTTATAAAGTAACACAATATTCCATACGCTCAGAATCATCCTACTGCTAAATCTTACAATATAAAATGATAATATCATGTTGGTGTTGGTACAACACTTGTGTAGCGAAAATTTTAATTGAATATCATATTACTTGGCAAAAAGTTACGCATTCCTTGAAAGAAGTAAAATGCTTATTCAAAGCTTAAATGCAATATTAAATTCTTAAGAGTTATACGGAAACTCATATTGGAAAAACTAGATAATTACTATTTGAATTTGAAGACGGAAGTTCGTATATATAGTAATAAATGACTTACTACTCACATTTTGCTAATGGTAAATTTAAACAGAATTTCCAAAGCATTTATTACTTGCGGACCGGTAAAACATAGAATAGTCGTAAAGCAATTGTTTTTGTATATCGGTAAATTGGTATAGGTCCATGTGTTATCAGTCAGTAAACACTGATATAAACAATGCATGTATAAAAACAAATCAATATAATCGTAAAAAGTTTTAACTTCCAATTATCCACTTCAAATAATCTTGTCATCACAAACACCCATGTCTTTGAACAAAAATTGATAAATCGATCGAAAAAATGCTGTTCATACTGGGACTCAAACCCGTAAGATCCGGCACGGAAGCCAACAACGCAGGTCCCAACAAATTGTAAGGGTAAAATAACTGATGTTCAAAGTTATATTTCTTAACAAGTCTTATTATTATGAGGCATATTTATTAAATACTCCGTTCAGTGAATTGTTTGAAACTTTGCATAGACAAAGCTTGCGTATCATTCTACGCGACAATCTTATACAGTTTAAGGTTAAAGTTTTTGAGTACCTATCTAAACTCTCCATAGTCTGAGACTAAACATTCTCAAAAGAATGCCAGATTGTTAGCGTACGACAATGATATAAAGTTACCAAAAAGGCGGTTACTGTCAAGTGAACAGGGTAAGGGGTATCAAAATAGGTTACAAGAGACAGATCCGAAGCCGGTTAAGAGCCGCACTGTGTACTGTAACTACCCCACAGGGCCTCTTGCATGGACCAAAAACATTCAGAGATTCACTTGCAGAAGAATTATTGTATATTTACACAAAATATACATAAATAAAACTTGTATCTAGATTTTTCGCAATAAAAATGATTTTTTGTACTTTCTTACTTTGTACTTTTTTCTTTCGGATACTATTTTCTTAGACCTTCCTCAACAGGTAAGTTCGTTCTAAGATTCAGTGAGTAAGTATTTTTTAAATACCCGAGACACGTGTTATTAATTGTTAAATACAATTATTATATATAAACGTTGATATGTTATAATTTATTCCTATTTGTATAAAAATCGGTTTTTGATTGTCCTACCACCATTTGCTATTTGACGGCCGCCTTCACAAAGTAAAAACGATCATGAAAATAAACTAATTTACTCCTCATATTCTGAGAGTGGCACATGACTTTTCTTTTAACCATGCACTATTGTGATTAAAAATATACATATATAGATAGAAAAAGAAAATGTGACTTTCTCGTTCATTTAGTTTGGCGGTAGATTTTAAATCTATTAATGAATTAAATCTTTTAAAGAAAGCAGTTTTTAATCATAATACAGAAAAATAATAATAAATAATGTAAACTATTATATTAATATGACGAAACATTCTCAAATCAGATGACAACTTAATATCAGTCATTTTTTCCGAAGTATGGTGAATCCATGATCGCCAAAAGATATTTAAAACTTAATATTAATAAAATTCCTATCGTAAAGCCTTTCCTACATGGTAAACGAAATAAATAAACTAAGTATTTTATTATGGAGTAAAATTGCTTTTCAAACGATTTTCATTAATGTTTGAATGCAAATATTTTTTAAATTGTTAAAAAATATGACCATCTCGGAGGCCTACAGTATTCGATCTCTGGTATACAAAAACGACACCTATCTACCCAACCAGTATATATGGAGCTGAAATCACGCAGATAATTTGGAATTCTCTTTGCGGAGCGTGTAATTTTTCGTTTTATTTTCCCGAATCGTACGATTACGCATAGCAAAAGCGTACCTTATATTATATCATATGTAAACAAACGCTTTGTTGCTCGAATTTTTATTTTGACAGTTATTTGGAAAGTAATTTATGCGTAACACGTGAACAAATAATATTGTATTATATTTCCATGTTATTATGGCCTTTTTGCAATTATGTTTGATATTTTTTGCGCTTATTAAATAACTTTAACTATCGATATATATATATTTATTTTTACCATTGAATATTACATCTAAAGCAGCTTACTTTTCAAAATATTAAAAACGTTAGTATATATTTATTTTGGTAATCATATTTGACAAAAAAAGACTTGCTATAAACATAATAAAAAATCACTTGAGATTTAAGTTTTAAAAATTGATTCTTAAGGAAAAATTCCTACCCAAAATACGTGCCCAAATTACGTGAAATATTAATAACAACTTTTTTTTCATATCCATCAAGTGAAGTGCTAATCATTATATTACAGAAGGTGAAAACACGTCTTTAAATGATTTACGTATTATTATAGTCTCAATGTTGAAATGACTTAAACCGTTCAATACAAAAAAGACTTTGTTAAATATTACCAGAAAGTATTTACAATTATATAATATGTTGTTTCTTTATGGAAGTCATCCACTAAGTAGGAAAGAAAGTAAATCGGTAGAACACAATTTATAGGTTCAATTGAATTGGATTTTACGTAACTACTATCAAAAAAATAAATCGTATTTCAAAACATTGACGACCGAATATTGCCAAGACAATTTTTTATAATATATTTTATGTATATTAATATATTTTATACATACAACCAAGGAACGATTACACATTAGTTTTAATCAGTATTCCAATAGCGAGGCATTTCTGTACATGTACGTATATAATTAAAAACAATATAATGAGAAAATTCACAGGTGCGGTAGAAGGCCCATTGGTGTTTTTAATGAAGTAATATTTCCATACGTATTTAACCCTGATCGTTCAAATTCAGCTCATTACGAAAACAAACTATCGCCGGAAACGAAATTTCGGGTCATTAAAAATAATGTCGCGCAAATGTCGCTGTAAAATTTTAACAATTTACCCCACCGTGTCGCAAATTCGCGACGGACCTACCCCTGGGCTTACTACCCACTACTGTTCCTCTATACTTACGCAACGTCGTGAGTACTATTATAAACAACAGGCGCAAAGACCTGAATTAACTTAGTCCCTTAATAATAACAACAATTCTTCCCAGCTGGTTAAGGGTAGGAAAGTGGCGTACATCTTAAAATATCGTGTTATAAATCAATTATAGTATATAAATCCAAATTTGCAGACTTTTATCTTCGATTTATTCTTTTCACCACTGGTAGATTGTAGCATAATCGTTAAAGTAAATAAATTTAATGTAATGTTCCATTTTTTACTAATTTTAAAAAATATTAACTTTTAAAATGAATTATTGACGATCAATATGGCTTGACAATTGAAAATCATGGATTAAAATTTTAACAAGTGTCATTAAAGTACAATGTACTTAATTTCTGTTTATGAAGAATTAAACTTAAAATTACCTTTTTTAAAACAATTATCAACCGACATAAACGAAATGAACAAACCAAAAAGTAAAATTTCAAACAAGTCACGAAAGCTTAGACGGTTATTTCTTTTGTATTAAAGCTACGTACGCTATCAATGTCCAGTTTATCAACCACTTATAGTGGATGACAGTAAAAAGTTTATCAATAACTCTTAGCATCTCCCAAGAGTGTGGTTGAAATATGGAGTTAAGAAAATGTATAAGCGATTAGCTAAGAACTTTCACGAAAATCTCTTTTTACTATATTTATATTATACAGTACAGTACGAATCAATAACGCAATGCATAAAAATGTGCCTTCAATCGTCTAAAGCGTTGACTGGACAACTGCGAAAGACAAAACCCATTCAGCTACATGGTAAAACAAGTTTTTTTTTTCTTGAGTTAAAATCAGTGTCTACATTTGAGTTTCAAATTTTGTTCACACCCTTTTGCAAATTTCTTAACGAATCGTTAAGCTATGAACGATGTTTTCTCAACGTACTGCACGCTACTGATGGAATAGGCGGACGTAACGTTGCGTCGACGAAGGTGACATAGGACGGCACGTTGCGGCCGGGCGGCGGCGGCGTTTGGGACGTCGTCCTTTTACGTGAGAGGAAAATAGTGACAACAGGACACCTTTATCACTGCTATTACTTGATGCTAAGTTTCTTTTCATAAACAAATTAAAAGCAGCAACATGCGCTCGCTGTTTTCTGTGAGTTTCATTTATGTGTTGATTACTCATGAAGTGCACAACAGGAAGTTTTTACGTTTAGAAATAAAATATAATTATTGCTATTTTTTAATGTATGCTAGTTGCCCATTTTCAATTTTCAATTCAGAAAAAAACACCATTGTCTATTCGAATGAAAATTAATCTTAATTGCATAAAAAGTTGTTTTTAATATGTATCAGTTTTCAGAGCGTATTTAATTGATGTACTATTTTAGTAAATTAAAGACAGTATTATATTCTACCTAAAATTAATCGATTTACTTTTTACCGTTGTGCAATAGATAACGACGATTAATTTTTTTATGATGAGAATTAAAAAATAAAATAAAAAGGATATAAACCTAATATAGAAAACTAAAAATGGTTTTTCGTTTAATTGTTTAGTTGAAGGGAATATACAACGATGAAACAACGAATGCAAGCCTATCTAAAATCTGTTGTTATCACTGCAATCTCAATTAAAATGATTTTAAATATGTTTTTGATAATAATTGTTATATACAAAATCGATAAATCTAATTATGCATATTTACACATCAAACACGTGACAAAAAATATTTAATGCAACAGTCAAAAACACATTATGAAAAAATTACGTCTATAAAACTTCCAAATACATCATATAATTAATTAAATATGGGACACTTTAAATATACGACAACTTCATACTATATTTTTTTTTGATGTTGCGTTTTGGATCACTATTGATATGAGATAATCCTTATAATTACGTGTTGTTTTAAACATGTGTGAATTTACAAATGTTTGTTAAAATATAAAAGTATGAATTAAATTATAGTAACGCTTTTATCGTTTATGGTAAAATGATTGTTTCTTGCACAAACAAGATTTAATCAAGGGGAGTATTGCTAATTAAAAAAATAATATTTGCGCGTAACAATAACCGAAGGTCTAAATTAGGGTGTATATGGGAACATAAAAGGGACGCACAAGGTAAACAAAATATCAATTAATTGGATTTGCTTAAAAATAATATCCGGCAAAACAACCCTTAACTGTGCAAAAAAGGTTTCAATAATTTGATTTCATTTTAAAATAACGGACAATAACACTTATACAGAAATTACAATCTGTCGATTATAGATAGAACATAAACATATAATGATGATTAAATAAATAAAAAGTTAACCTTTATAACTTTAAATGCATAAATTTGTGTTTCTTAATGATTATAATTTATGTATTCCTTTTGTTGATTGTATTGTAATATTTTTGTAATTACTTCTTTCATTGTTTTTTTTTTATGTCAAATATGTTTAAATTGTAATAACAGTATAACTCTTTTATATTAGTAATATAATGGTGTCAACATTACAATATTTGAAAAAATCATTCAGCATATGAATATAAAATTAACCGACGTCACAATGTTTCAGTTCTAAATTATCTTGATTCACATATCACAATATATATACAGTATAAATATTCATAAATCCAAAGTAAACACAATTATTTGATCTGAAAAACAAATGCGGCTACACGTCATTTAACATAATGCACTCTGCAACGCGTTTATCAAAAGCATCATATATGAAAAATAATTATGCCAAGTCGAATAAAGGCTGTGCAAATATCAAAATTATAGCTAGTGTCTGGAATAAAAGCTATGTTGTTAATAATTCATGATATAACTAAATTTGATAGTGGAAATGCAATGTTTTATGACGTGACTGATGGTAATATATATTTTTTGCATTTTATGTGGTGTATTAGACAAAGGCAGAGAGGAAATGGATTTTATTTATTTAAAAATATAATTTCATAATTTGAAAATCATAAAATTATATATAAATAAGTGATTTTTTTTTGTTTTGAAAAAAGATACGACAGTGAATTAACTACCTTTGTCTTGTAATTAAGGGCTAAAAACTAAAATGATAATTTAAATAATATATTATATATTTATATTGATTTTCAGTGATTCATTATTTGCTGGTTTTTACCACTTTAAACTTGAATTAATTAATACAAGGAATTATAGACAAAATACAAAGTTGTCAAATATATCTTTGGAAGCAGAAAAATGTTAACAAGCATTATTCCACATAAAACGTTTTACCTTTCGAGTCATAAAACGGAAGTTGCAAGTACCACACGATAATTATTAAAATAATTCCGATAGATTGGATTATACTATTATTCACTATTATTATATTCTTGTTCACTTGAATTATATGGCATTAATTTAAATTCTCATAATTTTCAATGATTTAGCACATCCATACTCAACCTCAGGCCCAATCAGCTCTTAAGGTAGTTTAAAATTTGACTCAATATCAAAATTCACATTAAATAGTTTTATTTTGACATTATAATACATACAAATGTATGCAGTATAGTATGTGTTATATTTACAGTTTACTATAAATATGTTGCGGCTCACGTAGAGAAGCAAAAATCGGAATACGGCCCGGAGGAAAAAAAGGTTGAGTATGGCTGATTAAGCATGTAATTTTAATATTTTAGACCGTATAAATTATATCATTTATTTGTGTCTGGTAAGTTTAATGTCAGATTTAAATTTTTCCAATTCAAATTTGTGATCTAAGACCCATGGATGGGTGTTTGTTTCATCAATTTCTCTCGAGTTGATCTCGTGAGATCTTTCAATTTCAACATATTTGGCGCATAGTTGTAATACAAAATATTTAAAAAAATATATAAAACTATGTTACGAATTAAAATTATATATTAATATTGAAATTTCGCAAATTTACCGCATTATCCATCGAAAGTATCACAATGATTTCTGTAAACTCTAAAACGAAAATTACTATTTATTACAGAAAATGAAATGGAGGCGTAGTAGCAACTAATTCGGTCATTTCAAGTGCAAAAACAAGCACAGATTGCGCGTGAGTGCATAGGCAGCGCGTGTTATATTATACATGTTGTTGATGCTGAAGTAAAATGCATGTGCATTGTTTCAAACGAAATGCAGCCGTGCATCAAATCTCTAATTGATAAACGGTTCTCTCATGCGATTCTGATACTGCAAAGCAATATGGTATTGTATGTAACTACATTTGATTTAAAATTCTTCCCACAGCATTGTGTTTGACGATTTAGCATATAATCCGTAGTAAAAAATGTAAACTTACTATTTCCGAAAGAATGTTCTTACGATTGATATATTGGTTAAATCACAAACATGCATATGAAAATATATATTTTACTTTTAAATGTAATAAAACAAAATCCATTTGTACTAGTTTCACATTAATGAACAAAATATTTTCAATTGATAATGATCGCGATGAGCGAAACCGGTCTGATTTGACTGAAAGCTAAACCGAAATTGATCTTTAATAAATAATGTGGAATAAGTACGAAAAGTATTTTTTTATAATGACTTTTCAACAAGAATTAACAGTGACTAAAAGAGATTAGTTTTATTTGTAAACAAATTCATTCTCACCCTTCCAATTCTAAAATAACAAGGCGTAACAAAAGCGATTAGTTATTCACTAGTCCTGTCCTAACAAAAGAAAGATTGAGAAACTGAGTAACACAGCAGAAAGAAAAATAGTCTTCGTAGAAAAAAACTTCTGTTGAGATATCTCGATTAAGAAGTCATATGTTCTAAATTGGGAGGGGACATGGATTACAATATATATTTATAATATTATTGTTTGTCACGATTGGTGAGATGAGATATATCAATATTTATACAACATGTGGTATCTACTGATTGCATTTGATGAGATGGGTAACATGCGCAACACAATTCGTTTGCAATGGTTGGTGAGTGTTGCGTGAGATATGGTAAGAAAACTACAGTGAAAAGCTCTCTTTTTTATTTAAATTTGGGATGATATGTGATAATGTCGAGAACAAACAGTTTTGTATATAAGCAACATACGTAAAAAATCTTTCAGTTTTAATCTCAATGAATTATAAAGTTGATATATACGAACGATTGTGCTTTTTGTAGAGGATTCGAGCATTGTCTGTTGTTGGTATTGCGAGGACGAGGAAACGAATGAAGGACGCACTAGAACAACTTGCAAGCGTTTGAAGCGATGTTATTTCAGGGGAGAGATCGCCTCTTTGTGCGCCACTCCTCTCTCAACCGCTATTTTCAGTTTAATTATCCCTTTGTACTGCGATGCCACTAGCTAGTGCCAGGCGCTCGAATGAAAAAATACCAAGTATGTGGAATCCCTGTTATGTACACGCCATTATGTGATAAACATTGTGAAATTACCGCTGCGTTGGAAAAACGCTTGTCATGCGAAATCTGTACATCACAAAATGATACCACTGCCACCTGTCATCGCTTGTTTCAAAAAGCTTTCAATTAAAATGCTGTCATTCAATTTGAAGAAATAAGAAAGAATTTAAAATACGTAACAAATGAAATTTTTTCTTCATAGATCATGAGTCTAAATTGAAGGTATTACTTGCAAACACGGCTTAATCCAAATGTTAAAAAATGAAACTTGAATTTCATTTTGAAAAACAATGTATATTTTAAAAGTATTTTTAGTCTTACAAACCTAACTTTGGAATGATATTTTGGTTGTTTTCAAGCCATATTTGAGACTGATTTCTAAAAATACTTTTAAAATTAATTTTTATCTACTAAACTATATTTATGGTTCATGCTTTAACAACTTTGGAATAAACTGGGTTTCCAAGTAATACTCTCGATTGGAAGTTTATAATATCGACTGTGGAATGAAAAAAAACAAGTAACCCACACATAACAAAATTTACGAAAAACGTTTTTAGATGATCATCGGCCAAAGGCAAACTATGAAATATACACAACCTTGAAGTACTGATAAACTAATTTTTTATTGATTTTATCTGATTGAATATTTTTTTTCAAATAAACCTTATTTTAAATATTTTTCCCTGATAGCAATTTTGACAGAACTTCTTTTCTCAAATATAAATCTAAATTTAGAAACTAATTAACTAGGCATTTTCAGCTTATATTCTTTTGATAGAACGTGTGTCAAGTTGTATAAATTGTGATTATCGAAATAAAGCTGTTTTGAAAAAACTTTGGGTTACGTCCTTTTTCCACGTCCACAGTCGGATATGTTTACATTATAAAGATCATGGTGGTAAACTTACATACTACAGATTGCAAAAAAAAACTTTTTTAGCGCTCTTTAAAATTAAGAATATGTTTTATTCACGAAAATCGCGCAATTGTTTATGTAGGTTTTACTTAATGGTTAAGGTGTATTTTATTATATAATTAACACACGTGGAAAGTAAGTACATAAGTACAAGTACAAGTAAGTACAAGTAAGTAAAAAAGTAAAAAAAATCAAAATGAAATACAATATTAGCATGCTGAAAACACTTCGCACGATATAAAATGTTAATCTGTCAGCGTCGTGACAGGATCTAGAAAAAAGCGCGAGGACGTAGTATTTTTGGTCGCATAATATAATAAATGTAACTTTAACAACAGTCATTTTTTCTTATTTCAATATTTTTCATAAAACACATTTTTTTCCTCATTACAACAACGATATTTGAAAATCAAAACCTGACACAGAGTATTTCGAAAATAATAATAAAGAGTGTTGTATTTTTATTTTATAATTGTGCTTGAAAAAAGTTTCAGTGAAAAAATCATTCAATTAGATTGAATCGTTGACAGAAAATAGCACTAGAATTTAAAATCAGATGTATGTTATCTATTAAGGGTTGATGTCAACTTTACTGAAATTCGTTTTATTATCTAGTGTAATTATAGGGGTTGCAATTGTAAAATATTTTTTTGTAACACAATAAAATCAATTCAGAATTTGTTGGATGTGTGTCAAAAATACATAACACATTTAATTTATTATAAAATTACATAACAACGAATCAAATACAATCAGGGAAATGATACGTAGGAAATATCACAGCAAAAATTTTGAAAACTTAAAAATGTCGCTTGTATAAAATTTATATATAACAGAAAGTGCGTAAAAATACCAATATATTGGTACATATAAGCATCGATGAGTTAAAAAATAATCCAATTATTATTTACTTGAAAACATTATCCTTATTCTGAATGTCGTAATCCTTCGAGACTTCCTATTAGGTGCGCTACTGCTTTTTATCAAGGACGAAATTTTTTTTGAAACGACGAACGTATTTTTTTCAAAACAACACGAGTTTATGATTATGATAAAAAAGTCACTTGAAACTGTTCAAATAAGCAAAGCTATCTTTGAAGGCAGCGATGAAAATTTATTCGAAAAAACTTTGTATTCCGGAAAAAGATAAACACAGATAGGAAGTGTATTATGGTTGTTGAGCCATTATCCGTTCATGCATAAAACAAAATATCCTCACAGATCAAAAGAACACGAAATAAGGATACGGAGAAATTAAATTATAAAGGCAATTGAGAGCCTCAATGCGAAGAGTGAGTAAGCTTCTTTGAAGGCTTGAAATATGAACAAGGTTCTTGAAAATACCGAGATTAAGATGACTTTTTCAGACCTATAGAAGTTCCCCTTCAAAGATTTCTCATCAGGATTCCCTATGTGAACACAAGTAAAAATATATCACTTAAATCTAGTTCACCGAAATACGAGTGCGCTTGAATTAATGAAACAGCACTCAATGATATCTGGATTCAATAATTAACACGTAATTTAATAATCGTATATCTTCACTAACATTCAATAAGCATCACAGCGAATATAGGACTTTTGTCATCGCGTTTATTATATGCATGATAATATTTAAAATTTAGAAACTATATTAAACTATTTGCCACCTGTGTGGTCAAGTGGTCAACGTCGTTGACTATCGCTACGGAGGTCACGGGTTCGAATCCCAGTACGGGCAGTTTTATAAATTGATTTTTCAATCGATTTATGAATTTCTGTTCAAAGGCATGGATGTATGTGATGTCTTGAATTCCCCCCTCCCACCCTATCCTATGTACGGGGCGTATCGAGAGCGATTAGCTAACCACTAGTCCTGTCCTAGCCCTTTCCTTCTACTCCTACTCTCTTTGGAAAAAGAGAGGTTGAGCAACTGAGTAACAAGCAGTTCTCGTTGAAACACTTCTGTTGCGATAAACTTCATTAGGAGTCCATATGCTCCACATTGGGAGCGGACATGGTAAAAATATGTATATATATATATATATATATATATATATATTTAATGAATGTAGTACATAAGACTGTATCAATAAAATGTACTGAATAAATGGGTGAAAACATTTATTAATCGATTTAAATGTTTTGTAATTGATTTTTGCTGTATCAACACATAACAATTAATTTTATTTGAACTCTAGCAAAATAAACTCACTTATAGATAGATATAGAGATGCATATCTATCTATACATGTGTATGTATTAGCACTTTTAAGTCCCTCGTTGTGGAAGTTTAAAAGAACTTTTATACGGTTTGCTTGTGTCCAAATCGAAAGCCGAAAAGGAGCGCATCTGAAGTGCTATAGTTGGTAATAGTTGTTGACGTTATTTACCTACTTGGAAGATGAAAAGATAACTTTCACGGTGAAAGCTTTTTAGTTGGGTCAATTTATACTGTGACAACTGTCAAAACGGTTTAATATATCGTTTATTACATGTTTTATTATTAAAAGTTTATTTTTTTAAGATCATATTGGAAAGATTTTTTTTTATTTATTTAAAAACATCTTTTTATTTTGGACGTTGTCAAGTAATTAAAGATATCGTTTATGTAATCAGAAAACATGTTAACATTTAAAGTAGCTATGCGACAATAATTTGAAATGTTTGCTTATAAAAGATTTTCACTTTTAAATTATGTGAGTAATGGCTTTTGTGGAAGCTACTATTTCTTTTTCAAATATTTATTATTAGACGCAAATGACATTTCTCCCTCCCAAGAAATTTTATAATAAAAGTTTAATTAAAGTTTTCAATCGACAGGATTATAAAATATAGTTGAATATTAAATCGGCATCATGTCATTGTCTAAACTTGATTATTTGTTATATAACATAACAATTATACGGTTTTACTGTCTATAATACTCTTGACCACTATTGTTTGGCAATTATTTTATATTTTCTTCAAAGTTTAATTTTTTATAACGACGTAGATAATGTTTTGTCTGACGAAAGTTTGTGATTAACTTAACATCAAGGTAACTAAATTACGTTGAAACTACCACTGCGAGACTTTAACTAAATTCTTCATTTTCTTTCAATAAAATAATTAAACCATTTATTTGGCTGAACTTCTCAATCTAAGATTAATTAATTTGATTTGTTTTCACTGCTAGCGAGCTTTTTATTAAGACGGATTTGCGATGCTATGAACAAAGAGAGAGATAGGCACTATAAAGCTATGAAAAAGTGAACTTAGTTCTGATTAATCTCACTAAAATTGTTCAAGCTTGATTAATTTATCTTTAAATTAAAAGAGACTCTGTCATTAGAGAATAATTAATAGATAGCTTTATTACATTTTTCAGAAATGAGTTTTTTTAGAATAGTGAAAACAGCTTAAACCTTAAAGCCATTTACTAAAAATTATTGGTGAGGACATTCAAATGCTGTATGAATCAAATGTTAAGAATCACATAATGGTATTTACCTGATATACATACATATATTAAACATTAGAAACAAACTATTTTGCTTGTACAGTTTTGTTCAATTCGTTAATATAAACAAACGTATTATTTTTATATAAAAGAGGAATAGTTTATACTTGTTTTTTATTGAGTTTTTTTAAAAAAGGTTGTTTTTATAAACTTGATAAACTAAACCATACTATGATTGCCTTAGTTTTATGTTTTCTACGAAATACACATGTTTTTCATTAGTATTTGTACTTCATATTCTACCATGATTTAATAATCGATGTTTAATTTATTCGAAACGTAAGTTAACTTATTAAAAAATAACATATTTACTAACAAAACTTATAAAATGAGATTAGAAACAGAAAGGCGCCAATCAAATTGTAGATTTTTTTTATATTTAAGATGAAAATAGGATTATTCTTGATGTTTTCGAGGCTTTGTTCAAAAATATTTTAAGAATGATAATGTATCATGTAATTTGAGCAAATAATAAGCCTAAAAGCTGATTTAAAATAATGAGTTTTCTTCTAAAAAAATCGTTCGCATGTATATTTATAAAAAACAGAGCGCGCCTAAACTAATTATAAATACATCAAACTTATGTACGTATAAAACTTTAACAATTTGTTTTAAAATACAATTATAAAACTTTAATATCACTTGACATTCTTTTGTTTTAAACGATTATAAATGTTACAGTTATCTTGTTAAGTACCAAACGAATATAAAAGAAAATTTCGGTCATCAATTATGTTTGTTTGTTTGTTTATTTAAAATATTGTTTTGAATTAAAAAAAATACAATGTATCAAGATTAAGGATTATACATATTTCACAAGTTTTAAATATTTGTAATACTGCTAAGAAAGTAATTAGCACTTTTGATAGATTGATATCATTTCGTTTGTTGCCAGTTCTGTAACAAAATGTGATCACGTGTTTAGTCATTTAAAAACATCGTCTGACAAAATATATTGTAAATAGTATCGTTACCGTTAAGTGGATATCCCTTCTCAGTATTTTTTAAAAAATTAATATTGATAAACAATCTTAAAGCTTTAGGTATTGGCAGTAGGTATGAATGTATAAATTTAACATTTACCTGAAAATATGTTTAGTGATAAGCAGATATTTTTTTTGACAGCTTTCCAATACGTTATTAACAAAAGAATTCTTATTATTAAGAAAAATATTTTTCTTTGAATACTTATTAAAAATGCGAGCTTTTAAAAATTTGTTTACACGATTTATTATTTTGAATGAAAAAATCACAAAATATAACAACGGTGGAATCTTTTTGCTGTCTTTAAAAGGAGATATAATCTACGCGAGGTATTTAAGCTCACAAGTGCCTTGTTATATACTTTTGTATTCATTTGAAAGGCTTTCCCTAAAGCTTCCGCACGCAGTAAAAAAGCTCGCCAAGGTAACATTTGGCTTGCGGACTTTAATGTTAGTGAAAAATAATGGAACATTATGAAAACATGGCTGTGCTGTAAAGATCTTTTTGTTGATCTTAAATTACATTATTAATACAACATATTTTAACAAGTAATTGAAGTAAACGGTAAAAATAATTTGTTCTTATGTGATGATATCATATCGACTTTGGAAAGGCAAAATAACATACCACACAAATTCGATAATCACAATGTATATAACATAATGCACGTTCCATTACAAGTATGTAAGCTGCAAATACCAAACGAGTATATCAATTTAGCTTTTATGTTTGAAAAAAGAAGGGCCTGTTACAATTGTGACTCGGAAAAAGTTTTTCCTGAAAAATGTATTCAATCAGTATGAGATCGAATCAATAAACAAAACACCAGTTTATAAGTCTTTGTGCCCTTTAAGGTTGTATATATTTCATAGTTTGACTGACTCAAAATCATCAATTTTTTTTGTGCCTAATGCTATGTTTGTTATGTGTGGGTTACGTCTTTGTGACTTTCTAAGGTCAATATATACGTATCGTATGATTGAAATCAATTAAAATGATAAACATTGTTTGAACAGGAGACTTTTTTTGAATGGACACACACTGTGGTTGAAAACGCGGGTATTTCGACACGTTCAAAAAGATTACATCGACATGATGTTTAAATTATAAATCTTTAATTTTTATTGATTCTTCTTCATCGACCATTTTCAGTCCCTATATGGAACATATTGTCACATCGTAGCCCCTCATGATCAGACTCTCACCCATTGCGTTACTTCCTTCCATAGAATGCCAGCACCTCTCAGTTCTGTCAAGTATTGCGTCCAGGACGACGCTATCCCACCGACGAAGAATCAAGCAGAATTGAGATTCTCCAGAGGCATCCGGAGCACGTGAACTAGCCAGTTTCAACGTCTCTCCATGACCAATGATGTAATAGGGTGCATATATTCTCTAATCTCTGAGTTCATCACGAAATCAAACCACTTCACCATCAAATTGAAGATACAAACGGAGAGCGATAAAGTTGCGTTTTTGCACCAGTCCTGTATACATTTATTTAATGTTTTCTTGTGCAAATACTAATATAAGATAAAGTTAAAAACAGATGTTGTGCAATTAAAATAATAATGACGATATAAATTTCTGGTTTCCATCATACGTATAAATAGATGAAATACAAAATTCTCAGTACGGTAATTACTTAATTATATTTCAATGATTGATATAAGATAAATAAAAGAATGCTATTTGTCCATTTTAATTACATATGTTTTTAATTAAGGAGTGTTAATTTGGTGATATCATCCCTAAAAAAGTTTATCGTGCAGACAACTATTTTTTGCAAATGACCGCTGACCGTGACCGTCAAGCATGCAACAAGCACACACCCATGGGTAAAAAATATTGCGTGCTTCGAAATCGCCATTTTTAATAACAGTCTAAAGATAAAACAAACTTTTCCGCGGAATACTTTTTCATCCATTAATATGACATTGGAATTGAGTAATATACTAATTTGTGATATGCTTCAAACAAAGCAACACCCATAGTAATAAATCAACAGTATATATTTTTTAGAACGAATATTGTTTTATATAAGAAACCAGTATTCATTATCAACAATGATTTATAGAGAAAACAGAAGCCGAGTATTTGTTCCGTTACATTTGAAATATATATTTTTTAATAGAGCACACATACATGCCCAATTTTCAAGATATTTGTTTTGGCATACTTTTTAAATAAGTACTGTCTTCTGAAAAGACTGAACGTTGGCTTTTGTTTTCATGTTCTAATCGTAAAATTTACAAAACAAAAAATAAATCGTGTGAGATGTTAGAAACCTCCCTTGGTAACAAGATTTTTTAGAGTGTGAAAACTTTTGAGAAACATTAAGTCACCCATTTGCTTTATTTTTCATATTTAACATATTATAAAGATTTCAAGATAAGAAAATTTGTCTTTAACAATTCACGTTTATTTGGCATGAAATCTATGAATTGTATTCGTAAACTGAATATATCGTTCACCCAGTTAATTAGTCAGACAACTGCTAACAACCGAAACTTAAGTTATATATTAAATAATGTGTAATTGTTTTCGCTCAATCGGGTTCGATTATCAGTGAGTTAATTAAGAAAATTACAAAAAACAATGATAATGACAAAAAACTTCTACAGAATCGTTTTTTTCGGTCATTCATTACACGTTTTTTGTCCTACAATTGAATCCGGCCTAAATAACTAATCTTTAAGCACCTGTTGATAAAATGCATACGGTGACCATTTGAATATTGCTCTTAACATTATCTCAAAACAGGTTATTTAAAGCTGTTAGACTAATGAACTCGTCGATAGATATGTCTGTTGGATAGAATAGGAAACTTAGTTAATCAAGTAAACTCGATTTGATACGATTTTTATGTAATGCTTCAATAGTTCACCTTCCTATGACACTCAAGACTCTACATTGAAGAGTTTTAATTTAGGTTTATTGTCTGATTTTATAATAAACAAGTATTTTTTATAAGTATGTACAGTTTGTAAGCGTTTCGATAAAAACCGGTAGCCGAGAAATCAATGCACGGCAATCATTAATCGGTTTGTCGGTCTGGCGACGCCCACTACTAACCGGTACGACCCGACCGGCTATCCGGTACTCATCCGAGAGACATCCGCTGATTATGTTGATTGCCGTGTCCCGGTTTCGCCGGATACTGGCGTACCATTGAACTTATTATATTTTATTGAGGTGGCGTGGCTCGAGGGTATAGACCGAGAAAGCGTCTTCAATGGCTATATTGCAACGTAATATTTTTTCATCTGGTTAATAAATACATGTCATGCAAAACTGGCAAATTTAATCGATAGTGATTCTTTAACATTCAACGGCGGTCATATTGCTTAGCACAGCGTTTTAAAACTTTTTCTGCACCCTTAATATATCAGAAATTTTCCGCGGAAAATAACAGAGCAAACGTTATCTTACTAATAGTTTTTTTTCATTTACAATTCAGAAACGCATTGACATATACAATCATTGATATCATCTTCATTTATTTTTGTATGCAATAGCTGTAATTTTTTTCTGAAAGCTGAAATTTTTTCCGTTAATTTTAAAATGTGCATATTGTGTTCTTGCTGGGAGAGGTTTTACTTTTCAAATATATCACATAGGTTTGCGAGTTTAATAAAATATACGTGTTTGACATACTCGTGTATTCTTTATATAAGGAAATTATATTTTTTATGGAGAATTTTCAGGCGCACAGTTTAGGAAACACACTTAAACTTTTTATTGATATTGAAGATATTTGTCTGGTTTTTAATGATGGTAATACGAATTCAAAAAATAAAACACTATTTTGTAGTATTAATAACACTTTTATTTATTCCAAAATGCTCGTGATAAGTGAAACCAGTCCTGATTTTATTAAATGAATGTGGAATTAATACAATAAAAGTGACAATGAATACCTTAACTGTAATATAAATGTTTATTATCAAACTATAAAAGCATATATAAGCATAACCCGAGAGCCACGAAACGTCACGCTATAAGCTAATTTGTTATGCGCTGCAAACTTTCATACAAAGTTTGTATGGAAGTTTGTAATGCTTATTGAATTTGCTTATAGCGTGAAGTTTCTTGGCCTTTGGGTAACAGTACAAAGTCATTGCAATTTGTGTGCATAATGAATCACATTTTTATATCCATCTCCGCTCCTATTGTAAATTATATGGACTCCCAATGGAGCTTATCTCAACAAAAGTTTTCTACGATAACTAATAGAAAATGTTATTTTACCAAAGGGTGCGAATTATTATTACGATCAACGTTATGAGGATTCATAATTAAAATGTAAAAAATAAAATTAAGAAATTTAAGCTGTACTGGCTCACATTAGATATTTGCATTAAAAGCAATAGCTTTATAAATTACGGTTTCCTGTCGTAAAAGCTTATGATACGTCATGCGTCATTATCTGTTTGAACACAGGTGGCAATTATAAATAACTAAACGCAATTAAAAATACTAGTACGTGAGAAAACTGTTTACGCGATTACTTCGAGCTGTCGAAGATAGTCAGTAATAGTCATAATAAAACAAACAACTTTTTACTGCGAACGTTTATTGATGGATTCATGTCAACTTCCTCTAATCATCACACAGCGTTATGATTTTTTGCCGCAAATTTCCTGTCGACAGATGATCTACTTCTCATTCCTCCAATTAGCCTGGTTAAATCGCTTTCTTGCTAGAAAACGGATTGCTGACTTTAATACTGTGACAGACAAGTAACATGTCTTTACTTTTGATCGATTCAATTAAGAAACTATTATACTTATGTATGTCACCATCATCAATTACGTTACATCGAATGTTATTTAATTATTATGTATACTTATCAATTAGAGAGAAAGTCTAGACGTATATTAAAATATCATTAATTGGATAAAATGTACTATCTGAATAAAGTATTATTTATTCGTATACTTAACAACATCTGAGAATCAAGCTAGGAGTTTAAGTACATGGAGGGAAGGCGACGATTTTAAATTCTTAATGAAGATGTTACATCTCAAATAAAAATAAAACTTTAAATAGAGATTTTCTGTTAAATAGACGAATAAATAATTAAACTGCAAATTTTCTCAATGTCTGTATTTCTTTTTGAATAAACAGATTTTTAAATAAATTTTTATCTAACAAATATAAAAGAAACCACCGAATAATACCTGATCATTGTAAACAAATATAAACTGTGACTATTTTTATAAATATTATGCTTTTATACCAATAATTGACAGCTTACACATAAAAAAATAACTTTACATTTTTTTTACCATATCCGCTCCCAATGTGAAGCATATGGACATATAATGGAGTTTATCTCAACAGAAGTGTTTCAACGAGAACTGCTTGTTACTCAGTTGCTCAACCTCTCTTTTTCCAAAGAGAGTAGGAATATAAGGAAAGGGCTAGGACAGGATTAGTGGTTAGCTAATCGCTCTCGATACGCCCCGTTCATAGGATAGGATGAGTGGGAGGGGGGAATTTAAGACATCACATACATCCGTGCCTTTGAACAGAAATTCATAAATCGATTGAAAAATCAATTTATAAAACTGCCCGTACTGGGATTCGAATCCGTGACCTACGTAGCGGTAGCCAACGGCGTTGACCACTCGACCACACAGGCGGCAACTTTACATTAATTGAAACTAATGTTACATTGCTCTAAAAGCAGTGTGTCTGCTTCTTAATTGAATTAACAATCAAAAGTATCGACACGGTGAATAATTAAAAGAACTTAGTTCTACAAAAATTGTATAAATTGGTTGACAGTTTTTTTGGTAAGCCGCTATGTCAGAACATTGTTGTAGTGATCTTAATAGTATTAACCTGTTTACTTTACAGTTCCATTAAATAATGTCAATTCGATCAATTCGTCATGCTTATATGTATCAATATATGACACTAGTTATTAGTTGAAAACAAATCTGATAATATAACATACATAAGACACAATTTACGATATTAACTGGTTGATTTTTCTAATTAAATTAAATTTAACTGCGGGTTTTAGATTTCAAAGGGAAATAATGATGTTCATCGAAGGATATTAAAAAAGTGATTGAAATATTAGGTATGTGTTATAAAATACGTTTTTTAGTAAAGTATGTATAGCGCTTGGGCATTATAAACTGTAGTGGTGATACGCAAATAGACTCTTTCAATATATAAATGTGAAATTATTCATTAAAACTATCTGACTGACACGTTATGATTGATGGAAACCTACCTAATGGAAAAAGTTAACCAATTGTATTGGTTCATGGTTCTGTGTTTTGTGTAAAGCGAAGATATTAGTTAATTTCACAAACTATATCGTTTAATTCAAATAAGGCGAGTGATTGTAAACAAATTTGAAATTGTTGCCACGGTTGAATGTGCAATCCGTACTTGTTTGAAGACGTGAGCGAAGTTGTTGGTCTGCTCAATTTGCAAGCAATTATCCTACGTGGCCAGTGGTTGTCGGCGGTGGCCAAAACCACGCCCAGAAGACGGACACCGGCAAAGTGGAGTTTGCCATCACCGACACGAGTGTGGGCGAATGTTAAATGATTTATTTGTAAATTTAATTCAAAGGCGTTTATTATTAATGGCTTATATAAAGTCAATTTGCTTTGTATTGCAGAGATAATTTGCTGTATAAATATTTTTGCAATGTAAGTAGCAAGTCAATTTATGATTAGTGTAGGTTTTAATAAAATTATGACTTGAAAACAAATATACATATATTATATTCTTGATGGACTTGTCGTTCAACTTTGTAAAGCATCATTTTTAATATATATTCATAATTTAGATTAAAACGAAGTTATTCAATTGGTTCTGTTTCTAGGTTTCTTTATAACATTGTCACTTCTTCCATTTGTTTTTAATTTATTTATCGTAAAAGTTTAAGTTATTTTCTCCAGGAAAAAAAATACACATACATATGAGTCATATCTTAGCATAGAAAATTGGTTGCAATATGATGGATAAAAAATATTTAATTGACGATTTTATGCATAAAAGGGAGACATAAATTAGAATAAATTTATCTGAAGCACACGAGAAAATTTTAGTGAAATCAAAGGGTATAATGTAATTGTACTCATAGATTATTTAGATAAGAATGGTTAAAACATCTCAAATAAATAAAATAATTATTTAAATACTTACGCAGAATTTACAGACATATGTTACTAAATAATATATTATGATACGAATACGCAATATGTATTTAACTGTGTCAGTATTCCCACGGGGCTTAAAATCGTATCTTCTTACCAAGAATCAGCCTTGTGTAGCAAATAACTTTCAATTTTATCCGTTAAAAGCAAATTATGACCCGTTTTCCCTGTTTACATTTATAGCATCCGCGAGCGAAGGATAAGCAGGATCCTGAAGGATTTAGAGATTTCTTCGGAATGCGGGAAGACGGTTTCCCTTTCTTATATAACAATTAATTCAAGGCTAATTGTGACAGGCTAATAATTCCGTTTGAATATTTACAAATTTAAAGTATGAAGGCGTTAAAACTAAAGAAATTATTAGCATTCCTTATATTATATAATACATTATAATTGCATTGTATTTTTCATATAAAAAAATCTTACATATTTTATTTCTATTAAAATTATTGCTATAATTGTTGTGTTTTATTTTTTGTCACAAGTAAATAAGGTATGCTAATTTATTTGAAACTGTTTTAATGCCAATAGTAAAATACCCCGGAATACATAAACAAAACCATTACCAAGAAGCAGACCAAATCAACATTTAATTTTATACATTGCTTTTGAGGAAGCATTTGAAATTGATATTTCTGTAAACGACATTACCGTCGTTATGGCAACAGAGATGACGTTGTAAATATTAGTTTCAAGTAAATCGATTTTAAATATTTGTGAAAATAACAATGTAATTAAAACTGTATTTATTATTCAATCATGAAGGGAATATGCCGATGATGCTGTTTTATTTGACCACTGTTTAAAAGGCATTTAGGAGACTATTGAAGTGTAAAGAACTAATTAAGGTCGCATTGATCTGAAAATAAGCTTATGTGACGTTCTAGGTTATCAAACCCATCATGACCAGCTCGCGACAGATCATCGGGAAAGCCAACAGCGTCGCGTACCTCGGTGAACATATCCCGGAAAAGGTTATCATCAAGTTAGTGGCTTTTCGTTTGTAAAATATCTGGATACACAATAAATTCAATGTTAACTCTCTAAAGTACACAACTGTACACGATTAAGACATTACGCTATTTGTTAAGCGGTTGAATTCTACCAGTCCTGTTCTACAATAGTGAATCATGGAAACTGTCAGCCTCAGTAAACCTATATATTGAGCTTCAATAAAAGATGCTTGGTAAGGACATAGGGGGTGAGGCAGTTTAATTTTTTGAAAAACTCATTATTGTACGTATATGAAAGCGTCATTAGTGGTCATAGAAAGACTATGGAACTGGCATGGGAGAAGCAACGATATTGGCAGGGAGACAGCGAATTATGGAGAGACCACGTAGCGGCCATATGTTTGACAAAAGAAGCAAATGTTAAAAAAGAAAAAGGAATAATTAAAATATGTTGAAATACTGAGCCTTGTATGTGAATCTTAATGTGACATTCGAACCGGGTTTAACTCTCGCGGCTCGGAGACTAGAAAAATACTTCTCTGCCGATGGGGGTCGTTTAGGGACCCCAGTGGTTTCCTCATTATTGGCCTTATTCTTATGAATTAAAAAAAAAAATAGTCTAAGGGCTTTAAAATATCTCTGCATTATTCCTCATACATTTTTTTTTTATAAAAATCCGTGATTTTTTAATAAATAATCATATTTTAAGTTGCGCGTAAAAAAGACATCATCCCAGCACAAATATGAATTTGCAACTGACGCGTTTTGCGCAGCTATCTTAAGAACGATCGCTGATAAGCGGGCGCTTATCTCGTTATCGCGTATTTATATAAACTACAAAAGGTCCAAAAAACTATGATATAAGAATACATGAAATATAAACATTGTATCACCCATATTAAAATAGATATTTAAGAAAATGGGGTCGCATTTCTTGAGCTTAGAACCGGAAAAGTTAAAAGTGAATTTCAATAAATTTTGGTGTTTTCGCAGGCAATAAAATTTCGGAAAAAATCAAGAAAGTTTTAATAAATTACTCAAACTGCGCCTTAGCGTTTTTTTCCAGAACAAAAACAAAACTAAAAGATTTATTATTTCAAGTGTAAATATAATACAAGAAAAAACAAGAGCTCTATTTTCTGAAGATGCCAACTCAAAGAACCAGAGATGTAATTAAGATGTCACGAGTAATCGGGTAGTTCTTTTCTAATGGTAATTCACTTCGAAACTAACAGCACTCGATAGAAAAACAATATCGGGAAAGCTCATGGACGTAACTTTCGGATTGTGAAAGCTTCCGAATAAACATCGGATTTGTGCTCTAATTCACATCGAAAGCTCGTTTCGGGAAAGACTATCTTGATATATATTATACAAGCTATACAAACTCAGTTACGATATCAACGAATGTTAATATCAATGTAAAAAAAAGCATGATATACAGAATAATGTGACGTACAGTTTTTTCAGACATAACATTAAGATAGTTTATGAAAAATATATGCGCATCATAAATAATTACAATTATTGTTTTTTTCGGCGGGTAAAATGAAAAAGACTGGAGATTTTAATTTTTGTTTTAAATGACTTATCTTGCTTATATTTTATAACAGCATAAAAAATGAGACATGTAATGTCTTCGAACCATTAGGAAATAAAAACTTATAATAATAAACCGGGCTTTTTAGAGACATGTTCACCAGTAGAGCAAATAAACTCTTACTGTATGTCTAACGTGGACAACATCAAAGCGATTGTGAAGCGATTCGGTGCGGCACGAAAATATCAAATGGTCTCTACCGCTATAGTTTCTTGCGTGACAAAAAGCACGCCGCGATCAGTTTGATTGATATTTTGATTCGCTTTATCCGTGTTCCAATCGTGTTCGCAGTGACTTCGTCCAAGTAAGACGCACATAGCGTCAATGGTTCTGATCACAACAAAAATGTTCCACAATAACAGTTTTTTAGTGGCTCGAACTGTCTTATTGGAGAAAAAGAGAAAGAATAAACAGTTTTTAGTTTAACACTCTTGGTAGGTCAATTTACTGATAAAGATAGAAATGACAATTCTAGACGTCACTTGCATTTTTGCCTCCGAACTCAAATTCAAATTTCAAGTCCATGAACACTGCTACCAAAGAGATGATGGTGACCAAACGAATACATGCCCGGCAATAGGAAGATGCATTTCTATAAGAATAGTTAAGTGAATGTGAATGGTTTTTAACATAGAAATTAACATTGATTTGTACGTTGAAACAAAGTGAGTTTTTAAATTAATTAAATATTTTCTTTACTTGTTAATATTTTAATAACTTCTGTGAACATTCGCTGAAATATAAAAACATTTATTGTTTAAGTAATATTCTTATGTCAGTACAACACCATAATTTCAATTCTGAACGAACACATAAATATTCGAACTTAATAAATTATGTTGAAAAATAGTGTTGGAACAGAGCTCAATCCTCGACATGGCAGAATATTCCCCATAAACGTACGGACGGTCGTTATGTTTGTCCCAATCTCGGATAACGACTCCGATGAATTTTCCCCTACAGCCTGAGCAATCATTAATGCCACCCTGTGACAAAGGTGAAACTGTCCCAGCGTCAGCAATACCTAAACGCAAAGCAAAAAGACTCATTCACAGTCACTGGGCAAATAATATCCTGCTGAATTACTCACGCAATGAAAAATAAGACGAATAAGACTGGGTATATATAACAACAACTGTGTAGAATAAGAATTTTAATGTACAGTGAGCTTTGCATGCGGTTTTTCAAAAATAATTATTAAGAATTAAATACTTTTTCAAAGACTGGCTATGAATTAATTGTTTAATTATTCGTATACAATACAAACACGGAAAAGGAGATATAGTAATAAAGACAGACTGTAAGTTGATAGCGATAAATAACTTAAAAAAACATCTATTTGTGAAAAAAATAACAAAGATGGTAAGTCGTATTTAACCAAAAAAGTTTTTTTAAAACTTTGACTGATACTTAATTAATAAATTTAGAATTGATTAGAAAGAGGTAAAAAAATAAAATCATTTTTTTTTCACATAAAGATACATTTCGTATAGGTTTTTTTTCTTAACCTAGTTAAAAATAATCGTAATTTTCCATCACGCAAAAAAACTCTCTAACGGTGGTTGGCTGTCCTGGAAAAAGATATTGTACTTTTCAAATAAGGTTATTGTTTGTCAATTTTTTAGCTTGCTAGTTCTTTCCCTTTTCAAGTGTATGTTTAGCGAATTGGATAGTTAAGTTAGTAGCCTTTTACATTATTTTCTTAGTTGATGCAATGTCAATAAAATTTACAGGATCATTTTAAGAATCTCAACAAAGTAACACTTGTGTATTAAAATTCGCCAATGGTTACTTATTATATGGAAAATTTCCGCCAAAACGTCGTATGGCTCGTACGGCCAAAATACCAATTTTTGAAACAGAACAAATTATGTAAAAATAAAGACAAGAAAAAGGCGCATTAACGATAAAAAAATGATTGCTAAACTTTTTGATTAAGATCTTTTAGCAGGAAAGTTTATTAATCCGAAGAACTGTAGCAATAAAATTTTACTGTTCATTGAAGACATATATTATTGGATTGGAAAACGAATGGATTTTTATTAAGTGGCAATCGACAAAGAGCTTTGTTTACTAGTTTTCTATCTCGCTTCATAATAATACTTTGTAACACATTTATTATCTTGAAGTAAACTTACAACAAAGGTCACACAAGGAAAATACAAACTTAGCAGTATCTTTATTTTTAAGAACAAATATTTCATCCAAATACTTTCATCTACATATTTTAAATTATGTATTAATTTTGACATCGTAAATATTATGCTGATAATTATTGTCGGCATCAGAAAGTCTTTTAAAAAATCTGGCACTACATCTATTATGCCAAGATTTTTTTTGTTAGTTTCTTGACATCATTAATTCGAGCAAAAATTACGTCACAAGCACCCACGTCGAAGGTCTCAAATTGAAATAAATCTAAATTTGACATTGACCTTACCAGGAATTAAATCTAGCATGGATGTCTGTAATGCATAAAATACATAAGTCCTATTATAGCTCAATACGATTCATCCATAAGCTCTGCAAAAAAAAGGTTGGGAAATTAAGTAATACACAGTTTTCGTAGAACAACTTTGCATTGAGACAAACTTCATAACGATTATTCTTATGAAAGGGTTCGTTTTTTTTCTTTGTAATATACTAATATTAAAAGATATTGTATTAAAAATGGTTGTGTAAATTATTTTAGCTGAAAATTCCAATATTAAGTGAAAAATCTTCTTTTTACATATCGCCGTCATACAAGATAATGTAAACAAGTTTAGAACGGAAAGATTAGTGAAATCTTATAATAATTATTGAGTATTCGATATTTTCCCTATATGTACACTAATTATATTCGTAAAGGATATACATATAGTTATTTTCGTGACAAATACTCTGAATCACTTTTCTGGTTCATATCGATCTTTTAAATATATTTGAAATTCTACCCAACCGAATTGAGCGGAGTAAGCAAAGATTCATGACATAACATAACAGGATAAGTGTCTATTTTTTTTTCTTTTATCATTTATGTAATATTATCACAATAAACCACAATGTTTCATTCAGTCAAATTTGTTACCACTGCAATTCATCAAAATGCCGACGCCAAGTTGAGCCTTTTATCGCAGCGAATAGTGGCAGAAGTCAAAGTGTCGAGAAAGCATAGCGGCGTGCCTCGAATGAAAAACTCATTTAGGTGAGAATCGACCCGGCCGAGGCCATCAATCTGTTGCATTGTTGTTACTGCTAGCAGAAAACTATAAATTGAGGCGGTCGCAAAAAGGTCCCTTCTCAGGAAAGTGGTACGCCAGCGCTTGAAGTTTTCAAATTATAGCCCTTGCCGTGATACAAAAGCGACGGAAGAATTCTGACGTTTAAATCTTTACTCTAACGGAAGTCATTAAATTCTACAATTTAAAAATTGATTTCGTATAGAATAAACTAAATAAGTTTGACATCAGAAGTATTCGTAAAGTTTTTATTACATTAATTTAATCAATTAATAAATATGCAATCTTCGTTTTGTCTTCATCTATAAATGCGTAAACAGAAAATAAATGAACTAACGGATACTTCGTGAATTTCCTTTATATAAAAATCATGTAAAAGAAAACAACGTCCTAAATAAGGTAAATTCGGTGACAACATTTCATGTCACTCGAGATCAATTTGAGAAGAGAAATCACAATAAATCCACGACAATCAACTCAAATTTGAATAGGAAAATATAAAATTAATTTTGATCTTCGTGGCATTTGAACTCAGACTGGCCTGATCGCTATGGCAAAGTTCTTATTAACTGGACCACAGAGGACGACTTTTAATATTTGGTTTTACAGAATTGATAGAAACAATAATATAGCAATGTGTGGTAATAAAATAATACTATCAAATTCAAGATTGGACAAAACTTACTATGATTCGATTGAAATTTCATAGGTGGTTGTTTAATATTATAAATAGTTTTTTGACATTCATTTAAGAACTAAAAACGTTGCCATTGTTTTCATTCTACGTGGATATTCTAGAAATAGCAAGTGTATCTGCCAACCTTCCAATTCGTTACTGCATTTTACTATTTAAGTGAAATAAGTTTCTCACCTTTCACAAAAAACAGTATATTACAACATACTGGCCATTTGTGAGAAATACGAGGAAACGGCGGTAAATCGCCCAGAGAACAAAGTACAGCTCCTACTTATAACTTAAAAGGATAAAGCAGCAAGTAACGAACAGGGGTCTTAAAAAAGACATTGTTATTATCCCGTCGAGATAGCGACAGAACGACGATGTAAACACCGAAGGAAAGTATCGGACTTGAACTCAGAGACGATATCAGATGGAATTTATTTGGTTACTACCTTGTGGCGTTAGTGGATGAAAACAATGATAGCCTATTGACTTTTTCGAGATAACTAAAGCTATTGATGTACGCATTAATCTTTTATGGAATTATTTAAATTACAGATACAGATGTTTAGATTGAGTGATGTAGACTTTGCGGAGTCATTCAGGCACCAGTATTTTGAAGGAAAGAAAATATTCTTTTTAGTAATTTGTGTTTTTAAAATGTTCATTGAATTACTGCAACATGAGTCGTTATATATTTTAAAACACGGCTTTTTCAGAAAATAATATCTACTAAGACTAAGATACTCTTAAATATAATCATATTTTTAAAAATAAAACAAATTTTAAAATCATTTCGATAACAAACAGCAGCTTTAAAAATATGCACTGGAATGTCTGACATGTTTTAACGGTAGCCCGGACAAATAAAATAGAAGGTCAATCAAAACGTTCAGAATAATTTAATATAATATAATTTAATAAATAAATAATATTCTACGGTTTGGTTCTTTTCTTCAGTAAAAGTATGGTAGAAAAAAAATGGTCTCAAGATTGACAGTTATGATTTGTGTCTCCCACATTATTATGAAGTTATTTTGAATCGTAATACAATAAAATTAATTTTTCTATCCGATTTCAGCTTTGGTAACAACCGATCAATTATTTGTTATTTTCATATATTTAACTAAGCATTTTAAATAAGAATGATTGGTTGCTAAATATTAATGAATTTACATTTTATAAACAAAACAATAATATGTTCATGTTTGCTTTTGAATAACATGGTAAAATACATTCCGTGTTAATACAACATTTTCATTAAAGCGAAACATGCGTCTGGCAAATAAAAATAAGCGTTTTTGGAAACAATAATTTATTTTGTGCTCGAAATATTGTAAAATATGAATTCAATTTAAAAAATTTACATATTGTCGATTGAATATAAATAAATATAACATTATTTTAATTAAAAGTTTGATGTAAAATGTGTTCTATCAGCAATAATGATATTTTATTACATTCTTATAAAATAAATAATTAAAAATCAAGTTTAAACAGTCCAATAGAAAATTTCTTAGCTCGAATGTAAAAAAAAATGAATGAAATTATTTCAGAAAGCATTTATTAATCATTTGAAAATCTGTCATGTTGTTTTTGTTCTGATAAAATAACTATGTTTATCAGAACTATCAGTATATCAACTATTTTTCGAGAGATAAACAAAAATGTATTTTAAAGCAATAACCATTAAAAAAACAAATGTCAAAAAGGAGAAATGCAAAGCGATACATTTTGAGTGAACAAGAAAGACATTTTAAGTTCAATTTTTAAAATGAGATTCACTTTTAAGATATTTTAAATATCAATACGTTATGTGATTATCAATTTAACTATAGTAATTCAACAATTATTTTTTTTTGAAAAAACTGAATGAAGACGTGACCCTTTCTCTAATGTTTGCCAGTTTTATGTACATACATCGTAAGGTAAAAAATCTTTAAAATCGAAAAAGTATTTTAGTTTCACAAATATTATTTTATATAAAATATAGTTGATAGCTTTTCGGCTTATGTATGTCTTCATCAGAACTATAGTTCATTGGAGTTCAAGAAGCAATGAAGTTCTACCAAGTAAATGTTATTTCAATCAATACTTCTAGGCCTGATATGAATAATATACTTAGTATTCAATCGCTCGTAAAACGTGATTAAATTAATAAAGCACTATGAGACAAGACGCGTTTAGTGTTAAAATTATATTATGTAATTTAAATAGGTTTGCTAGAATTTCTTGATATCTCACCAAGGATAAAGGTTCTCCCAGTATGTGATTAGAATTTACGAAATACCTTCAGTCTTTATGATTATCAATGTACATATATATTAATAAACGTGTGGCAGTATAATATCTTGTGACTATTACGGTAAGAATAATAGATAAGTAAGCCAAATGTAGCAAGAGTAATCGCTTAATTCTGAAACAAGTGGAACGAAACCGCGCGATAATATTTCACACTGTTACAAGGGCAAATGTTCATACGTTTGGCAAAGTTTCCACTAATATTCCAGTCAAGAAGTCAGCAGATATTAGCAGTTGCGAATCTAGGAAACTTAATGGCCAAAAAGCCTACGTCATAGATAATAATGATTTGAGAACAACAAATGATAGATTCCTTAACTTAACATGTAACTTTGTCATTACAAGAGTACACGATTTACCGTATAAAATATTGTATGGTAGCAATTCATTGTTTTTTTTATTTGAACATATCGATTTTAGAAAGGCAAAGGGAAGTAACACAGAGAATAGAAATGAACAGGAGACACAAAAGACGTTTTTTTTGCCGATTTTGGGTCAAAGTCAAAATAACAAATAAACACATTCTTGAATTGTACTTAAATTTATTAACTGGTGTGTTATTTACTAAATGTAATATTAATTTAATAAGCTATTTAAGTAACACATTTATTCATTTTCAGCTTTTATCATTTTGATTGAACGTGTGGTAAGTTGTATACATTGTGATTATCGAAAAAAGCTGTTTTGAAAAGAAACTTTGGGTTACGTCCTTTTGCTTTTTAAGAGTCGATATGTCCTTTTTAAATACTAGATAATTGAAATAAATATATTGTGGACTAGCGTTGGAGTATATGTATTTACTTTTTAGCGCACTCATCTAAATCAGATGAAATTTATTTCAGATGACGAATATTAACTTTGACCATTGTATCACAGTGAAGATATTTTGTAAATTAACAGTTTTAAAAGAGTATTATTGGAAATTTCTAAGATAGAATTTAAGTTAATTTTACCGCAGCGTAATTGAATAAATATCTGAGAAAGGTTATTACGATCCTGTGCAAAAGCACGAGGCGAAGGAGATTGCCTTCGCTGCTGCATGGGCGGGAACATCTCTTGGCAGAATTTGCAATGTCAGCTCTGGTTCACGGCGGTTTTTATAATGTGGTCTGTGGGGAATAGTTCAGACGCTGCTAATGGGCACCTAAGGCAATCGGAGACCAGATGGAGACAGTAGTAGCTGGTAAAGGGGAGGTGAGCTTAAAGAAGTGCTTAAAGTATCGTAAAAGAATATTAAAATGCACTTAATGCACAGATCAGCATACTGTTTAAAAACAAAAATAGATTTTTCAATTACTTTAATACAGTTTTTTTGTTTGTTTATAAGTCTCTTTGGCTGGAAAAAGGGATCGGGACGAACAACGTAAGTACTAGCAGTGTAAAAATACCTGGGTGGAGAAATTACTTAGTACAGATATGATCGAATGATGTATTCGTTCGATACCTTTTTAAATATTTTCCTACGACCAATAAATACATATGTGTATAAAATGATGAAAATAATATCGTAATTCAGATATTTGAATGTGTTTATCGGGCTATTACCCGAGCGGTCAACGTCGTTGGCTTCGGTTACGGTGTCTACGGATTTGAATCTGAGTACGGACAGTTTCATAAATTGATTTGCAGTCAATTTGTAGAGATATCGTGTGGGAAGGTAAGAATATTTGCAAATCGAATTTAAAATCAGAGCTTAACGGAAGCGATTAGTAAACCAGTCTTATCCTTATTTGTATATCTTTATTAAATTTGGAAAATGGATAAATAGAGCTACTAAGTTACAACCAGTTTTTGTAGAAAAACTTCTGTAGAAATAAACTCCATAATAAATGCGTGCGCGCCCTATTGAGAGCTACCATAGTTACAAAATAAAAACGTTGGAATATAAGTCCAAGGGATGTTATTTCAATGAATAAGTAAAAAAAAAACTTTTGTAAGCACGCTTAAAAACAATATAAAAAACTATACGTCTTTTATGCGAAAATGAAAGAATTGAATGGGTCAAAGATATTAACAATACTAAACATTATGGAGTAATAGAAAAATGATAAATTATTACATTGAGTTTATTTTGAGTGAATAAAAATAATCGGCGAAAGTTTGCATGTTTTTGGTAAAGAAGCTTCGTAAAAAAGAATAACTGATTACATGAGCGTTGATTGCGCACTACGAAAAAGCACAAGAAAGCGGAAATGAATTCAAAGTTTAAACAAAAAGTAGCATCAATCAACCAAAACAACCAAACGGCTTAGTAACTAACCTAGGAACAAAAGCTCAGCGACACAGTGAAATTTTCTCTGACACATGATAAATGAAAAAGCTCTTGATGACATTATTCGCAAAAAGTATACAACCTCAGTCCACTTTTTCACGACGTTCATTTGGGCGACCGCCAGCCCCAAGAAACAGGAGCGAGTGAGATACAAGAAAAAAAAACACGTCTGGTGAATAAAGTAACTCATCCATATTTATAAACCGACTTGAAATAAAGCCCGCATAAGAGACGTATGTTTATAAAGACATACATTTATATGTTTAAAAATATAATTTAGAACCAAGTAAAAGCAATGTGTACATATTCGGAATATTGGATTCGTTAACGTAAATTAAGTTTTGTATAAACGAGTAAGCCTTTTCTCAGATTACTTTTTCCAAGAGACAGAATGATATCGTTATTATCTAACGATTACAATACCGGTATTACTAAAACCTTTACCCACATATGTATATATATTTAAATCATTTAAATCTACTCTAAATATAATACAAATAATACTATCACAAATTTAAATGTAACATATGTCATGTTTAAAAAAAACTATTTAAAGTGTCAAACATACGTATTTTTAAAAAATATTAAAATTTATAAAAAAAAAACCTAATTTAAAAAAATATCAGTTTATTAATTTGAAATTGAACAACTGCTTTCGGTGAAATGAATGAAAAACATTTAGTACAGATTATATTCTTATTTAAAACCTAAAGCGGTAAGAGTAATTGAAGACACGTAGGTTTCGCTCTATACCTACTGTTACTTCAAAACTTTAGTGAATAAAAACAGTGATATTATTTTCAGGTGGAGTAATAAATACTTTGTTTTAGTTATGTTTGGGCATGCAAAAAAAAAAAGTTATTTTAAAAATAAATTTAAAGTGATTTAGTTTTTAAAAATATTAAAATTTTGATGATTAAAAAAGATCGGTCATATTTTTAATAAGTTAAGTAAAATCATTTAGTCAATAAGTTTAAGGTAAATTGACTTAATAATTGTAGCACTAAAGAGTCTACAGAATATCATCAATTAGTCTTAAGCAAAAACAATAAATAGCCGGAGCATAAAAGTGTGCCTGAATCTGATTGCATCCGATTCAATTTCATCTAACTCAAATTGATAGCAGTTTAACATTTAAATTGGCTCATTATTCCGTCACTGAAACGTCTACATTATTCAACACTATCGATAAATTATGGGCGAGTTGTATGGCTGTCGGGTGGGATGGTAAATAAATCTCTGGTCGGGGCGGAAATCCTAAGAGAATGAGGCTTTCGCGTAGGCTTTTCATTAGCAATCTACGCGCTACCTGAACGTTTAATGTGCGCCATTTAAACGCGCATCTTAAAACACCGATTAACATCATTTACTATGGTACACTTCATATGTTAATTCTGGAAATTGTTACGTATGTTAAACATACTTCGTATCAAACATTTCATACCGGTTAGAAATTGATGACTTTGTTATTCCGGCTACTGAGTAACTACATACGTATGAAATGATTGTTTGACACAAATATATAGTAGACAATATATTGTATAATAAAAGTTTATTATGCTAGCGATCGGTAAAACAGAATTGTACGAATTTAAAAATAAGTAATTAATACCTATTGCGCAGCGGTTAGCGATGTGGGTTTCCGTACCGGATCTCACAGGTTCGAGTCCCAGTACGAATAGCATTTTACGATCGATTTCTGCTCTAAGCATAGGTGTTTGTAATGTCTTAAAATTCCCTGCCATCCTTTCCGATACTTAAATAACTGGGCGTAGCGCAATTAGTTAATCTAGCCTTATGCTTCTATTCTTACTACTCTCTTTGAAAAATAGAGGTTGAGCGACGAGTAACGAACAGTCTTCGTAAAAAACTTCTGTTGAGATACCTTTATTAGGGCATACGCTCCACATTGGGATCGGACATGGATTAAAAAATGAATACTTTATTTGCATTTTGCATCTTACAAAAAATTATTTATAACTTTTATATGTTTAATGGAAATACAATTTAGCATTACAATTTTTGTTCTTATAATCTGTGATATTTCAGGCCACGCAAAATAGGTGTAAACATACAAAATAAGCTTCGTTTACGTAAGACAAATTAAAACGATATAGCATGAGAGAAAGTTATTGGATTAAATAGATGATTATTTATGTTACGAAAAACCACATCGACTATAATATTTGTATATAATGGAAAGAGTGTATGCGATACGTTAAAACCCATTGGCTTTCACACTTTACCCATCCTTGAAATCGTGATGTTAAAATTTGATCCTCTCACTAAACTTCCATTCTTAACATTTCTGGAAAAATATTTAAATCCGCTGACATAAAAAAGCTGCAATTCGTTTTCGTTAAAAAATATCACAATTTAACATAAAAATTTACTAAAACGTTAAATTATTTAAATGCTTGGTTACAATAAATGCGTTACTCAAAACAAAAATTCCGGTGGTATAGCTTGGCTTTCACAGCATACTAAAATGATAGGAGACACCTTTTAATTTGTATTTACTGTGTCAAAATATTTGCCGGAATAAGAGCCCGACCACGTACATATATAATATTGTATGGCTATTCCGGATAAAGCTGCAGTTAAACCTATAATTTATGTCAGAAAAAATAAAGTCATTTCCTAAAAAAGAATGTAATGTCAGTCAAGGTAAATTGATGGTATTATATTTGTTCAAAACACAGCCATAAACGAGACAGTTATACCCGTCACTAGGCAAAAGTTACACTATTGTGGATATCAATGAAAGGAGAACGTCGCCTGTCTTTAATTTCTTTTCCCGATTTTTAAATTGTCAGAGAAACAAAAGAAAAATAATGTCTCTTTCGAAGAATATTTTTCATTAATTAGTTACATATTTCTTTGTCTTGTATGGTATAATTTTAAACAGTTTCGGTTGAAAAGAAATCGGTGAACAAAATCACAAATATTGATAATCAATATTTCTCAACGGCGGGCCACTGCGAGTTCCAATGGGGTCGCAGAGAATGTTTTTTTAGGGGAGCTACAGTACAGTTTTGAGGAGCCACGGGCAAATTTAACTAAATCCATAAATTCCTGGGATTTTGGATTCGAAATTCTCGGAAGAACTCGAAAAAAAAGTCTCGCGTCTTTACGATTTGGGTAATCCTTATATTGGGTAAACTTATAGTTCAATATTACAAAACGGGTAATGCCACATTCAAAAGGGGCCACAGGCCAAAAAGAAGAGATGAGAAGAGTTGAGAAACTATGACTAATATAATGTTATTTTATCCACGACAAGAAATTGACGGTCTTATCGAGAATGCCGTGTTCTAATATCTTAGCTCTGTACCTTTCTAAATGTTGTAAAATAACTAATTTTAGATACCAACTAAAATGAACTTAAACAAATTAAATAATTCATAATTATAACAAAAAAAATACTTTATATTGTAGTTATTGTACGTAACATTATGTTAAACGTTGAAAACAATCATTATGTAACATAGTTAATTCAATGAGTAGATATTTTTTAAAATTTACAACTGCCATACAGTTGAAATAATATGTAAATTAATTATGGAATGTGTTACTTAGATAGAACGTTATATTTAATAGATTGCTCTATTTATTCGCAACAATATAATACATTAGGCCTCTCGTCAATCGCCTTACTTGTTCTATACCTTTGTATTAAATAGGACAAATCGTCAATTTTGTTTTATGAGGTGCGCTCAACCGAGGATGAATTCCGGAATCCTAAAGGATATTTTGATTCTTTACTCACAAACAGAACTATGACCAAGTGTGCAGTTACGAATCGAGACGTTTTTAGCCAACGTGAAGATTGTCACATTAAAAAAAAAATTACACTAGCAAATATTCCATAAAAAATGTTTGCTAAAAGGCACCATCCGGAATGTTTGAAACTATTTTTATTTGTCATATCAAATCATGTTAAAAATTTGTCATGTCAAAATGAATATTGTTAACGATATTCTCAAAACAGTTTTTTTTATTATTGTATCTGGATTGGTTTCGTTAAACAAGTAATAGATATATGGAGAAAATAATTTATATTATACTTAATACTTTCGATGCATTCGGCGGTAACTTTGTGAAAGTTCGTTTTAATATAAAATAAAAAAAAGCTTAGATTATTCCACGTATCGTGTTACAAAATGTGACACGTCTTTCGCCTCTTTCAGAGGCATTCTCAGACAACTAATTTTGCAAATGCTTGCTTAAGTACGAAGTAGTTGTCTGAGGATGCCTCTGAAAGAGGCGAAACACATGTCACATTTTGTAACACGATACGTGAAATAATCTAAGTTATTTTATATTATACTATACTTATTCGTGAAGTGAAACAGATTCTGGCATTTTCTATGAATTATTGTTGTATCATATTATTTTTAATGTTTGTTTTTTAAAGTGAAAATTAAGCTACTTACAATGATGAACAGATAGTTCATTTTGACATTCCCGAAATTAAATTATCAATTAAACATTAAATGAGTCCCAAAAAAGTGAAGTTAACCAAGTGGTGTTTTACGAACAAATGCAAAAAGTATGCGTCTTCGTCTCTTTAAGTAGCCTAGAAGTAAAGTGAGTTTAGTAAATGCACACTGCAATAGTGTTATCTCCCTAAAATAACCAATCAACCAAAACATCAAGTGCGAGAAAAGTTCAATATAAATGTGTTAAAATTTTACTACTTGGCTCACTTCACTTCACAGATGCGCGAATTACAATTTATACAAAACATTTATAATCAAAAAATGTTTATAAAGAAAATACGTTGTGTATATTTTAACGGAGTTACGATGCTATCACGTTTGAGAAAAATTGAGTTTTCTTAAAGTTGCCGTTTGCGTGTGAAAACAAATTGACCTAACCTTGGCCGGCGAAAACGATCCGCAGTAAGAAACGCCGAGCCATCTATCTATCTTGTTAACCTAAGCGGGTGTCTTAGAGACCCATATGTAAATCCGCCCCTGCCCTCAAAATAATGAAGCCGTATCCAATAGCAAACGCTAAATCTCACGGCTCAGTAATCGGTAGGGTTGCGTATAAATAGTGACTGTTTCTTGCAGGTTAGGGCTTAAATTCATAATAGACTTTTATACGCAAATGTAACAGTATTAATTCAATAAATTACGACGCAAAATGAAATCAATATTGAATATTAAATTTCACAAACTACAAAAAGCATTTTTTTGTATGTAAATTATATTGAAATTTAAAACACGGTAAACAAAATGATTTGATATACATATTTGTCAACATCACAGTATCGTTAAAAACAATTCTCTAGTTCTGATATAGTGATAAATATATGTAGTATATAATATTTTCAGGAGATAAAACAGTTTTATTTTATTATCTATATATAATGAAGTTCAACCATGTAAATGCCAATTAAAAATGATAATAGTATATAATAACGAAACCACCCTGTTCCATGTATTTGTTGTAAAATGAAAGTGAAAAAGCCAGCGTCTGTCAATTAAAAAATGTGAAAATACGGAGCTTTTGAATTATTTTAAATAGTTACTTGTAAAGTGTAATGCACTATTCGAATATATAATATAATAAAAATATAACTTTTAATTAGATTCTTAATTTTAAAATTCAGAGGAACACATGAACAACATACCAAGCATATAATGTATATGTTTACCAGGCCTGATGTAGATCGGTTAACGTCGTTTGGCTTCGTTTGCGATGGATCTATGTGGTCTTGAAAATTCCTTGCCATCCATGCGATCTTAAAATCGGGTCGCAACGAGAGCGATTAGCTCAACCATTAGCCGTGTCTTGGCTCTTTCTTTCAGTCATTACTATCTTCAGAAAAATGACTTTCAGGAACTGAATAACAAGTAGTTCTTGGAAAAAATGATTAAATAAACTATATAAAAATCCCATATCACTATATCAATGCAATATCACGACAATCGACCTATGTTTTGACCTATGAATGTCTCAATGGACATTGTACATACATTAATGAACCTAATGCAAATAGTAGGATACACTGTTATTTTAAAATACAATAATAACGGACATCTTTAAACAGTGATACTTAATATACAAAACATATAGCATGCAAGGATAAGACATAACACTAAAATTGATAAAAAAAATACTCGTATTCAATTTTATTGATACAATCGTGTAAAACAACATAATATATACAAAAATACCAGTCAGAAATTTACAGTACTCTAAAACTCTATGTTATAATAAATGTATTAGATTATGCAAAGCACAAAACTGTCAGATTTTCCTATTGTTGCATTGGTGTAGCGATATTATCTACATTGGTAGCGTAAATAATTTATAAATTCAATATTAAATTTACAGCGACGCAAAGAATTCATAGTAAAAAAATATAATATAATTGAATACGAGAACATTGCAAGAAAATCGTCAGAGACTGGCTGGATTGTAAATGACAATTCATGTGAGAAAATTTATCCTTGATTAAAGAAAGCAATTTCGAACGGGATTCTACTTTAATTTTGTTTCATCGATTTATTCAGATACTTCCGTTGTTCTGGTTACAATTTTTCCGATGGAATTGTTTGGAGAAAAAAGGAAATAATAAATCTATTTCAACATTGTTACATCCATGTAGCATACTGTAAAGGATGTTATGAGATTATATATATATATATGTATTATAAAAGAAAAATAGCTGTTTTGTATCAATACTCAATTGAATAATATTAGTAATTCAATTTTTGTTTGTATTTCTTTTAAAAGAATAGATCGACCATATTTGCTGTTATAGTTTATAAATTTTCTTTTGTTTCCGGACAATATTTTTCTTCTAAACTTATATGGAACTTGCGAAACGGCTTCTTAGTTTCCTAGAAAGTATCCAAGGAATTGATATAAGTCTTTAATAGCATTAATCCAAATTCATTAGCATTAGCAATGATTCAATAATTTACCAGTGCCCTTTAATAAAATATCTTTAATACTCTACGCGTTGAAATATATTCGGATTATTCAGACATAAATGTCTTTTCAGAATATTGTGTTGCATGGAATTTTCAGTGCTTTCTTAAATTTTAAAAAGGGATATTTTCTATAGCTTTGACATAGCGAGTAAGTAATACAGTGATTGCATTTTCGCGAAACGTAATTTCATATGTTGGACGTACATTTTGACTGCACGAGTGCTCGGTCGACGAAACAATTTCATTACTAAACGCCCTTTGTGAAGAGTTCAGGAGACGCGGGACGGAGAAGGCGGGGAGCTGATGATGGGCGGCATCTGTGGGTGGAAGCGGTGTAAATTCAGGGCGGCAGGAGTTTCTACTAGCAGACGTGATTGCATATTGTGTACTTGATAATAACAACAAGGAGAAAATCAATCAAGCAAATTAAATTTATGTGCATACAATTTACGATTACAGTAATTAAACACTGAAAAATGGGAAAAAATAATTATTAAAAAAAACTAGCTATCTTTTTTTTGTTTAGATAAAAAATAATAAAACAAAAGGTAAATAGTAAATTCGAATCAAAATAAAGTTTTAGGAAAGTAATAATAAAACTAATTATTTTCAAATGGGATCGAAATATCAGGATATATTTATGTTTAATAGCCGAGTGGTGAACGCCGTAAGATTTTGATACACTCATTTACAATGTTACGGGTTCGAGCTCATTGTAAATTCATTGATTTATGGAAAATGTATTCAATGGCATAGATTTTTGTATTTTTTTCTGCTTACCTACGCATCTCTTATTCAATCCGGAACGAAGAGTAAAGGAAGAAGTGAGACCGACCAGCTTATCAATAATCACTGTAATATTTTGTATGCTAAGGATTCCATATGATTCATATTAGATTGTGACGTGGCCAAAGTAATTAAGATCCAATTACGAAAGCTCGTACTCGATTCGAATCATGAAGATGATTAAGAATACCGATATAATAAAACTTCCATTACTGCTATGAGAGTAAAACAAATGTATTTCCTTAAAAATCTAAACCATAAAACAACGTCTGATAATAAACAGAGCAATTAAAGATTGCTTATAAACGTTAATGATGATTTGATTTATATTATAATTACTATTTCACATTTCAAAGAAACATTCACTTGAAAGTTAATGGTGATAATATATTTAATTAACAGTGTGTGATAGAGGTCTGCACGGGCCGAAATTTTACAAAATTATCCAATCCGAGCTCGAAAGACTCAAGCCCGACCCAGCCCAGACCCGAGTCTAATACCACAGTTGCTACTCGAACACGACCCGAAGCCCAGATTTATAATCCCCAGTCCGAAAAAAACCCGTTTTTTACAATTTTACCATTCTCTATAGAACCGATAATAATTAAATTCATCATAGCTGACTTATGACACGATCATTGTCTAAAATATTTTTCTGAAGAAATAAATTCCTTACCCGCCCGAACCCGGCCCGAGGGCCAAGCCTGGGCCCGTGCAGACCTATAGTGTGTGACTATTTCCGTATTGAACAAACTGCAATTAATTACATTAACAAGTGTCGACAGAATCGACCATAAACTTTACGGAAGGCCATTAGAAAGCGGCAATGTCATAACATTTCATTTGAGCATTTAATTATTTTCTCTAAGAAAACAATGCATTGTATTCTTTATTATAATATGTACAATTGAAGAATATTCTCATACTAACTGTTGTACTGTATTAGGTCAAACATCAGGTTAACAATATTGTTTTGCAACTATCAATGTGTAATAAACCCCAGTAAGAACAAAACAGTAGTCAAGTCAACTTGCATATGAGATTGATTACATATTATACAAAAAATAAGATTGTTTCAGATACCGTATATAACAGAAAACAATTATTTTTCTGTACAACCTTTTTTCGGTTTTTAGGTATGATATAAATGTATACTATATTATATGTATACTAGGAAATCTTAGAAGTAATATTCGTTTGTTTACGTAATTTCTGAATATGTCTAAATATCTAAGGCGTTCTTGATCATTTATTTTGGGATTAGAAGTCAGAACATGATAAGATAAGAAATTATTCAGTTTTTAACTTTGAACAGGTCACGCATTTCAGGATATTGGTTTTATATACTTATTATTTATTAAAGTAATATTAGTCTTATATTCCACAATTGCTGGTTATTATATTCGGTTCATGACGATAATTTATTAAATTACGATGATATATTATAATTCAACTAAACAATTTTCAAATAATTTTTTTTTGCAATTTTTTTAAAAAATATGTATAAAATCGTAATGCTCTTACTAATAATATCGTTAAATTTTGATCTGATATTTTATTTATTATCTTAACTTGAGAAACACGAAATAATATTTAATACAAAAATATATTTAATACAAAAATGACCATGTGCTTTGATGTCACAAAGAAGCTTTTGAAATACAATTTAATTTTCTACCTGTGTATAAAAAGACAGGATTTAGAAAAGAACTAGATTTGATCCAGATTTTGCTCTGATGCCTTAAAATGCTTTTGATGTCATACAGTACATTAATAATGTATACTTCTACATAGCCTATGAGGCGGTTAGGAGAACTCGCAAGTTAAAGAAGAAGTTGATACGTGGAGTATGTTCGGGGGCGATTGTTTTGAACGGGAGTTGAACTAGAGCTCGAGAGTTGAACACGTTCCCACATTACACGCTCTATGAGCAGACTGATTGAACCCAACAACTCAATTTTGCAAAGTTAATGTTGTAAGCTGAGTTTTATTTTTTGAACATGTGCGCTGAACAGCAAACAATCTTGATCGTTAACAATAGATAATAAATTATACGTATCATAATCTATTATTTAAGAAGTTTTCGAATAAATTTTTATTTGATGTCACCGATATTACAAAAAGGCTTATTATTTTTATTTTAAATTTGGATACTATCAAAACAGTTATTTTCTGTCAAGCAAAACCGATAATTGTTACTATATTATTATCAATTTTAAATTAAGGGTAGATTTTTTACTATTATTTTTCATTGAAAATTTTATCATCGATAATTAAGAAAAAGTGTTTTAATCATTTTTTTAAATCGATGTCCGCTGTCAATGTGGAGCATATGGCCTCCTAATGAATAACTGTTTGTTAATCAGTAGCTCAGCCTCTCTTTTCCAAGGAGAATAGTCGGGATATAATTATAAGGCTAGGGCAGGACTATTGGTTAACTAATTGCTCTCGCTACGCCCAGTTATTGAAGGACCGGAAGGGTGGGAGAAAATGTTTAGACAAACACCTGTTTTTCGAATAAGTTTAGTAAAATTCATATAAAATTCAATCATTGATTAAAAAGGTATTCCAGCTTATAATATAGTATTAAATGTATTATGGTTATTATTTCTAACTTAAAGCTTTAAAAAACTTGAAATAATGAATATAATTGTGATGGTTTCATCAAAAAACTCCATTTTCAATCCATTTTTATTGTCATAGACAAAACGCAATTAAAGTATTTTTTTAAAAATAAATGTCTGAATTCCTAGAATTACTGAATAAATTTATACAGCAAGCAATCTTTATAGAAAAAAAAATATGAGACGTAAGTTAAAAATCACTGTTCGTTGAACTAAACATTGCATGGTACATCAAAAACAATTTTGATTATTAATAGTAGTTAAATTCAATGCTTATAAAAAGAAAAACCATAGTAATTGCTGTCAGGTTCAGGTTACTTTGCTGCGAACAAATTCACACAAGATGAATCATTTTTACGCCTAAAACTGATAATTCTTATTTTTTAACATAACAGGGAAAAAATCACGAATAAGCATAAATAACAATGTAGATTATGATCCTTGTGATATATTTATGACAGCTTAACGTACTTAATTATTTATTTATGCTGATAAATTTTGATAAAGAAGAGTTTATTTCTCATAATTTAAAATATGCTGTGATCGTATCATTAATATGATTTATTTTAGAGCGAGAATGAAACACCATACCAACTATTGAATTAATTTTATACTTTAAGCTCGTTATACTCAAAACATAGCCATAATAAGATTCATTATATTAGCAATATTTTACAATAAGTATCATATGTATTAAAATTTTCATAAAAAGTAAATTCTTGTCTTCTGAAATTATTAATATTTTTCATTATATTATATGTTTATATGTATATATGTAACAGTTTGAGTGTGAAATATCTTCAATGTATACATTAATTAGCAGTTTTAGTGTAAGCAGTATCATTACAATCACTTCAATTTTTGAATTCACAAGTGAGTGTAAAAACTCACTGAAGAGCGCAAAAAGAGTAGAAATTCAATTTAATTGCGGCTTATGTTAAATTGGTTTATATAAATCGAATATAAATAAGGCGAGAATGGCAACAAGACGTTGATATTTTCCAGGCTATGTTAAAGGCCGATGACAGCATAAAACAACAACTGCGTGATAGCGTGCGCACAGCAGGGGAGAGAGGTAGGAAACACCATGAGTCCACGTGTGACTATTTTTACACATTGATTAGTTTAAAAAAATGTTGTCTCGTATGTAATGTAAATGAACAGTTTATACATTGACTAGTTAATTTATAAACTGAATAAACAAAAAATTACATTTTAAGAAATACATAAATAAAAAAAAACACCACTCATATCTTTGTAAACGTAAAAATATATAACTTTTACAACGAAATCAAATCTTTGTTGATTAATATTACTTAACTAGAAGTAAAATAAGTCGTCTCAGTAAATATCACTAATTTGTATGCAGAAATAATTAATTCCAATATCTAGGTCAAAAAAGTCAAATAGTGACTTGCAAAAATAATCCAACATGTATTAAGATTATTCGACTTTGTCATAAAATGGAAATTATTTGAGTCTGTTCCAAAATATATCTTTTCTTCTTACTTAGCCAAAACTTTGTGTATTATACGAAAAATATGTAAAAGATAATACAGTATCAAGTATATTACAAAGTATATTTTGAAGTAATTCATTTCTGATATTCATACGGTATTTTACTGTATGACAACAAAATTGAAATATTTCTGATTCCAATTTTTATTGAATTACGTACAGACAATAAGGGCAACAAAAGAAAATTATTTTATTAAGTGACCAAGTATAATTGAAAATACGTACTTATAAGTTATGATTAAAATATTATTGGTCTCAATAAAGTATGACAAATGATCATTGTTATTTATTTCTTAGAGAAATATTATTAATTTTGAAACGAAGTTTTTTAACGAAACATAGCGAGACGTGTTTATAAATCTGATTGCAAGAGAAGTGAGATATTTGTAACGTAATATCTCTGGCAAATTTCAGGTGCCGAGAGCTTCCCCGCTGCAACAGAAGCCAGACACCCTAAAATATGATGTTGATTGCATCAGGGGCACCGGGGAGTGCTATCAAAACGTAAAACAAGCCATAAGTCTCCATTACTGTCAGGAGGTGCGTTTACTAATACCGAGGGAACAGTTTTAAAAATATATAAACGCGAAATGTTTTGTCAATCTGAGAAAAATATCCTGTGCGCTTAAAAACATCTTATGTATAAATATTTAAGCTCTGAAACTTTTTTACTGATATAACAATTAACAAAAAAAACAGTTGGGCCTCTACTTACGCGGTGATTGCGTTTCGAAAGTTGAGGAGTACTTAAATTTCGATTTATGTATATTCAATGGGTAGATTGTAATCACAGTGTCATATAATGGGATATAACATCATGTTAAAGCAAATAAGAATAAATATATAATATCGCAATTTAATTATATTATATTTTATTGAGTAGGTTTTTAGAGTACACATCTTCTTTTATAATTACATATTATATGAAATAAACCAAATACATAATGACGCCAACAGTCAGTTCAACTAACTCTACAAACGTCTGTATATAACATACTTTTCTATAATCTTTTCATAAGAAATCTTTGAAAGTCTTTTGATAATCAAAGCTATCCATATAAATGTGGTAATAATTTGTAAATGATAGAAAAATGAGTTACAATCCTAGTTGCATCACATTACATATGAAATGATATTCGTTGAGAGTAAACAATAAAATCGAACCTACTAAACCTAAGCGAATGTATTATGAAGAAGTACATACCACACGTCTGAACACATTTAAAAACTCGTGTGATATAAAATCTCCTACGAATTCCTGAAGTTTTAGCAAATCTTTCTGGTGTTTTATATGAGATTAACAATAAATCGCAGTATATTTCTGTTTATACACGCATGCACAAATACAGATAGAACAATGACAATGTATGTTTTCGAGGAAAATATGAAAAAATGAAAACAAAATAAAAACGAGACGCTACAGTGGGATTTGGTTTTAAACTGTGATAAGGGTCGAGAAAATCCCTTTCAACAGAATGTTATGCAGCTTAACTAAGATTATTATTTTTTCTATGAAAGAAAATAGATTATGCTGTCAACTAAACTTCATTAAATTACAATAATATTCTGATCGTTAAGGAAAACCTGCGTAGCGAAATAAATATTGCAAAACTCTCTGAAAACTTTTTTCAAGATTTAATAATACTGTTAATCCTACTTTTGTTACTCTATTAATAATTGCTGAAAATAATATCGCATTTATTATTGTTATTTAATATGGCACGAAAAAACGATTTTCATCAAATATGTATAAACAAAAACGGACATAACATATTGGAAACCATAGATTTTAATTAATCAGAAACAGGTTTTTAATAAATTAAGATATATTTTAATACACAGAAAAAATTGTTTATCAAACTTTTACCGCTTCTTTGTGAAAACTATTTGTGATAAAATTTTGACGAATCAATTTTATTTATATCTTAATTCATAGGTGCACAGTTAATTTTAGTATGAATTTAATTTTGCAAATGACATATTTAGGTATAAGTTTCTCAGTAGCACGAAGACGAATGTATTTTGAAAGTTTTCACGGATAAATGATGTGCGGTATTTCACAAGTAATGATGGCCAATTAATGTTTCGTATGTTTTGATAAGCAAAAAGCGTTGAGGATAGCTGAATGTAACAGAAGGGCAGATGCAAGTATAACTAACCGTGAAATATTGGACAAGTGGCGAGGTACACCCAGACTCGGTTAGGTGCTCTGATAAAAACCAGACCGGCCAAAGCACCGATTCCACGTTGCACTTAATCGAGCTCTATTGCATGATGCAGCAATAAAAGGACGCTATTTTCGTCTTAGTCCTGACGCTGTAGTTTCATATATCCACATATATAACGTCCATTGTACAGCTCACAGCACGAGGATAAAATTAATATTGACAAACTAATAAACTTTACACTATTTCGTCAGCAAAAACAAATAAAATTAAAATGTATTAAAATAGTGTGACAATTAAAAAAGTAAATAATTAAAAGACTCGAGGATATATATACATATAAAAAGTTAAGATTTTATGTAATGATAAATCTGGCGATATTTTTAAGATATTTAGCTATTGAAGTAATTTACATTTTAATAAAAAAAGGTTTACTTAATTGAAAAATAAAATATACTCATTGACAATTTTATAAATTATCCAAAAATGATTTTTGGTTGATTATTGTGATGCCAAAATATTTTGTAAAAATGAAAATAAAAACTATAGTTTATTGACAAAAAAACAATAATATACACATTTTAAGTAATTTTATCACTACTTTCAAATCAAATAAAAATCTAATATTAACACCAAGCATGTACATAACAAAATTAATCTTCAAGAGAAAAAAACAAATTAATAGAAATATCACGTATTATATCATTATAAGAGTGTAAGCAATTTAAAAAATAAATTATAAGTGAAAATATATTTGAATACAGTTATTTTTTCAATATAGTATCATTAATACTCCTTAAGGATAGGTCTAAAAGCTTCGTAGAATCAGAGCTTTATGCCAGACCCGCCCCATAACGAATAACGTGTACAGCCTACCTGCTTATAATTATTTTCGGATAAGTATTTTCGTAACTTTTAATGACTTTCGTTGCAGAGGGGTAGAGTAACATCACTCACTCATCAGTCAAACTAATTCTGTGGCTAGCTTTACTCTTTAATTGAATCACATATAAATGCTATCATTTTACATAGAATTACTGTTATTATCAAACTAAGCTTAATTTGTTATAATTCAAATCTAAATAGAAAACAAATGTTTTTTGATACTTTTAAAACATTCATAATATGTCGAACAAAATTAAATATGTTTCTCATAAATTTAAAACTATACCGCCAATTATAATTTAATGATATACAGAATTCTTTTTTTCACGAATTATAGGATTTAGTAGACTAGCTGCTTGTTCGCCTTCACGTCATTGTAAAACTATTTTTCAACGTATAAAATAAATAATGAAATATAAAATATAGTCCACTCGCAATGTGAAACAAATGGCATCTTTATGGAGGTATCTCAATTAAAGTATCCCTAAATTTACTTTCGTATATTGAACATAAAAAATACTTTATTTTTACAAAATAATATAGATGGGACGATTGTTTCCTGATTTTTTATTCCTGTTCTAATGGTTCACCAATAGGGTAGAGTTATCTTCATCAGACAATATTTCATAGTTACAACACTCCAACACTCGACAACAGCGAGTCGGTGGCGATATGTGTGTACATTTTCACATTTTCCGCAAACAAAACGAAAATAGACCGAGAGGAGATAGAAAAAAGCATGTAGTAAATCTTCTAGCACATGAATAAAATATAATATCTCAAGTTGAAACATTGAACAAGAGGAAAACAAAAGTTGTCTCAGATTGCAGAGCACGTTAAAAGTATTTTATAGAAAATATAAGCATAGTTATTGTGTATACGTGTTGTACAAAACAAACTCTTAGCTTGTATGTACTGTTAATACGAGAAATATGTTTTGATTGAAAATCATACATAGAATTTTATTTATTGACAATCTCTTACGAAAAAAACTAAAAATATATATAAAAAAACGCATTAAAAACATTTAAGAATCGAGTAATTTAACAGAAAAAATAGTTTTTTTTATATCTTCGAAGATTTTCGAGTCTCCTTTATCCCTAATGTTTTAATCATTTGCATTCCTTTACCATCGCTACCGACGGAAGGGCGTGATCGCTACAGAGGTGAGCAATCCTCGATGAAGCCAGTCCACGGGGACATAATGTGCATTCATTTGAAAAATCACATTATATTATATATAGGTACCTTTCCAAATACTATATCCATACATAGACACACACTTGTGCAAGCACATATACAATATACAAGAAGTCAAGTTTAACCTAAGGATATAATGATTTTTTGAGAACTGATAAAAGATGCGCTACTTTTTCAATGAAAATAGTTAAGATGTATATATTTAGGTTTTTTTCACACAATTACAATTTTTAGGTCTGATCAGTGGCACTCTTAAAACTTAAAAAACAGGAACACTATTTAAATTTTCGCAACAGAATTTTTACCGATGTGTAAAAGAATTGATCTAAAACTATATTTTTTGTTCCTGTCTGTTAAGTAGAGAAAACCTACTGTACTGGAGTCAAACGATTCAATGTTTTATTTGAAAAGTCTTTCTGTTATAATATTCAATATTAATTTGAATGCCCTTGTTTTCGACGCGCGGAAAGTTTAGAAATGGTTTCATAAATTTCCAATTTATTTTCCGCCCTTAAAAGTTATCACGCGATATCATGTGTGGGTAAGTTTGTAAGTAAAAAGCCTCAAGGCTGGCTAAATAAAAGAAGCGTGTATCGGGACTTCCCTATGCCAATTAGAGTTACCTTTGAGACTTCATTTTAAGCGATAAGTTTTAATGACTGCGAATATAAGCAAGGCTGTTTTCCATCTAAAATTAATTCTGCCATTCCTTGCCACAAAATTGATATTGATATGTAAATGATACACAATATTTCATACGTGTTTATTACAAATTATTAAGATATATGTACTTAAGTAAAACAACTCAAAGTCAAAGATAATAATAAACAGGAATGGTGCAAGAACGCAACCCTGTCTCACTCCGGTTGTGACCCCAAGCCATTCAGTATTTTCACACAACATACACTATTCTCATGCAGGGATTTGATAATGGCCGAAATCTTTAGCGGGATCCCGTATACATTCGGTATCTTCCATAAACTGGCCTGTGCGGACTATCAAATGCCTTCTCGTGGTGATTTGATTTTGTGAGGAATTAGTACATTAGGGAACGTACAAGACAGCGTCTCGTCACGCCAGTGGTTATAGAGAGACGTTGGAACTGGCTAGGTCACGTGCTACGGATGCCTCCAGAAAGCCTTAATCCTGCCTGTCTCTTCTTTCAACCGGTGAGATTCCGGCATCCCAGACGACCGTTGGTTACTATCTATTGAATGTACTCGGCGGAACTGAGAGATACTGCATGTCATGGGAGGAAGCAAAGCAATTGGCAGGAGACAGTGAAAGTTGAAGGTGCCGCGTGACAGCCATATGGTCCACATAGGGAGCGAATATGGTCGAATAAGAAAACAACTCAATGTTTTGTATACGAAATTAGATAAAGGATTTTTTAAAAGTAAATTTGTGTTCTTTGACATCGCGCGTTACGCAGGATATCATCTGAATTATTTAAACAAAAATTTACCATATCTGTTCCCAATGTGTAGAATATGGACTTCAAATGAAGTTTATCTCAACAGAAGAGTTTCTACAATAACTGATCGTTACTCAGTTGCTCAACCTCTTTTAGAGAGTAGAGATGGAAAGATAGGGCTAGGACAGGACTAGTGATTAGATAATCACATTATATATAATTATATATAAAAGTGGTTTTTATATGCATCGATAAATAACAACCTTTTTATTCACCCAATATTCATAAATTTTAACATTTAATATGTTATACTTTATCAAATTAATATACAATTATGTCTTTTTGGTACTTCAAGCGGCCAAGCATAAAATAAAGTTAAGGAATTCATTATTTAAGTCTCTAACAGGTAGCATTCTTATGGTTTACTCTTTTTAAGTACAGATCGTTTCATCTCCAAATCGAACATCTTCCAATAGTATTTTGACTTACAAAGATATTAACATATAATAAAGTTTTTTCCTTTAAGCGCTTTGATAGTGTCTGACTAGCAAGTCAAGCATTTATTTTAATAAATTCATGACATTGAAAGAACTGTCCCGCGTTAAAAAAAAAGATTTAAATTAATTCAAGCGTATACAGCAATTCGATATAATCGGTATTAAAAAAGGGTAGGTACATATCCTAATTATTCATTGAATTAATAAACAGATAAATTAAACATGCATCAAAATGACCAGCTGAAAAAGTTAAATAAATTAATTGTGACTGAAAATCAACAGAATTGTTGTAGTTTAAATGAGCGTAATGATTTACATTTCCTTGTTGGATTTGCATAAAGCTATTAGCGATTTAGATACATAACGCTAAACCTTTAATTTGACATTGAGCCAAAATAGAAAAACATAAATCAAATGAACGTAGATAGTTTTTTTTCGATTGTATATTATTGTTAATGGGCAAGATAAGACTTCGCTTGCAATAGTAGCTCCTAATGCTATCAATTTTATTGGATTTATTGGTGCTAGGTAGCTGTAAATGGAGATAAATTGTGGGATTTAAATCATAACAACAACCGGTACGGAGGCGTTTATATTGCGCTAAGTGAAAGCCAATAAAATAATAAATTTATGGTATAAACGATTTTGTTTTATAGCCAAATAATTGGGACGAAACATATTCTCATATCGTTAGAACGATTTTGTACTGTTATAACAGACGAAAATAAAGCTATTAGATCAATTTGATTGTAGAAAACACTATTGAAACCAAACATAGTTAACTAACCTATTTGCAGATATTATAAAACTTAAAATTAACTGATTTACAAAAAATAAAATAATATCGTCGATGCCCAAGCAAAAAAGTTAAAATGGGAATAGTAGTTTTGTGGTAATATATTGAATATTTTAGATATGTTGTCTTAATATGTCAATTGCTAGCCATTGAATGCATATTTTAAATCTTGTCGTAAATATTTATATACTTGTACATATAAGCGACAATATTGAAAACAGTTATACATCATTAGCGAACTAACAATATTCTGATTAAATGGAGTGTATTCTAGGTACATTAAGAGTTTTCTGTTATTGAAACTAATGTAAATTACAATTAAATGTATTCAGGTAGATAAATAAATCTAAAGATAACGTCAAACATAATAAAGGGAGATACCCTTTAATACGAAACCAGTTACTCTTGAATGGGCACGTGAGATATGGGATATCTATTCAATTCCGTGATCACAGTAACAATTGTATGCTATAAATATTCCAATTAAGCCCACTGTATAATGTGGGAGTTTGCAATAAATGGAAAATAAAGTTGTCAGTCAATAAAATTGAAAGTAACATTTTTTATGAATACTTAATTAATGTTGGTTTAACAATTTAACACCCTACGAAATAGTGCAGAAGTGTTTGGGTAGTTATAAAATTAAATGCGACACGCGTATTTACAATTTGGTTCGATAGATACTTTGTACCTAAAACAACTTCGGATAAAAAATAAAAATAGGAGTACAAGCTAGAAAAAATAGTACATTGGTAAAGTTGAATAGTAGACATAACAAGAATACAGCGGCAGCATATTGTGATATATAATATTTTCAAAGTTCCTATAAATAAATATGTAGTTTAAAATAAAAAGAAGAATATTTCATATCTTTGTGTAACAAGGAAAGGCAAAGAAGTGCTTCCAACGTGTAGTCAATTGGGAATTCTCGGTAGGTACAGTAATGGTATAATGAAAAAAGAACAACATTTTTTTTACTGAAATAATTGAGTAATTTATCTTTTCCTGTATAAATTTGAGTGCTTATTAGAAATTGTGTAACTTAACTAGAAAAGTCATTTGTTATAATAGTTAAAAAGCCTATCAGCTAACAGACAATCATTCTTTGATGTTCACTTTTAGGGTGTTCACTGTCAATACTTGGTGGAAAGGCATTATATTAGTAAAAAAACAATATTCCTTTGTACTTCATTCCACTTTATTTAATATGTCAGGACCGGTTTCGCTCATTACGAGCATCGTCAACTGATAAGAAATATAATTTAACAATGCTATTTATACAAAAATGAACAGTTATCAACAACAATTGGCATTGAAAAGAAAATACCAATTACATTAAAAGTGATTCTAAAATTTAATTTTAATTTTGTGCTATTTTAGAACCACTTTTAATGTAATTGGTATTTTCTTTTCAATGCCAATTGTTGTTGATAACTGTTCATTTTTGTATAAATAGCATTGTTAAATTATATTTCTTATCAGTTGACGATGCTCGTAATGAGCGAAACCGGTCCTGACATATTAAATAAAGTGGAATGAAGTACAAAGGAATATTGTTTTTTTACTAATTCTTTGATGTCTTTAATTGAAAGATTATATCAGAAAGCATCACCAAACTAGTTAACTTATATGTTGAAAAAAAATATGGGTACTTTTTTTTTAGTGTACATGTATACTTACTTATATATCCTAAAAAATAATAATAGCCAGTAAGCTCAGTAAGGTAGTAGAAATGACTAAAAAAGCATTTTGTTCATCTGTATTTTACTCATATTAAATGAAAGAGTAAGTGTTTATTTTTAAAATATAGATTTGCTTATTCACTTATTAAATATTGAGGTATTTTTTTATTGCATTATATTATATTTCAAAATATGTAATTATAATAATAAAATAATTTGATCGTTATAACCGGTTTGTAAACAGGAGCTAAATTATTTTAAATGAATAATCGCCGTGATATTTTTTGATAATAATTAATGTGTTTTCAAATGCTTATATTTACACTCAAGAGTCGATAAAAAATATTTAAATTGTATCGTTTCGAAAACTTTCAATGTTCTAAATAAATGAATAGTCATTAGTATTTAAATTAAAAATGCATGAAACATTGTAAATAGATTTAAAATGTTTTTGACAAGAGACAAACAATTTATGACATTTACAAATATGTAATGAAACTATTATTTGTATATTTTTTAAATTAGGTATAATTCTAGAATTTTAAAAAACTCAACATTGTTTGCACGTAAAACTTTTCAAATATTATTTTTAGTGGATTTTTCTCTCGAAAGAAAAACGATAGAGAAATAACTTATTGGATTGTAGTAGCATCGCTGTATACAATTTATTCCAAACATCACTTGAAACTTTCACTGCCAAAGAAAAAAATCTAATATTTATAATCCAATAATACATTGGCTCTGGTAAAGCATGACCTACATACATAAATATTTGAAAACACAACACAATTTATTCAGGAAAAATTGAGCTATCGTATAAAAACGGAATATAAATAATTATTTGTTGCTAACCAAGCAGATAAGTGATTGGTGAATTCACATGGATAATTAAGATTACTATCACACAAGAGATATTACTAAATAAACGGACATTTTACTTTTCTTGATAAGCAAAATTATAGCATATCTTATAACTTTAGTCAGTTTTGAGTTTTTTAGTGTAATGAATTCAGAATTTCAACACACACATATTCATTTAATTCTAATCACACAAAAATATATCTTTCATGCCTTTTTTTAACTTAATACATAACGTTGGCAAAAAAATGATATGGTCACGTGCTATGTTTAGCATGAATGAGAAGGTGGCAAGGATGAAAACGTCATTGATTCCTTTCTTATTAACTTCCTGAAATATATCCAGGAAAAACCCATTCCAGTGGTGTTTTATAACGATATAAAGCGGTAGAATAAAGTCAACTTATGAATCTTCTGAAAACTTGTACTTTTTGAGATACGAGATTTTAGAAAATTACCGACGATATCACCATTCTAGGAATTCAAATTTTACATTATTTACTACACAAATTACTTCAAGCCAGCGATGTTTAATCTTAGAGTTTTTTTTATAAAGACTTCTATATATGCTTCTATTTTAACGTACCAATTACAAGGAATATTATTGAAAATTATACAATTTAATAATTAAGATGTTATAAATGTAGGCCAAATGTTTTAACTTATTTTTTGCAGTCAAATTGTAGCCAAACGGTAGTTTTTGTTAGTGGGGCGATATTCGGCTATAGTAGAGTAGGGTTTCTGAATTTCTTTCCGTAATTGAACACTTCGCAAATCTAAGAATTTCAACGGAATACTTATTTTTAGGCTGGGTATATCCAGATATATATATATATATATCTGGATATCAGGCACAATATAGTGAATTGAATTCTTATATCTGGTGTAACTTTAAGCCTGTTCCTGCATTTTGACTCTGTTGCTGCATAATAAGAAAATCCTCCTTTGCATAGTAAGTAAAACAATAACAGTTTGCTTTGACACATTGACATACTCACTCAGAAATCATTTAATGACTGATTTCTGTTTCCAATTAAAATCAATGAATACGTCAATTAGATGTTCATAATCACTTGCGCTTAAGCCTACTGGTTTAGTTATCACGGGAAAAGGATTAATAACACAAATCATCCTTAATAGTTTTCAGAAAACATTATTATATAGGAGTTCGCGAAGCACCTGTTCAAGTTCCGTGGAATGCCAGTGATCCGCAGAACATAGTTTGGGAAGCCCCGTAGTAGAGAATATTGAAAACAAAAAGTTGTAGTCAAAGTAAACTTAATCACTCACTGAGAAAAGAGAAAAAGCGTTTCGTTTATAATTCAGATATAGTTATAATATATATATCTATATTTATATTAGTTTCAAATTCATTATTTTATCCATTCCGTATAAGTCAACATTGATTGACAAATAAGTATTCGAATGATTTAATTTTACAACTAAAACATCGTTTGTCGAAATCGATTAATGTCAAATGAAACTTTTATTATTGATAACTCCAATAACTGGAAATCTAGTATAGCCGTTTTAATATTTCCGTTTTCAAAACAAGTTTTTTGAGCGATCCGCCATCTGTCAGTTTGACGTCTCAATAAAATAATTATGCGCTTGTAGAAAAAAAATGTTAAATGCATGCAAGCGTTATTAAACCGAGATGTAAAAGATAATGTCCAATATCTCCTAATCACTAATTGCAATGCAATGCATGTAAGATCGGCTGCATATTATTTTCGGTAATTATCGCAAAAAATGTTGCATTTGTTGTCTTGTTTAATTACATGTGATTAGTGATTGCGTAATGATTTTTAATTATACCTGGAGATAATTTTATATCAAGTCAGGTTGATTGAAATAATGGGCAAAAAAATGAACAAGCGACCAAAAATTAAAAATGAATTACAGTCAAACAAACGGTAAGTTATGTTGTAGAATGGGATTTATGAGGTGTGTTATGCTTCTGATACTATCATGCCTAGAGGGTTTTTTAACCCACCGAGGATCGATTGTTACAAAGCAATTGAGTTAAAAAACATTTTTAGTTCGTCTTAAGCTGTTAGACATTTATTCGAAAGAGTTATGACATTTGCAGGCAAAGATAAATACGATATTTATACACAAACACACATATATATATAGACAAACGATATCTCTCTATTTTCACTTCATGCGCATTTAGTGATAGTTGACAGGTGGCAAAAAACTGGTTTTTGAATGCTGTCATTCAATAACAAAATAGCTGCGTTTCTCTGAACCTTTATAAAATATCCAAAATGAGCCATGTCGGTGTTCATTGCAAAAACTAATTAATTTAATATGATATTCGACAATAATTATTTATCCCAAATGAACGCTAGTTAAGAACTGTGTTGAAATATAAAGAAAATAAGGTATGCAAGTCCTTAATGCGTTAATCAAGCTTTATCTATAACCCGATTTAAATGGACGCATTCTCGACACGCGGAAGTATAAAAAAATCGATAAATTATTAATAAATTTTCCACATTGCATAAATCATAAACGCTACATATTCAATCATTCCACCATCAATACACAAAATAATTTTATTTCAACCAATTGGCCATAGTAAATTCGGAGTATTCAAAGAAATATCTTTACATAGTGACAATCAAAGTAAATGTGACACAAATTAAATTTGGTAAACGATTTCAACATTGGCAAGAGTCGTCTGCTAATTATCTCTCAATATTTCAATTAAGTAATATAATATTTAATTTTGTTTATCCGTTATAGTACTTTTGGACAGTATTCAAAACTTTTAAAACAAGCGAAAAGTTTTTTTATTGCATCATTTAAACAAGTATTGCTGAATTAAACGACAGTATGTATTAAAATTTACATAAGTGGATAAAAAAAATATAACTATGGCGGGAGGTAGTTTTTCACGTAATTATTCAATTAATATGATGCATTTACCAATAATTAAAAAACATATGTTAGATAATTTATCGAATTTCATTAGATTCGTAGAATGATTGACCACAATTTTTATGAACAACAATCACAATGTGTATCAAAGCCAAGTCGTTAGTAAATTTCTCAAAAAACACCCCTGGAAATCATTTAAAAGCCGCTAACGCTGCTATTTTACGAGATAACTCGCTAGATAGTTCTATAAATCTATGAAGGCGCATGGTGGCGAATACAACGTTGAGTACGCTTGGAAGATATATATTCGGTAGTAGGTGTATCTTAATGTCGACAAAATGACCTATCACAGAAATTAAGAAAAAAATATATTGTCGTTTAGAAATATCCAGTTTTATTTGAGAACGTATAAAGCTTTTAAAATTACTAAAAACTCCTTTCTGCTTTTCAGACCACACAAATACGTATATTATAATGTATATTTCAAACAAATTTGTAAATGATAATCGGTGATTACTAGGACATCCAATCCCGGGATCCCGTTCAATTTTCTGATCCCGAAATCCCGGGATTGATATGGTCGCGATTCGCGACCCCGGGATCTCGGGATTGAGAAATTTTGAGGAAATCCCGAAAATTGACACGAAATTGGCAAATTGTAAATTTCAAATTCGTCGGTGAGCTAAAAAAACGAGGTTTTGTGGCAATCAGGGGAAAAAGTATACCAAATTGAAGATTTCGAATTCTTCGGTGAGCTAAAAAAAAACGAGCTTTGGAGATAATCTGAGGAAAAAGTATAGGGAATTGAGGTTTTTAAATTCCTCGGTGAGCTAATCCCGGGATTGAAAATTAATCAAACCCGAAATCTCGGGATTGGAAAATGGCTCCGGGATTGAATACCCTATGTGATTACGTATAATATAATTTATAAAAGTCTGAAAATAATGACATGGATCTTATATATCAATTCATAAGTGTATCCAATAAAGAAGTATCATATAAAATGCTGTTCGTAAAGATTTATAGATTGATATGTAAACTGTGGAATGATTTAAAATCAAATGAACTGTAAGAGTCTAAGGCAACTTGTTATAGAGCTCAGTATTGCAAGTTGCCCAAACGGCCTCCGTTTTTTAGTGTCGGTAATTATTGCAAATAAATATACATATGCGAGAAAAATTATCAAAAGTCACAAAGACTTTCTATGCATCAAACTCTATATTTAAAAAATAAAAAAAGAACGTAATTTATGAAACTAAATAAAACAAACATTTAACAGCGTAAAGCAATAATAAAAAAGCTAAGCGTTTTATTATTATCATACCAAAGAGTAATAAAATGGCGCCATTCTGAATCAATTATTTTTAGATGAATATTATTGCATTGTAAAATTTTATACCGTGAAATATCATAAATTCATGATATTACGGGAAACAAAAACTTTGCCGCTGCCGGTTGGCATTTGAAAAGGTATGCGGTGTAATATCTATTCAGTTGGAATGATTTTCTAAGATAAACACTCTTTTGTTTCTCTACTGAATACATTTAAATAATTATTTCTTTAAAGATAAAACAATATTTATTTTCGAAGTGATTGGACCAGTTCAAAATTTGAATAATATTTCTTTTTTTTAATACAATGGCATTAAAAAGTAAACGTGATTTTCAAACAGACGAAACATCTATAACAATCTAGTAACATATTCAGTGGAATAACAAAGTTTTCTATATTTATATTAACTATTCAATCAAAGTAAACATTTTTTAAACATCCAGTGAGTATCCAATAAAATTCTTGGCGATATTGCTTTAATTAATTCCGTCATTTAAGATCATAAGTTCTAATTTAATTTCACAGCGATGCAGGTCCTTCATCTTGACGACCGACTTGCTCGAGTAACTAACTCTGTTATTAGTGATTGTTAGGGCCTCAAAATTATACGGCAATAGGAAGGACAGTGATGGATAAAATCTTGTCATAATATATTTTTTGTTTTATACATTACAACATTGAATCTATGTTTTTTTATCGACGTGATATTACAATTAGTTTCTTTAATAAAAATCAATCGCCATTTTGTAAGTACATATATAACGTTTTGCAAAAGGTTTATGTTCATAAAATACTATTATATATCAATGTAAACTACGGTTTTTCAACCGTGGTCCACAGCATGTTCCTAGGGGTCACAAAGAAAAAAATAATGTAAGAGGAGCCATGGCACTGTTTTGTTGGCCCCCGGTTGAGAAACCGTAAAGTAAACGATCAAAGTATGCAACTTTAGAATTATTATACCATTGGGTTTTCTCTAGCGGGGAAATTATTAACTACTTATGACAGTTGTCATAGTCACGCAAGCGATAGATTTATAATATAATAAATTATTTTAGTGTCTATGGACGACATTCACTAACAAAATATTATGTGTACAAGCAAAATTTTAAATTACGTCTCGAGATGTATTTTTAATAAGATTTTTTCATACATAAATTAATTTAAATACTGGTTTCTCAGCGGGCGTACACTTAGTTTTAATGAATGAATTGGTAATTGCAAATATTAAGTTATAGTATGCAGTAATTTTAATTGATTATCAGTGTAATTTCGTCTTGTGCGAAGGGTAGAAGGCGAATTTTGGTATATTCAATTCAATTTTGGCGATATCAAAATTTGGTCATCAATACTGACTTTATTAAGAACAGATTTTACTGTAATGTAAATCAATCAAAATATATAACATTTATTGTACAAAAAGATAGATCATTATATTATAAAAATATAATATTTAATTTAAAAAAGAATGTCATATGACGATGGATTTATTAAGATTTTTTTAAAGGAGTCAGAATAATGTTATGGCAATAGAAAGAATTATTATTTCACCGAGAAATTTATTCTTGAACAAAAATATAGCATAATGAACGCTATTTTGTTAAATTTAACTGTTCATTTGTGTTAATGAAACTATCTAAGAAATGAAGATTGATTATGTCTTAAAGTTAATTGACCTAGTATAAACTGAAAACAACTTAAATACTCTCAACAATAGAGCTTAAGATAATCAAATTAAAAAGTCTTTCAAAAAGTTCACACGAAACTAAGGCATGAAGATTTTAATCGTCTTTGTCGCCGTTTGATAGACAGTTTTGTATTTATCTGGAGAGTTTTCATTGTTTTTGTTAGAATTGTCAAGATTACGGCTTACCCCATTAAAGCTATGCAATATCTAAATGGCGTAAATACGCAGTATTATTAGATAACATTAAAGTAGCAATTTATTTCAATGTCAAGTTATTCTTAATGAAGCAGAACTAAGAATTCGAATGATATATAATGGTAGATATCAATATCAAAAAGACTGAATATGATAATAAAATTATGAATTTAATTGTGTATGTAAAATGTGATATTAGTGGAAATACTCAGGGGTGGGTTGCCAATACGTTAACAAGGGGCTCACTTAGTCTTTAAGCTATCCATGGTGTTCCGGGACAGGGATGTTTTTTTTATTACTCTTATATAACTATACGCAATTATTATTATGGCTATCAAATGGTAATATTTATACTAATATTATGTAACAGTGCACAACGTACCGTTAATTAATCAATATCAATAGCTGAAAATGTATTTATCTACTCTAGATTGCATGACTGAAGAGTTCCAAGATTGACACGGAAATAAGTTTATATTCTTTTCGATCTAATTGCATGTTTCAAGCGTTATATGTACTTAGAACGTTGTAGATATTTTTGAATTTGAATTAATATTAAATTATTACAACTAATGCCAATTCGGTAAATATTTTAAAGTTAAAAGTCAAGAGAAAACTAGATGAGAGTTTAAAGTGACTCGCTCGAAATCAACTCGAGGTAATTTGACATCACAAACAGCCATGTCTTAGGTCTCAAATTTAAATTAAAAAATCTAAATTTGACATTGACCTTATCGGGAATTGAGTCCAGACCAGCCTGGTCGGTAGAGCATGCTCTAACACATGGGTTACCAACCCCGTGCCCGCGGGCGCCATGACGCCCGCCAACTAATTGATCAAATCGTTAAATCTGGCTTTAAGGTTTTCAAATTCCTCGGTGAGCTAAAAAAAAAAGATAACGAGTCACGGGCAAATCGGTAAATTCCTGGGTTTTGAGATTTTAAAAAAATGTGGTGCTCGCCGCCCTACAAACATTTTAGATTGCGCTCTAAGGTCCAAAAAGGTTGGTAACCCCTGCTTTAACCCAGTATACCAGTGCTTCCCAACCTAGGGGTCTGCGAAACATTTCATTCTTTCAACATTCTTTGCGATAAAGTATGAAAACAAAATTCGGGGGTCCGCGGATAATTGTTTTCAGATTTAGGAGTCCGTGGCATGAAAAAGTTTGAGAAGCACTGCACTAGACCACAGCGGGAAATATGTCAGAATCACTATAATATGTAAATAATGCGTTTTTAATTACGCGTTATATAACGCATAGATCTGATAATATTAATTTTATAAACTTAACTAGGGGCTCGCGCAAGCCCCTTGGAACACAGTTTTTTTGTATTAATGAAGTACGGTACACAGTATTTGTTTTACAAATGTATAATCGAGCCCGGTTACGCTTATCGACGCAGCATTTCAGTTAAAATTCTATATAAATAGACATAGACAGATTTGTACTTTTTTCTTAAACATAATTTGGATTCATTAAAAGATATTTTTTGATATTCCGCGCTACTGATTTGTGAATTAAAATGTTCGCCAATTACTCGGTTGGTAGTTCAGGGTACGTCGTGATCGCCACCAATATACGAAACGCGTCGACTTCTCGACCGCTATAAGAATCTTGACGGCATTTCAAGACCTTGATTATCACACCTGTTTTTTATTCGACGGTGAATAAAGCCATAAAATACAGAAACACTTCAGACAAAGCGAAAACGTGTTTATTTAATTGTGATATTAAATGCATTTGGTCAGCGCGAAAACTTACCGATCGGGCAAATGCTTTTTAAAAATACTATCATAGCTTCTGACGTCGATTATATGGATTCGTATTGGAGAATTACAGTATAAGTTTGCATTGTAAACTGAGTAAAAATATCTATGAAAATGGGTACATTCAAATATAGATCAATAGATCGACTGAAAAACACTTTTCACTGTACAACAGATAAAAGCAAAACCAGAAGAACAAAAACAGTTTAAATTTGAATCGTTCAAATAATGTACATTCACACAAAATTTGTCACTTACGACCCGGGTTTCGCATTTCGGCATCTTCAATTTGATTGCCGATTTCTCTAAAGAAAAGGCAAAAAAAAAAGTTCTAAATCAAATTTTAAAAGAACTATTATTGTCAATTTTATTTAAATATGTAATGTGGCGGAATGGCGTTCCGGCGCATTTTTTTGCCATTTTTAATGCTTCAAATCAATATTCGATTTTTTTACACGTTTCAATCATATAAGCTACGTTGGTCGTTGATCGGTGGTCACTCAACGTGACTATTATCACAGATTTAAGTCATAGTACGAACAGCATTTTCTTCAATAATGTTCTGTTCGAAGGCATAGGTGTCTTTGATATTTAAAAGAAACTATATCTCTATCTATCTCTTCCCACACTTGAAATCCTAAAATAAATGGGGAAAAGTGAGAGCGATTAATTGACCACTAGTTCTGTTCTAGCCCTGTAATTCTATCCTTGCTTGCTTCGAAAAAAGAGAGAAGTTGAGAAAACTGAGAAAAGAACTGAGAAACAAACTGTTCTCTTAAAAAAAAACTACTGATGAAATACCTCCACAAGGAAGCTATATCCTCCACATTGGGAGCGAACATGGATTAGAATTTTTTTTAACCAGAATTGAGTTCCGTCACCTTTTTTTTTTTTAAAAAAAGCACTGCGTATACTTGTTTTTGATATATGTACCTTGCTAAGAATTTTGTTAAATATCTATTTTTTGATCAATTCTTCAAAAAAATCAACTACTGCGTATTCGAAAGTAAAATAAACCTTTCTTAAACTATCTGCGTCGCTAGCTTCAGAAATTCCAATTAACTAAAAATAAAATGTTTATTCGCAGGCAAATAAATGTAGCTTTCAAATAAATAACTTGACAGAATTTATGTTTTTTTCCGGATGACTCATTTATAAAAATAATAATTTGTAGAAAGTAACAAAGCTAAAATGAATATAATAATTAAAAGTTGCATGTCATTCTATAATACGTTTCAATAAGTCTGGAAAGCTCGCTGTCAGTTTAACGTACCTACCTCGAAGCTTGTATCTCGTTTGAGTCACAAAATTCGCTTTGAAATTCGCAGAAAATTGTTTGCATTTTTACATACTTATGTGAGTATAAAATTCAAGCAAAGAGACGAATGTATAAGGCAACTTAGTATAACAAGTATAAGAGTCACTTATTTATTTTTTGGTCTCGTTGAGAATTTTAAGTAATGGAGTATGCTTATGAATTGAGGATGATAATATAGTAGGCAAAAGTATACTTGAAAATATGAAATTGTGTATTAATACGTTTTTTTTCGAAGAGATTTTTTCTTCGTAATGTAGTATGAAAATGTTTTATTAAAGAAATATTTTTTCAATCTAAAAAGTTTCCTGGAGTAAATTAATTGAAGTAATAAAATTATTTAAGTGTAAAATATTGAGAAATTAAAACTGTAATTTATAATCATATTAATACAGAACATAAAAAAGGCTCTAAGAACAACAAGAAAAAAATGACTATGCAGAAATGTTTTAAGTTTATGTGGCACATAAATAAGACATTATAAACATGAGTTTAATTCATGCCGTTGAAATACAATAAAAACATAGTTTATTGCAATTATAAATCATTAAACAATCGTTACTATGTAGTTGGTTTTGAATTTAATCCTGTTAATGTTTGATTGCAGTTTAATTTGTGACAATAAAATAAAATGATGATTTTTTATCATTGTAAGGATCAACAAAATTTCTCAACAACCTGTTAGATTTGAAATATTATACAATTACAAACATATTTATCAGATGCGTTGCCTTTCGATGTCATATAAATTTAATAATTTCAACACAACGGATAGTTTAAAAAGAGACTTACATTGAAGAACATAGGCAGCCAGCTGTGGTGCAAGATCAGGAGGAACAGGGAGACGACCTCGAACCACATCTTGTCGCACTTGTAGGAACACTTGATAGCTGAAGACAAGAGAAAAAAACACGATTGAAAAATATTACAACCACACAAAAAAAACAAACACGTGCCAAAAGAAAATGAAAATATTACACGAAACATGTAATACACATACTGAACAAAAATAATATATAACATACAATGTAGTACATTGAATAGCATCGACATATGAATTCGTCTACAGAAATAAAAATGTTCTCATTATTTGGATTGCTACATTTAATAAAGAAAACATATTCATTTAAAACAAATGTTGTAATTGTCAAAATATTTTTGACCTCTTCCATTCTCTCCATTTTGACGTTGAATCTTTTGAAACATCGAATTAATATCACATTTCGAACTAGTGGTAAGTTTTCATTAAATACTTCTTGGTAAGAGCAGAAAGTCGGGTCCAATGGTGCAACAGTTTGCGTTGTTGGCTTCCGTGCCGGATCTCACAAGTTCGAGTCCCAAAACAGTATTCACAGTTTTATATAATAGGATATAACGTCATGTTAAAGTTAATAAAAATAAGTACGTATAAAATATCGTCCTTGAAGTATATTTTATTTAATAGGTTTTTAGAGTATTAGATTTTTCTAAATAATTATTATTCATTGCATACATAAAATAATATAATTTAAAAAAACATAATGAAACTAACAGTAAATGTAACTAATTAGTAAAAACACAATAATCCTTTGTACTTCATTCCACTTTATTTAATATGTCAGTTGACGATGCTCGTAATGAGCGAAACCGGTCCTGACATATTAAATAAAGTGGAATGAAGTACAAAGGATTATTGTGTTTTTACTAATATAATGCCTTTCCACCAAGTATTGACAGTGAACACCCTAAAAGTGATGAATGTAACTAACTCTATCTTGGTTTGTACATACTATTCCATTATAATATCCTCAAGCTCTATGGATGATATATTAGGATGTTTTTTTTTAATTTAATTTATTGAAATATTTAACCGGTGATGTTTGTAAGACAGATCTTTTTTCTTATAATACTTACTCACTTTGGTAAATAATCAGAATCAGAATATTATGTTTCTTCTTAGCCATAACATTTTCTATCCATCATATTAAAACATTCTTTTAATTCTATAGTGACAAATTCAGTTATAAAATCCATATAAATCGATATATTAACAAACTTAAAAAAAAAATCTTTTCCGCGTCACTACGAAGCCGTGCAAGTAGAAGACCGCGTAAATAGAGACTTCCGAGATAAATACATAATTATTTGACCGATAAGCAGTGGCGGATTAAGCACATGGGAGGCCCCAGGCGCAATCAAATTGGGAGGCCCTGTTTTTAGGAAAACATAAAATCGTCAGACAATTCCAAGTAAAATATTTAAAATCTGAACGAAAATTATTATAAAAGCAATTTTTGAGGCCCTTAAGATTCGGAGGCCCCAAGCGCGCGCCTGTTGCGCTTATAGGATAATCTGCCACTGCCGATAAACTGTATTTGCACGACCATATCGTACAAAGCATTAACCCTTGTATTCATAGGAACTATTATAAAATCAGCGGTGGAAGAGATTTATTTGTGTGAAGAGGGTTTGTCAGAGATTTGTCACGCGTCATAAGCGAACACAACCCAGGCGTATTACACAGCTTCCGTCATAACAACCACAAAAAAATGTGACAAGTTGCAAACGTCCCGTGACTGTAATATGAATCCACCACTGAAGAGGAATGCATCTTCAGAAATAAATGAAGTTACACAAAATTGAACACTATTTTTTTATGTGCACAGTTGTATAACCAAAGGTACTGAAATTTTCTCACAATAGCTTAATATTTCTTCTAATTAAATAATTTACGGATCATTATTATCAGTACTTTTGCTTTATTGGAATATATTGATAAAAATGTGAGTTTTTTTTAACTAACGAGCTAACTATGTATGTATGTATATCCAGTGGTGTAGTGGGGTCAGGTCGAGCCAGGTCGGCGATTTGGCACCTGAAAATGAGCCAGGGCGCCGCCATGCCACTTTTGTTGACTTGCAACTTAATTTAAACGTTATTTTTATTGATTTAATTGTTAAAAGTTGTGTTTTTTCAACTTCAGACAGATATTAAAAAAAAAAGGGAAGAAATCAATGACCGACCTGGTACCGATTTATTTACGAATTCACCACTGTGTATATCTATAAGAATATATTCGTCGGGTTCTATGGCGTGGCAATTAGCGTTTTGGGCTACGGTGTCGGATGTCACGGGTTCGAGTCCCAGTAAAAACAGAATTCTTTCGGTTGATTTATCGATTTCTGTCTGAAGATATGGGTGTTTTTAATGTCTAAAAATTCCTTCCCACCCTTCCGATCCTTTAATAACTGGGCGTAGCGAGAGCGATTAGTTAACCACTGGTCCAGTCGTAGCCTTATCCTTCTATTTCTACTACTCTCCTTAAAAAAAAGAGGATGAGCGACTGAGAAACAAACAGTCCTCGTAGAAGAAAAAAACTTCTGTTCAGATACCTCCATTAGGAGGCAATATGTATAAACTTTGATTGCCCTGTAGATTGGTATTTAAGATGCAAGGGTTTATTATTTAACAACACATATTATAGAACAGTGGTATGATTACTACTTTACCATGATTGAATTTCTGATGGATAATTCATGTAAATATATTTTTTATATACATATGTAAACTTTACTCATTGAACATCAATTGAGTAAAATTAGCTAAATAATTGTACAACAATTAATTGACTTTCATAATATTGTAATGAAAGTAAATCAAAATAATATTTTGGAGAAGATCGTTTAATACAACATTTATTGCTTATTATATATAGCCTCAAAAATTGTTGGTTACTATTTGGTATAATCATATTAATTGGTATAATAGTGGTAAGCAAACTGTCAGACGTAACAGTTATATTCAATTAAAAAGCCGTTTGTATAGTTTTATTAATCTAAATATAGAGATATCACATCTTAAGCCCTACGGGTACGTAAAATAATCCATGTCGGTGCATGAAAGAGAGTTTGTGTTCATTCATTTTGTAATACATTTCATTGAAGTCGTTACATTTTTATACGAGAAATAATATATTCACAGCGTTTATATTAATAATATCAATTTAATCTGACCTCGTTTTAGTATAATATTTAGTTTTAATAGCAGGTGCCGCAAAACACTGTTTATAACAGAGCAAAAACATATAATGGGTTAAAATAGAAAGTTTGGAACAAATTCATCAACTTTACACGCGATTACATGTAAAACAAACGATTGCAAAAAATTATGAACGTGTTGCTATTTTATAATACGAGTAACATGAGAGATATAATTTTGATAAATAGATTGTGTAATATTATGATATGTTTTACTCCATTCTACTCTCTTGATTGGCATCATAATTACCTTGAGTCTTTTTATAAGCATGATTTCCGAAACACATTTCGTCAGTCGAGTGTGCAAATGTCTTTTAAAAACAGGGGATCGAAAAGAGGTTTTAAATGTTTCTAACTAAAAAATGGCTTTCAATGATATAATTAGTCGAAATTAAAAATACTAGGTACATTTGTTCAAGCTCTTAAAGATTCATCATTATTTTTTATCTTGGTTTAAGGATATACTTTTAATAGGTTATGTACGAATTGATAATTAAATGAAACGAAATGGCTTTCATATACTAAAAATGCATCCTAGACTAAGTTAAACTTTTAAAAGAAATATTTAAAAGATTTTTGTTTAACAAAATAAAAACGGGTTTCGCGATTACATTCAATTAGAAAACATTACCGTAGAAAACGTCAAAAAAATTTAGACACAATAGTTTAGAACTAACTACCTTCAAGAAAAACTATATTTGACTTTGGGAAATACAAAACTGTAAAAAAGATATTCCACTGAAAGATTGACCGAGTCCCGGGGTATATTTTAAATCCCAGAACTTCGAGATTTTACAAGATGGCTGATTAAAAAACACTAAGTATTTTAAAGTTTTATTATGAAAACAGCAAATGTTTTTTTAGTGAAAATGTTTACTTTAAAAAAAATTCAATACATACATTTCTGATGAATAGTGTAATGTGAATAATATACCTTTCCTAAACGCCCAAACCGCAAAAAGTGTATCATTTTTTACTAAGC